>CM055435.1:7609871-8045341 GCA_029228465.1 Salix viminalis
AGATTGAATGGAAAAGTTGATGATAAAGAAGGTGGAAAAAGAAGAAGGCTGCTTTGGAATATTATTATGTAATGTTTAGTTAGTTACATGTGCGCTATTTGTAACAAACTAAGAAAAGAAAAAAGTAATTAAAATGCTTTTTTAGTAGGCCTAGCTATTACAGTGCTGTAAAAGATCACACAATACGTGTGTTCTCCCCAAATCGGTTTATAAAGGGGCATTTTGTCAAGCATGTGGTGTGTGGAAAAATTATATACAAAGAATTACCTTTTTTACGCAACCCTCTCTCCCAGTCTTCAACCTATACGTGCAAACTTTTCTCCCCGCTACCCAAATCAACAATCAACCTACAAATCAACAAATAAACCCAATCAAACACAAGATTAAAAACTTCAACATGGTATCGGGAGCGGTAACTTGATCAACAAGGGATTTGAAAACACAAAAAAATCCGAGAAAAGATGGTGTCGATTGGAGACTTACGAACACCTCGGTTCAATGGTGTGAACTATGACTTTTTTGGGCAGATGAAGATGGAGACAATCCTCATAGCATTTGATCTATGGGATGTAGTTGAGTTTGGCATGAAATCGAGGGTTCAAGTGTGAAAGAAGAAGAATCGAGAAAGAAGATAAGAAGAATGATGAAACCGAGAGCAAAGATGGTGAGCCCGAGAGCGGCATAGGTTGAAGAAGGCATTTTTCGGAGAAAACAAAATAAGAAATGCCAAGGCATTGAGCCTCATCAAGGAGCTTTGGTGATGAACTTTTTTCCTAGAATAAGGAATGAGAAATACTGCACAAGGAGCATGGAATGTGCTTTGAAAAGAGAGTATAGAGGTGATAAGAAAAGTGAGGTGCAGTGAAATTGCAAGGCTGTGAGGGCGAGTTTGAATACATGAGAATGACAGAAGGAGAAAGGCTTAGAACACTATCTTTCTAAGTTTTTTTGAAGCTATAAAGCGATCTGAAATCTCTAGGAGAAGATGTACACGAGATTAGGATTGTCGCGAAGCTCCTAATGAGTTTAAATAGGAGATACAAGTCCATTGTCTCTATCATTGAAGAGACAAAGGGACCTTGATATCTTGAAAGGTGGAAGAAGTTATAGCCTCTGTCAAAGTATTTGACAAGAGGGAAGACCTGCATGATGAACAAGACAAGATTACAAGGGATCTGAAAAAGGCATTGAGTAGTCTCAAAATGGGCTATAATCATCGTTTGCAAACAAGGCCATGCTGAGGGAGATCTAGTCCAAGATGGCGGGGGGCATGATCAAAGGCATGTGGGCTGGTCTCAAGGAAGAAATGTGAATAATCATCACAATTTCAGTCACAACACAAACTGGAATAACAGAAATGCAAGTAGCAGCAGCAGTTCACAGCACAGAGGTGGAGGTAATCAAACAAACACAAAGCCTCAATGTTCTACATGTCAAAAATTTCATTTCGGAATATGTAGATATAAGGGGAAACCTAAGTGTGGGAAATGCAGTCGGTTTGGACATTATTCCAAAGACTGTGACAACAACAAGCAACTAGCTAATAGTGCAAAGGAGGAAGATGTGTGCACAAGCACTATGTTTTATGCATGCCATGCTGCCAGCATAAAGAATGAAGATGTGTGGTTCATTGATAGTGCATGTAGTAATCATATGACCTCTCAAGAGGAGAATTTAATTGATGTTGATAGAAGTATCACTTGCAAGGTGAAAATGGGTTCAGGAGATTTGGTTCAATCAACTGGAAAAGGAACATTAGTTGTTGAAACCAAAAAGGGCAGAAGATACATAAATGAGGTCTTTGCTAGTCCGGGTTTGGATGAGAATCTACTTAGTGTAGGTCAAATGATGGAACATGGCTACTACATTCTGTTTGGGGGGCAACAAAGGCAGTAATATTTGATGATGAGAAACTAGAGAATGTGCTTGCAAAAGTGATAATGAAGGGGAATAGATGTTTTCCCCTTGCACTGGAAGCTTTAACTCCTGCAGCCATGAAAGCATCAGTAAATGAAGATTCGTGGACATGGCATAGAAGGCTTGGCCATTTAAATTTTGCAAGTATGAAGAAGATGAAACGAGGGAAGAGATTGTGTATGGCTTACTGTGATAGCAGATTCAAAGGGATGTGTGTGAAAGGCGTGTAAAAGGGGAAGCATCACGAGAGAAATTTGATCAAGGGGAAGCATGGAGTGCCAAACATCCACTGGAACTTGTGCATCTTCGACCTCTGTGGACCAATGCAGGCGAGAATCAATTGGTGGGAATAGGTACTTTCTTACCTTTATTGATGACTATTCTAGAATGTGTTGGGTATATTTCTGCTGAAATAAATCGATACATTAAGTGTTTTCAAGAAATTTAAAATACTTGTTGAGACACAAAGTGGCTACTCTTTAAAAGAAATTGAGAAGTGATAGAGGGAGGAGAATATACCTCCTATGAATTTCAGAATTATTGTGCAAGTCGAGGGGTGTGGAGAGGCAGCTCACGGTAGCCTATTCTCCTCGTGAGAATGGAGTGGTGAGGAGGAGAAATAGGACCATAGGAGAAATGGCAAGATCAATGTTAATTGAGAAAGGAATACCCATGAATGCAGGGGAGAGGCGGTGAATACTGCTGTGTATCTTCAAAATAGGTGTGTTACATCGGTTTGTGGAGGGTAAGACACCATTTGAAGCATTCACGAGGAAGGAAGCACAGAATTAAACACTTAAGGGTGTTTGGGTGTGTAAGTTACACACTCATTCCAGCGACACTAAGATAAAAAGCTGGGACGATGAAAGGCGAGAGAAGGGAGTGTTTATGGGTTATGGAAGTTGTGAGAAAGGATATAGGGTGTATATTACGGACTCAAAGAAGATAGTCTTTGTCAAGAAGTGTTGTTTTTTGATGAGAGCAGATTACGGAATTGGGACTGAAAATCATATGGAATCGAGTCACACAACAACTAAGGTTTGAATGCAACAAAGAAGGGAGTGAAGTAGAAGAAACTAATGTAGATGCTTGCCGCGAGAATTATGATGGTATTGATCGAGTTAAACTCACGAAAATGGTTCGATGTGAGAATCGGTTGAGAGTATCGATCAAGGATCATCACCTAGTTCAACTCCGGTGAAGTTAAGGAGCATTGAAGACATTTATAATAGATGTCACATGAGCTTCATTGAACACTGAAAATTACCAAGAAGCAGCAAAGAGTAAAGACTGGCAGGATGCAATGAGAGCTGAATTAGAAATGATAGAGAAGAATCATACCTGGGAGCTGATTGACAGACCTTCTGATGCACCTGTGATAGGTGTGAAATGGGTTTTCAAGACCAAGCTCAATCTTGATGGGTCCATACACAAGCATAAGGCTAGACTTGTAGCCAAGGGATATGCACAAAAACCAGGGGTGGATTACAATGAGACCTTTGCTCCAGTAGCAAGGTTGGATACTATAAGGACTCTCATTGCATTGGCAGCTCAAAAGGGTTGGAAACTATTCCAACTAGATGTTAAGTCAGCATTTCTAAATGGAATGCTTGGCGAGGAAGGTGTATGTGGAGCAACCCTGAGGGGGTTTGAAGTGAAGGGGTCCAGACCACAAGGTGTATAAACTATACAAGGCTCTATATGGACTTAAACAAGCCCCTAGAGCCTGGTATAGTGAAATCGATGCTTATCTTACAAGTTGCAAATTTGAAAGGAGTGCAAGTGAGGCAACTTTGTACACCAGAAGTGATAGTGAAGGAGGCCAGATCATTATCTCAATATATGTTGATGATATTGTGTATCTTGGAAGTAGTGAAAGGATGATGGCCCGAGTTTAAGAGGGAGATGATGCGAGAGGTATGAAATGTCAGGACCTAGGGCTTCTTCATCACTTCCTAGGGATTGGTGTGTTGCTGAGACCAATCAAGGGGATTTTTATTCACCAAAGTAAGTATGCTAAGTCTCTACTTACTAAGTTCGGGACTTGAGGGACTGCAATCCGGTTGCAATTCCTCTAGCGTGGGTGAAAAAAATTGAAGAAGCAAGATGGCAGTGAACACTGCGGATGAAGGGTTGTATAGAAGGATAGTGGGAAGCTTGCTGTATTTGGCGACAACAAGGCGGAACCTAATGTATTCGACAAGCTTACTATCTAGATTCATGAGTTGCCCTACAAAGAAACATATGGGGGATTGCTAGAAGGGTATTGAGATATGTTCAAGGTACCCTAGACTATGGGATTGAGTACACAAGAGGCAAATCGGCTACTCTAATCGGTTATTGTGATCTTGATTGGGAGGCGATGAGGATGATAGCGAGGAGTACTTCAGGCTATGCTTTTAGCTTTGGAAGTGGTGTGTTCTCTTGGGCTGCTGTAAAACAGAGCACAGTGGCTCTGTCAACAGCAGAAGCTGAGTATGTCTCAGCTTCTGAAGCCACTGCACAAGCCATATGGCTTAGGTTTGTGCTTGAAGATTTTGGAGAGATGCAGGCTGAGGCAACTCCATTGTATTGTGACAACATGTCAGCAATATCAATGGCCAAAAATCCTGTTTTCCATCAGAAAACAAGACACATAAACAGGAGATATCACTTTATCAGGGAATCCTTGAAAGAAGGGTTGATCAACATGCAATTCTGTAGGGGTGAGGACCAGTTGGCTGATATATTCACCAAGGCTCTACCTAAAGACAGATTCAACTATCTAAGACTGACTCTTGGGGTTAAACCAGTCAGCAACTTAGGAGAGGCTGTTGGTAATTAAGTTGCTGAGCTGGATTTTTCAATAAACAAATGCAGAAGATTGAATGGAAAAGTTGACAGTAAAGAAGGTGAAAAAGAAGAAGCTGCTGGAATATTATTATGTAATGTTTAGTTAGTTACATGTCTGCTATTTGTAACAAACTAAGAAAAGAAAAAGTAATTAAAATGCTTTTTAGTAGGCCTAGCTATTACAGGCTGTAAAAGATCACACAATACGTGTGTTCTCCCCAAATCAGTTTATAAGGGGCATTTTGTCAAGCATGTGGTGAGTAAAAAATTATATACAAAGAATTACCTTTTTCTGCAACCCTCTCTCCCGTCTTCAACCTTCTGTGCAAACTTTTCTCCTGCTACCCAAATCAACAATCAACCTACAAATCAACAAATAAACCCAATCAAACACAAGATTAAAAACTTCAACAACATCACAGGTACTGCTCACCGTTGCTTAATTAATTACGTACATATATATATGTATATGTATATACAAGGAGAGGAGAGGAGAGGACTTGCCTCAAGAATGGAACCCCAAGTGTTGACGTTGCTCCCATTTCCTTAAAAAGAGCGTGACACGTTTCAGTTACTTTCACTCCTCTACAATGATCATGCCCGAACATAAGCTTCGAGATTACGCAGGAGGTGAAGCTTCTGATGTAGTCATCCACCATGATATCTGCATCAAATCCATCCTTGGATTCGATTATTCTTTCCCATGATTTGACCACAGTGCTACCAGATTCAACAATTACGTTCAACGTGTCCTGCATAACACAAGGTCCCACATCATACACTGATCAGAATCAATCAAGCTGTAAATTCAATTCTAGTTAATTAACCTTGTCCACATAAAGCTGGGGGCTTAAAATCTTTCTCTGGTGAGCCCTAGCCGGTCCATTTGCTGTAACAATGCCTTTGCCTAATAAAACTCCCCGGTCCTCCTGTAGATAAGCAGGTTTTCCCAGGTCCAACGATCTAAAGAGTTTTATCGCCTTCACCATGAACGGATCAGTGGCATACAAGAAGTTCAACGCCCCAAGTTTAAACATGTACCTGTTACCTATCATTTTTTGAAAAGCAATTAACCACAGCATAATGTTGAAATAATTAATATCCCTGAATATATAGTTTTATGATAAAAGGAGCACCCACACCAGATGATCAAAAGAACTGTGATACAGAAAAAGAACTGTATAATTATGCAGGAAAATACCATATTTGTTGCACCACAGCTTGAAACTTGGGAAACCTGAAAACCCGTCGTCTTCTATGCTTGGAGCACTTTCACTTCTACTTTGAGCAAATGCTTGCTTGATTTCTGGAATGTTTCCCATTAGAAAACTAGGCGGCGGACCTCTGATTCCTTGCTTTCTAAGCCGTAGTTGGCAACTTTCGGGCTTCCGCCATAAAAAGTAGTAGAGAGAAACGATCAAGCTCAATGCCAGAAGCAAAACAAGACAGGTGAAATTGTAGGAGATGGGGAACCCTTCCATTGCTCTTAGAGATCGTATAAACGAAAGGAGTTTGGATATGCTAGGTTTACGAAGAGCAAGGCTATTATATAAGCACTCGGTATGCTATTTTAAACAGGAAATAAAGAATATATGACGATGAATACTTAAAAAATATACTACAAATATTAATTGAAGTTTGATAAGATTTGGAGAGTAGATTATAGATTGCACATGCATGCATGCATGCATCTGTTTATAATTTCTCTCTCACACACCGCACGTAATTAAATTGGTTTTCTGAATATTGCAGAGGAAAAATCAAATAAATCTCTCTCTCACACACGCTGATAATAATAATAATAATAATAATAAAGTATTCCTCTGAAAATAGCTCTATAATTATAAAGAATTTACAGAAGTGCACGTTATTTTAACAAGTCACAGTGTGTGGGGCTGGATAATTAATGTTATTTTAACGTAATTTAATTATGTATTGTTTTCTGTCACAATTTAGTAATTTACACAGGGCAGTCGTGCAAAAGACCATAATGCCATCCAGCCAACCGACCATGTCAATTTAGTTGCCCTGTTATTGGGCCTATATATTTTGTCGAGAATGTCATCATTCAATCAATTTAATAAAGTAAATGATATATTAACCTAAAAGCTAAAATATTTACTGTTTCCAATTTGTGGTTGATATTGCAGTGTCAACGCTCCCTTAGATAGTTTTCATGGTCGTTTCCTAATATGATGTGGGAAAACTATAGCACTTGCTCTCACAGCTAGATGCTGTGAATTGTTTCTTAATATAATTATGATTATAAACTTATATAATTATTAACTTGAGGACCTAATTAGTTAAGATTTAATTGGTTAAGGTGTCTTTAAATTATTTGAACACCTATATTAATAAAATAAATAAATTGTTATAGATTCCGCACAATAAATAAATAAATAAATAAATAAATTCTGTCAAGGCGGTGATGAAATCTTTCCACTAAACAATACGCAGGTACTGAACAAGTCACTTGTTCCCCTGTTTGTAAGGAAATCAAGAGAGTAGTAGTACTTCGAAACTCTTAGAGATGTTTGTGTTGGCTTACACAGCGTGTGATCGATTCACTGGTGGAAAAACAGTGTTGATGGAAGGACAGGAGTGCTCTAGAGATAAGAAAGCGACAACCTTGAAAACACGACAGCAATGAATTTTGCATGGCCGTGGATAACGCATGCAAGAAAAACAGTTTTGATACATTTCTAGCTTGTTGTCTTGTGTATTCAAGATCACCGTCCCCTGGATGAGTGTAAGGGACGATCTCCCTTTCTGCTTCTTCTGTTCCTGATATTGAACATCGTGCAATTTCAGAAGCCAGCCTCGGAAGTTTTCAATGGTGTTCCTGCTACTATATGTGGCCGGCCGGGTTATTGAACGGAATTAATTATGTGGTCAGCAGCGGCAATATGCGCATTGAATATTTAAGAATATACAGAAACATGAAACCCATGTCAGTTTAATCCAAGCTAGTTCCTTGTTTTTAGGCGTTTTTCCCGTTACTCCATGCATTAGAGATTAGCATAATTTTCGGACAACCCGGTTGTAAAAATAATAATAATAAAGTATTCCTCTGAAAATAGCTCTATAACTATAAGGAATTTACAAAACTGCACGTTATTTTAACAAGTCACTGTGTGGGGGCTCTAGAGAAATTTAATTATTGTTCTCCATCACAATTTACAGGGCAGTCGTACAAAGACCCATAATGCCATCCAGCCAACCGACCATGTCAAATTAGCTTCCCTGTTTGTTTTTTTTTAAAATTTTCTTCGCTTTCCCAAACTACTTGTTTTATATAAAGCTGGAATTTCCTTATTGGGGCCATACCATGAATGATTTATATGTAGTCTTCAACTTTTAGCATTGTCATGGTACCGCAGGAGATCTTAATTAGATTGGAAAGGAGTCATTGCCCTGTGTTTCGCCGCAATTGGTATTATATATTTTAAAATAAAACAAATGTTAAGAGTACAAGATTTTTTTCTTTTCATAATGTTATAAATCTGGGAAATTAATAAATCTTGTTAGAATTTTGTAAAACATGAGTTTATAATAAAATATACAAATTTAAAATCGACATAAATTTTTTTAATAGACTTAAACCAAAATTGAATGATATATCTTTTAAAAAAATAATGTTATGAATGGCAAGCTTGTGCCCAAGAGGACTGAAATGCATAAATTATAAACAAAGAGGACTTATTTGCATTTTTGGTTACTAGGGAGAGAAAAGGAAAAAAAATAATCGACCATCGGCAAGTCTCCAACCACCACGAGTCAACACGCGCGTCACCATAGTTTCAATCAACATTCTAAATTTGAACATGATAATTATAACAATTATTATTACTATACCATTATTGCTATTAATATCATTAAAATTATTATCAGTATTATTATCATTATGAATAAAAATATTATAATTTTTTTTGTTATTATTGATATTTTTAATATCATTTTATGAGTTATTGTAATTATTATCACCACAACAATAATTAATATCATGAGCACCACAATCAATATAATAAATTAGTATTGTTATCATCATTATTGGCAGTAACATCACTATTATTATCTTGATTATAACAATCAAAATCATCATTATTATTACTGCTTAAACAATAAAAATATTAAATTGTCTTGAAGAATAAAAAAAATTAACAAATGAGCAAGCAAGAAAATAATTAAAAAAACAATGGCTAAAATTATTATTATTATTATTATTATTGCATAACAATAAAAACCATAAAATTATCTCTAAAATAAAATAAATCCAAAAACTTTACCAAAAGAGCAAACAAAAACAACCATAAAAAATGACAAACTAAAATAAATATTATTAGCATAAAACAAATCATTTGATTTGAAGAACAAATAGAAATATTAAAAAAGAGAAAAAAAAAGAGGGAAAAATAAGAAATATCAATTTTAAAATGATTATCAACATAAATTAAAATTTCAGAATTAATTGAAAAAAAAAAACCTAACAAAAGAGAAAATGATAAAAACTAAAACTAAGACTATATACACATAAATATTAACAAAAAAAAAAAGGGAGTGCCTTAGAAGGAAACAATGAAAAATAACTTATTTTTTCTAAAAATATTTTCTCGATGAAACGAATCTTAAATAGAAAAGTTTGTAACTATCAATAAAATGAAAATGAAGGGGAAATTGTTGAAAAAATACAGCAACGAGGTTAGTAGTTAACCAACTTACAAAGAAGAGAGTTTTATCCAACAACTTATTTAGCCATTAAAAAATAATTAAATAGGGGAATAAAAATAAAGCTAAAGAATTTACTAACTCCCATGTTTTATTTATACTCTTTCCACACCATTTGCGAGCCACTAATTTTCTTATCCAAAAATAATTAAATAGGGGAATAAAAATAAAGCTAAAGAATTTACTAACTCCCATGTTTTATTTATACTCTTTCCACTATTAAATAATCGATAACCTTTGATTGACACGTATCATTTCATTTACATGGCTTTTCCCTTCTACCTGAAAGACATGTGTCGTTTTTTGATAATAGAAGTGGGTTGCATTTTCTATCCTTTACTGGTAGGGATGTGGCTCACATTAAATCTTGATGCATTACTTATTTTGACAATAAGTTTCTTTTTAAAGAGAAATAATAAAAAAAAATTCAAAGTAAGAAAATAAATGATCAAGGAAATGAAGTTATTATATGCGTTTTTCTCTCCTTAATTCAAATGATTGATATTTTTATAATGGCCTTTATTATATTTATTAAAAAATGTTACAAATAAAGAGGATAGGTTCTAATAAAACGAATAGAAATTACATTAATAAAAAATATTAACTCGTAAATATTCTATCATTAAACTATTATATTCTAAGCAAATATTTTCCCTGTCTTTGATTTAATAACGGTAGGGGGGGTAACAAAACATATATCTTCTTTTCATTCAGTATTTATGGGCATATTTTTGTATATTAGATTCATATAAAATGATTCAAAAAGATATTATTATAAATAACAATAGTTTTATTTGAAAACTATAGACATTCAGATAATATTTAATTATTTTATTTATAGCAACTTTTATTCAAAATTAAAAAAAATATTTTTTCAAAATATAAAAAGTAGATTCAAATGGACTTGTGAGGATGGCCAGGAATGTCTGATATTTTTTTTAAAAAAAATGGGCCAGTATATTTTGTCTAGAATGTCATCATTCAATCAAGATTGATTTTTTAATAAAGTAGATGATGTATACCATGACTTCACTCTTAAAAACGAATCCAATTGGCTCTTTTTTTGCCAAAATATTATAGATAATCTTTTTTTCTAGTGATTTTCTCTCATCTCAAATAACATTGCATAATAGAAATAAAATATAGGATTAAAATATAAAATTAAAAAAATAGACATAAAAATACTTCAACACATGTAAATGAAGTAATAAACTGTCGAAGATGGATGGATTGTTCATAATGAGTGTCCAATTATATACCGACAAAAGATGGGTTGTTCTTTCATTCTCTTCAATGGCAAAGAAAGTTTCAAGTCCAATGGCAAAACATGACACCAGACTTTGGGCAGATAGAAATTACACTGTACAAAAAGTAGCAAAATATCTAACTCACAAAAAGTAACAATAGCGACGGCAAGCCAAATTAATAAATAGTTTTAATGGTGTATGATGATGGGGTGTGAGATTTATATATATATATATATATATATATAGTTATAGTTATGTTGTTTAAGATTTTTCGAGCCATTGTCTGCACTGCGCAGCATTTTTTTTTTTTTTGTCTTGTTTTAATATATGTAATTTTTTGTTTTTATATTTTTATTTAGTTTTGATCCCTTTATTTTTCAGTCATTCTGAAATGGTTATTATTTTTTATTTGTATTTATGTACCTACACTCTTAGTTTTAATTTTTAATTTTTATTGTAATTTATTTTTATATTAAATGTAGCTTGCGTTAAAAAACAATGTAAGTTCAGCTTTGTTGATGTGAAATGAGAGTAAAACTCTCTCTTATGCATATATAGTGAATTTTCTGTTGCTAGTCATTTGTTATTTTTGTGTTTTTTGCATTTGTTTTTGTCTATGTGTGTCATGATATTTTTTTTATTTAAAGTGTTTTTTATTTAAAAAGAAATTAAATTTCTATTTTATTTTTTAATATTTATTCTTCATATTATTATATTAAAATTATTTTAGATCATTGAGATTAAATTAATTTGAGATTTAAAGAGAAAAAATTAGTTCATTATATATATATATATATATATATATATATATATATATATATATATATATTCAGATGTTCATATTAAACAAATATCAAAATATATAATTATTTTCAAAAGAATCCTTAAAAATAATCGTTCTTATATTTTAAATGCCTTATCCATAAAAAAAATGAATATATAAAAAAACTAAATAATCAAAAGGTTTGTAGGATGATTATTTCTCTTAAATGTATAGCATAAAAAAAAATCTAGGATCATTAATATTTTTTTTACATGTTAAAAAATTTGGTCCTGGTTGCGGCGAAGTGCAAGCCAAGTCGCTCATGTATTTTTTAATTGTAGATAATTCGGTCAATTTTTTCCACCTGTATTGTTTACATGTGGCTTCGTGTATTTTCTATTTACGTGATATTAGATCTGAAATATCATACATGAAAAATCCACAAAAGTCAATTTTTAACAGAAACAACATTTACTGATAAATTATTTCGATTATTATTCTTATTATTATTATCAGGATTGTTAAATTGTCACAATTATTATAGTTATCATCATAAACATTACTGTAAATAATTAATATTCTAATAATTACTGGCAATATCATCGTTGCTACCATCATTATTGTTATAAAAGAAATTTTATTTTATTTTTTAAGATTTATTCTTCATATTATTATATTAAAACATTTCAGAACACTGAGATTAAATTACTCTGATATTTTAAAAAAAATAGTTCATATATATATATATATATATATATATATATATATATATATATATATATATATTAAGGCGTTAATATTAAACAAATATCAAAATATATAATTAGTCTCACATATTTTTAAGAAAAAATATTTTTAAAGTAATCGCTATCATTATTTTAAATGCCTTTTCCATAATTAAATGAATATAAAAAAAACTAAATAATCAAAAGTTTTGTAGGCTAATTATTTCGCTAAGATGTATAGCATCAGGAAAAAAATCAAAGACTATTAATATTTTTTTACATGTTAAAAAATTTGGTTCTAGCTGCGGTGAAACGCAGGGCAAGTCACTCATATGTTTTTTCACTATAGAAAATTTGGTCCATTTTTTCCACCTGTTTTGTCTATATATGATTCATGTATTTTCTGTTTACGTGATATTACATCTAAAATATCATACTTAAAAAGCTGCAAAAGTCATTTTTTTAACAAAAACAACATCGACTGATCAATTATTATTCTCATTATTATTATCATGATTGTTAAATTATCATAATTATTGTAGCTAGCATTATAAATATTATTGTAAATAATTAATATTCTAATTATTACTTGTAATATCAACGTTACCACCATCATTATCGCTATAAAAAGAAATTCTTTTTTTTTTACAATTTATTCTTCATATTATTATATTAAAAGCATTTCAGAACACTGAGATTAAATTAATTTGAGATTAAAAACAAACTTAGTTCTTTTTTTAAAATATATTTTAAGGCGTTAATATTAAACAAATATCAAAATATATAATTAGCCTTATATATTTTTAAGAAAAAATAACTTTAAAATAATTGATAATATTATTTGAAACATATATATAAAATCGAAAGTTTTGTAGATTGATTATTTCGCTCAGATGTATAGCATCATAAAAAAAAATCTAGGACCATTAAATTTTTTTTACATGTTAAAAACTTTGGTTCTAGTTGCAGCGAAGCGCAGGACAAGACACTCGTATATATTTTCACTGTAAATGATTCGGTCCATTTTTTCCATCCATTTTATCTACGTGTGACTTCATATATTTTTTACATGTTATTAGATATGAAATACAATTTTCAAATGATCACAAACAAATTAAAATTTAAGGACTAAATTCTAAAAAAACATACAACCTCAACAAAATAGAAAATAATAAAAATTAAAAACAAAAATTAAGAGCATACACATATGAACATGGACAAAAATAGGGACTATTTCAGAAATATAAAAAAATAAAGGAATTAAAATAAAATAAAAAATTTAAAGTATAAGGACCGAAATGAAAACAAAATATATTATTAATTTCAATCGAATGAAATAATTGAAAGAAAAAAAAAACCAAACTTCTATACCAAAAATATTAAGGGATTTAAAACCAATCCCAAAATTAAAAAAATAAGAACCGAAATAAAACCAAAATATATAATCAATTTCAATTGAAAGACACAATTAAAACAAATCAAAACTTATATAACAAAAATTAAGACTATACTAAACAATCAAAAGAGCATGGACTGAAATGAAAAAAAACCATAAATAAAAGGGATTGTCGTGTAGTTTAGCACACAAGAGAGAGAAACGGGGAAAAAATATCAACCGACCACCGTCATGTATCCATCCATCGTGGTACGCCATGCGCACCACCATGAGGTGGAGGACATGATGACGCATCTAGTGAGATGTCAGATGAGCATTTTTCACCACCGGGCGCCGCCCAAAGAGCGCGTGAGGCCGAAAATTGTTGGTGTATCTTACCAAAACAGTATTCACCAAAAAATAATAATAAATTAGTAAATATCTGAACATCCCTATAATCAACTTTTAAATTTTGTTTTTTATAAAGACATATTCATATTTATATATTTTTTAAAAAATATAAAATATCTGAAACACTTCATAGTAGCCCGTCCCAATAACAAAAAAACGCATAAGCAAATACTCCTTGTCCAGCTCTTTATTTTTATCTTTTCTAAAAGCAAATGAGTGTTTTCACCGTTAAAAAAAATAGTTAAACCACCAATACCCTTATTGGCAACTTTTATTTTTTGTCTCATTAAAAAGTTTGTAACTATCAATAAAATGAAATGGGGAAATTGTTAAAAAATAAATACAGCAAAGATGATAGTAGTCTGATGTTGCACGACTCACGTCGTTATAATAGATATTTTATATACGCAACTAAACATAATTGATTTTTGTTTTATTTGAGTTTTGGCATCAAACAGGCAATCGAATTATAAATATATAAATTAAATAAAGAAAACGAGCCTCGTATAAAATATTAAACAAAATTATTTAAGACTCTAAGATTAAGACCGAACTTACCATCTATGAGGCTCAATCAATAGATATGAGGATCGATGTTTTTATGACACCAATCGACTAATAATTATTCAACCGAAAAACAAACAAATAAATAAAAAAACTAATGATGGTGGTCTCAAGGGCGGATAATATAATGGATCTTTTCTCCTCTGTAGGGCCAACGGGAGTCTTGTATATTTCTCGGGGTGAAAGCTAATGGATGATTTTACGACACCTATTATGAATATATATAGTTTTTGCTAGAGAATAAATAAAAAACAATTATATTTATTAAAAAGTATTATTTCATATAATAATATTTAAAATAAATTCTAAGAAAATAGATTACAATCGATTAGAACCACTGGATATGCTTTAGCAGGAGTCGTGCAACATCAGACTACATGCAAACAAAAGATGGGTTGCTCTTCCATTCTCTTCTGTGGCAAAGAAAGTTTACATGTTTCCATCAGCGAGGTACAGCATGGATGTCATATGATGTCAACTCATTAATATTTACTATTAAAAGGGTTTTGCATAGTGAAATTACTATGGATTTTAATAGTTAAATTACTATTTTCTCTCGATGCACAACTATACAACATCAAACTACATACCGACAAAAGATAGGTTGCTCTTCCATTCTCTTCGGTGGAAAAGAAAGCTTACATGTTTCCATCAACGAGATACGTCATGGATGTCATATGATGTCAACTCATTAATATTTACTATTAAAAGGGTTTTGCATAGTCAAATTAATATGGATTTAATAGTTAAATTACTATTTCCCCCTCGATGCACAACTATACAACATCAAACTACATACCAATAAAAGATGGGTTGCTCTTCCATTTTCTTTGGTGGAAAAGAAAGTTTACATGTTTCCATCAACGAGATACAGCATGGATGTCATATGATTGTCAACTCATTAATATTTACTATTAAAAGGGTTTCGCATAGTGAAATTACTATGGATTTTAATAGTTAAATTACTATTTTCTCTCGATGCACATCTATACAACATCAAACTACATACCGATAAAAGATAGGTTGCTCTTCCATTCTCTTCGGTGGAAAAGAAAGCTTACATGTTTCCATCAACGAGATACAGCATGGATGTCATATGATGTCAACTCATTAATATTTACTATTAAAAGGGTTTTGCATAGTCAAATTAATATGGATTTAATAGTTAGATTACTATTTTCCCCTCGATGCACAACTATACAACATCAAACTACATACCAACAAAAGATGGGTTGCTCTTCCATTCTCTTCGGTGGAAAAGAAAGTTTACATGTTTCCATCAACCAGATATAGCATGGATGTCATATGATTGTCAACTCATTAATATTTACTATTAAAAGGGTTTCACAAAGTGAAATTACTATGGATTTTAATAGTTAAATTACTATTTTCTCTCGATGCACAACTATACAACATCAAACTACATACCGACAAAAGATAGGTTGCTCTTCCATTCTCTTCGGTGGAAAAAAAAGCTTACATGTTTCCATCAACGAGATACAACATGGATGTCATATGATGTCAACTCATTAATATTTACTATTAAAAGGGTTTTGCATAGTCCAATTAATATGGATTTAATAGTTAAATTACTATTTTCCCCTCGATGCACAACTATACAACATCAAACTACATACCAACAAAAGATGGGTTGCTCTTCCATTCTCTTCGGTGGAAAAGACAGTTTACATGTTTCCATCACCGAGATACAACATGGATGTCATATGATTGTCAACTCATTAATATTTACTATTAAAAGGGTTTTGCATAGTGAAATTACTATGGATTTTTATAGTTAAATTACTATTTTTCTCTTGATGCATAACTATTTTAGTCTTGGATTCAGGGGTATTTTTGTTTTTTTACATTTCTGTGCACAGTAAAATAATCATAATATCTCATAATAAGACAAAAATCAAGAGTTGCTAACGGGGGTGTTACGAAAATTTTACATTTTTAGTGCACACTAAAATAACTCTTTTATCCTCAAATAAGACAAAACACAAGAGTTGTGTGCAAGGAAGTTTCGGACATTGAACTTTTTTGAATATATATATATATATATATATATATATATATATATATATATAAGACAAAATCAAAGTGTTGATTGTAGGGGTGTTGCATGATTTAATGTTTTTTAGTATTATTTTTGCTGATTATTGTTGGCGTGTCTGACAGACGCACCGATGGTTTTCGACCTCACGTCCCTTTCAGACGACGCGTGCGACATCTTCTGACAATGAAAATGTTTGTATGGCGTCACTCAAGATGCACCTCCATGTCCTTTACCTCATGGTTATGCGTGTGGCGGGTAAAGGTGATCAGATACGTGATGGTGGTTGACTGAACTTTTTTCCCCTTTTCTCTCTCATGCAATCCAAAGTGCATGGTAATCCCTGTTGTTTATGGTGTTTTTATTTCAGTCCTTGATCTTTTGATTATTCGGTATGGTCCTGGTTTCTGTTATGGAAATTTTAATTTATTTCAATTGTGTCCCTAGATGGAAATTGATTATATATGGAGTGTTCAATTTGGTCCTTATTCTTTTAATTTTTGGTTTAGTTTTAAATCCCTTAATATTTTCGGTATAGGAGTTTTGATTTTTTTTCAATTTTTTCCTTCGATTAAAATTGATTACATATTTTGTTTTCATTTCAGCTCTTATACTTTTAATTTTTTTTATTGTAATTCTTTTATTTTTTTTATATATTTCTAAATAGTCCCTATTTTTGTCCATGTCTATATATATACACTCTTAGTTTTGGTTTTTAAATTTTATTATTTCTTCTTTTATTGAGGTGGTATTTTAAAAAAAAATCTTAAATTTTTGTTTGTGTTTGTGATCATTTGAAGAAAAAAAAATTCTTTGTTCTTTTTGTTAGATTTTTAATTATTATTTTTATCTTCAAGTAAAAAAAAATTCAGCTAATAATTTTATTTTTGTTTTATAATTTATTTTACTTTTTTTTATTGTTCTTTTGTTAAAGTTGTTAGTTTTTTTTTTATTCTTTGATGTAATTTTGGTTTTTTCCATTATTCACACAATAATGACAATAGTTTTAGTTTTTTTTCTTGCATCCTCTTTTGTTAGTTTTTAAGTTTTTTATTCCTCGGAGTAATTTAATATTTTTTACTGCTTTAGCAATAATAATAATAATAATAATAATTTTAAGTGTTATAACCATAATAATAATAGTGATATTATTAGTCATAATGATAGTAACAATTATAATTTATTGTAATGGTTGTGGTGGTTATGTTGTTAATAATTATGGTTTTGATGATAATAATAGCAATAATTCATCAAATAATATAAAAATATCAATAATGACAAAAACAATTATAATAATGATCATAATACTAATTATAATTGCAATTATATTAATAGAAATAACAATGTTAATTATCGTAATGTTTATTGTTATAATAATGATGATGATTATAACAATAATGATAATTAAAATATTGATTATTTACAATAATGATAGCTATAATAATTGTGACAATTTAACAATTATAATACTAACAATGAGATAATAATAGAAACAATTCATCGATCGATTTTTTTTGTTAAACAAATGACTTTTGCAACTTTTTTATATATCATATTATATATTTAATATAGCGTTAAAAAAATATATAAAGCCACACGTAGTCAAAACGGGTGAGAAGATTGGGCAAAATTATCTATAATAAAAAAACTAAACGAGTCACTTGCCCTGCGTTTCACCGCGGACACAACCAAATTTTTAACATCTGAAAAAAAATATTAATGGTCCTAATTTTTTTTTTTTGTAATGTTGTACATCTGAACAAAATAATCAAGCTACAAAACTTTTGATTATTTAGTTTTTATATATATTCATTTTATTATAGATAAGACATATAAAATAATGATAATAATTATTTTTAAGATTTTTTTCCTTACAAATATATGACTTTAATTATATATTTCGATATTTACACCTGAAAAAATATATATATATATATATATAAAGAACTAAGTTTTTTTTTTGAAATCTCAAATTAATTTAATCTCAATGTTTTGAAATCCTTAAAATATAATAATATTAAGAATAAATCTTTTAAAAAATTAAATTTCTTTTGAAATAAAAATCAATTCAAACTAAAAATATATCAAGTCACACATAGACAAATCAAATAAAAAAAAACACAAAGATAACAAATTATTAACAACAAAGTAGAAGTCTAAACTAAGAGCAGGGGTGTATAAATATAAACAAAAAATTAAAAATTCTCAGGACTGAAAAAATTAGGGAATCAAAACTAAACCAAAAAAAAAAACCAAAATGAAAAACAAGAAATTATATATGTTGAAATGAGTAAAAAAAAAAAAATATATCCCTACAACAAAGCGTAGGGTAATGGCTAGTGTTAACTATATTATCATTCATTTAAAAAAAATTCAAAACGGTTTTTTTTAAAAAAAAAGATAAATGTAAAAAATTTGCTGCCACCCACCAATAAATAAATAAAATACAAAATTTGCAAAAAAAAAATTTTTGTTAAGAAAGTCAAAATGTGTTGTTTTCATGCATACGGCCAATTCATTAACATATTTTGAACATTCCTTTCCAAAAAAATATATTTCGAGTTTAAAGAAAAAATGATTTTTAGCATGAATTTCTTAAACACAAAATTATTTTCTCGCATTTTTGGATTTTACAACATATTTGTAAAATCCAAAGGGTATTGGCCAATATTCCAAAAATACAAAAATCTTATTTTTAGGGATTCACATTATTCATTGTTGATATTTGGATATATAAATCTTAAAAGGGTTAATATCCAAAATATTGGCGTGGATAATTCGTTATTATTTACTGTTAATATTTGGATAAATAAATCCTAAAGAGGTTAATATCCAAAATATTAGCAGGGATAATTCGTTGTTATTCATCATAAATATTTGGATAAATAAACTTTAAGGTGACAAATATCCAAAATATTTTTACGTGAATAATACGTCATCACTATTTAACCAATATTTCTTTGAAAGATCAATATCATAGCAATTATAAGACAAACCAAAATACCAAGCAGCTGACCTTAAGTAGGGCGTACTAGGGGTGCTAAAACCTTCCGTTTACGCAACTAGTCCCTTGCCATAGAATCTCTGAAAGATCAGTTTAGGTTTTCTAATAACCATAATACTAGGTAGTGTCTTCTTTTTTCATAAAATAACGATAAAACCCCGATATGAATAACCACGCTCACAGGGAGGATTGTCGCGACGCCGCAAAAGGTGCGACAATCAGTACACCCTGATTTTCTTAATTTGTTTTTTTATAGAGAGAGGGGGGAGGGGAGCTAGGCTAGGCCTAGCTTGCATATAGAAGCGAGGTTATGCCAAGCTTTGCAAATAGAAACAAAAAAGCTTGGGGGGCGGCTTTGTAGATTCGAACCGATTTTGATGTTTTTTTCCCGAGTTTAATGGGAACCGAGTTTTCAAACCGATTTGACAAGTTTTGTTGAGTTGACTTGCAAAATCATACGATTTTGCGAGTCAACTTGCGAGTTTAACAACCATGCATATGTACAATTTTGCGAGTCAACTCGCGAGTTTAACAACCATGCATATGATGTCATCTCATCAATATTTACTATGTTAACTATACTGTCATTCATTTAAAAAAATGTAAATACATTTTTTTATATAAAAAAGATAAAAGTAAAAATTTTGGACTCTAAGTTATTTGACCTTGTAATAAAAAAATATACAACTTTTTTTGAGAGACTGACAGGGTAGTACATTGTAGTAAAACTGGTTTCTAATTTCTCTAGGTGCATGACAATATTGTTGGGTGATTAATGTAGCTGAAGGCAATTTAATAGTGATTTTGCTATTAAAATGTAGTCTAATCTTCGGAGAGGCTTTTAAAATTAATCATAGCACAAGAGGCATAGAAAATAACGAGGATATGCCCGCGCGATGCACCGGGTTTTTTTTATCTATGTAGAAAATTGATTGTTTTTATATGTATTGTATTTTATTATTTTAATATTTAATTAGCAAAATTATAAGTGATAAAATCTGTATAATTGAAATGGAAAGTGGTTCATATATTTTGTAATTGCAGATAACGTAGGTAATTTTTTTTTTATGAGTTGTATTTTTTTCT
The DNA here is from genome assembly GCA_029228465.1 of Salix viminalis. Classification (NCBI taxonomy): domain Eukaryota; kingdom Viridiplantae; phylum Streptophyta; class Magnoliopsida; order Malpighiales; family Salicaceae; genus Salix; species Salix viminalis. The sequence continues at coordinate 7,630,577 of CM055435.1, forward strand.
CGGTAATATTAGATTTGACACATTATAAAAAAAATTCCACAAATAAACTTTTATTTTTTGCGTGTTATAATTAGTTATTTTAATGTTCAATAAATAAAATTGCAATAGATAAAATATGTTAGAAATGAGTTTTTTGCATGGTATAATTAGTATGTTTGCTCACGAATTGCGTTAGGGTTTTTTCTACGTAGAAAACTAATTGATTTTTTACATGATGTAAGTAGTTGTTTTAATATTTAATTAGTAACATTATAATAGATAAAATATGTATCAAATAATTTTTTTCCCCGCCTAAAAGGAATAGTGTAATCAAAATGAGAAGTTATTCGTATATTTTTTTAATTGTAGATAACCTAAGTAAACTTGTCAACTTTTTTTTTAGTTGCTTTTTTTCCCAAGTAATATTACACATGACACATTAAAAATAAAAATATTGTAAATTTTTGAAGAAATAAACTTATTTTTTTTGCGTGCTATAATGACTTATTTGCCGTATAAAAGGAACAATGTAATCAAAACAAGAAGTGACTCCTATATTTTTTAATTGTAGATTATCTAAGTAAATTTATAATTTTTTTTTAGTTGTTTCTTTTCCCCAGTAATATTAGATTTCCAATATTAAAAATGAAAATATTGTATTTTTTTTTTAAGAAATAAACTTAAACAAAAGAGTATCAAATTTAAATTCAAAGCCAAAAATTTTTTATATAAGATTTATTAATCATATTATTATATTAAATATATTTAAAAATATTGATATTAATTTTTTTTTTAGAAAAAAATCCTAGGTCATTTTTCTCTCTATATATATATTATTATGCTATAATATTCAATAAATATTAAAATATATAATTAGTTTCACATACTTTATAGAGTAATTGAAATGAGAATTGGTTCGTATATTTTTTAATTGTAGATAACCTAGGTAAATTTGTCAATATTTATTTTTATGAGTTGCTTTTGTTCCTGAGTAATATTAGACCTGACACATTAAAAATAAAAATATTATAATTTGTTTTTAAAATTAAACTTAATTTTTTTGCGTGCTATAATTATTTATTTGCCGCCTAAAAAGAACAGTTTAATCGAAACGGGAAGTGACTCGCATATTTTTTAATTGTAGATAATGTAGGTAAATTTGCCAATATTCTGTTTTTTTGAGATGTTTTTTTTCCAGTAATATTATATCTACAATATTAAAAATGAAAACACTGAAAATTTTTATCAAGAAATAAACTTAAACAAAAGAGCAAAAAATAAAAATTTGACGCCAATTTGTTTTTATTTTATTTTATAAGATTTATTCATCATATTATTATATTAAATGTATTTAAGAATACTGATATGAATTTTTGTCCTTCAAAAAATCCTAGGTAATTTTTCCTCTCTCTCTACATATTTTTAGGCAATAATATTCAATAAATATTGAAACATATAATTAGTTTAACATACTTTAATTTGACATAAATATACAAATATATAATTAATTCGACATAATTTCAATAATATATTTAATATAAAGGACAATCGTAGGTCATTTTTCTCTTTCTATATATATTATTAGGCGATAATATTCAATAAATATTAAAATATATAATTAGTTTCACATATTTTAATTTGACATAAATATACAAATATGTAATGAATTTTACATTTTTTAAATAATATATTTAATTTAAAGGATAAAATTGAAATAAAAAAAATGAAATTAAATAATTTAAAACAAAACATGGAATTAAAAGATTTGGGACCAAAATGAAACTAAAATCCATAATTAACTTGCATAGAATGATAAAATTAAAAGAAATCAAAGTTTGAAACCGAAAATATTGAGGATTTATAATAAATTTGCATGGAAGGATGAAATTGAAATCAATCAAAACTTTGATACCAAAAATATTTAGAATTCCAGCCCAACCCGCAAAATTAAAAGCATGAGGACCGAATTGAAACTTCAATCTATAATCAATTTCAATTGAAGGACGAAATTGAAACAAATCAAAACCTATATAATAGCAATAAGGGTCAGGAAAACAAATTATAACGTTCATGGACTGATATGAAATTTGACAAAAAACAGCTTAGCTGATGTCATGTGGCGTAGGCAGGAGAGAGAAATTAGGAGGGGATTCAAACGACCATTGACACGTTTATGGACACTTTTGTGTTACACGCGCGCCCTAGGTGGAAGGGAACATGGCAGAACATCATTCTAGACGCCGGTTGATCATTTTTGGACGTCGTATGACGCCGCACGCGCCGTCCGAAACACGCGTGAGCGCGGAGACGAACGGCGTGTCCGACAACGCGCCAACAGTAGTCGGCTGGAAAAAATAATAAAATATTGGCTAATTACCGTGAAGCCCCTCTCCCAACAGGCGTGTTTTTGTCGTTTTGAAGGACATAACCTTAATGCACTGTTCAATAAAAGATTAAAAAATTAAAAAACAGGTCAAACAAACCAGACCAGAAATGGTCAATTACCTCGGAGCCCCTGAAATCGACAGTGTTTTTTGTCTTTTTCGAGGGATTTTTTGGTTAATACACTGTTCAAAAAGCAAAAAAAAAAGAAAGAAAGAAAGAGGTGCACCCGCGAAGCACCAGGACAAATGTCCAATAAACAGTGCATATGAGCGTGTGTACAGTGCCAAAACAGTAAAAGACCGATATGTTTTAGTGTTTTTGTTGATTGTTGATGTTCGTCCTGCTTATCAAGAGATGAATCAGCGGCAACCGCAATCGATCCAAATCTCGTTACTAACGCCAGCAGTTTTCCAATTGATCAGGCAGTGAAAGAACACCAGTTGAATTTCCCTACCCGTACATTTGGCTTCTCAAGAATCACTTGCTGATCATATTATTACCGGGGACTGACCGGTCAAAAAGTGAAAATATAAGCTTCCAGAGTGACTTCTTGTTGGAGGTTTTGGATTCATGCAGACCAGGGCTGGACTTGTTCTTATATAGTTTGATGCATGAAATAAGTAGCTAATTTGGACCACCTAGGACTTTTAAAATTTCTATAATGTTTTCCCTCGCAACTTTATTCAGCAAGAAATAATCACTCACTACCTCATGTACAAAAGGGAAAGCATAAGGATCCATCAATGATATCAAACACGTGAAGATCAAATAAAATGTACATTTTCTGTTTAAATTGGCCGACTTGGCTGGCTTTTGACTTGACCAAGAATCCATGCTCATGTACTTCTCTTTCTTTCTCTAACACCTAATCTTTTTACAGCCACACGGGAAACAAATCAATCAGAAAATCAACAAAACCTCATTAAGGACACAACTCACAAAATCTTCTACTTGAAACAACAGCTCATGGTTTATGATGCGCATAAATTGACGAACGAACAGCATGGAGAGAAGAGAGAACTTTTCCGTTCACAAGAACTTGTTCTGTGAAATCCACACGAATTGATTTGAAATTGTAATGCTGTTTAAATAGACACAGAAGCAAAAAATCAGGTATCAGATCATCATTCATCATCATCAGTATTGTCATTGAAAGTATTGTCATTGAAAGGAAAGAGCAAAATATTCCAAGGGATGGAAAGGTGTCTTGCCAAAGTAGAGCAACGTGGTTTCAAAATGATGTTTTACTACCAAAGGGCGTCATATGGTGTTGCACCCACGCAACACATCCATGGTTTCACTATTCCAACCTGATGCCTATTTTTGTTCTCCTTGATCCTTCGTCTCTTCCCTAACAAACTTCTCTCACCTTGTTGTCAAACACCCATCTAAATGCTAACACTGCTACCATGGTGTACCACATATTGGTCAATGCATGAATATCATCTAAATTCTCTAGGCTCACATCAATTTTTTAGGCGAACTCAAAAGACTAGTTAATGTAAGCCACAACCAGTTACAGATAAAACATTTTGTGAGGAGATGACCTTTAACCTAGATAGATTTTGAGTACGAAATACAAAAATCTAATTTGATGGAAACCACACCAGAGCTAATAACTAGAGAGGCTGGGTCAAATATATAATAGGTTGGCTGTAATGACAGGACTTGCCTAGTGGACATGGAATTTTGAGCAGCAAAAACAAGACTGAATTAGAACATCAGAGCAGTAAACAGAGACGTTGAGTCTGATATCTAACAGGCCAGCAGACATGGATCAAGAGTAGCTACCAATCCTCGACCTCAAAAGCTTGTGGCAACAGGGTTGATCCTGCGTCCTTGTTATTTCCACCTGGATCATCTCAACTCTCAGAACTAAAGCCCCCAGATATATACCCATTTTCAACTCTTTCACCATCACAAGCAAAAACCTCAACCTTCAACCTTTGAAAGAACATAGCAATCATATGCTTAACCATTTACACCTAGATTTGGTAAAGTGTATTGCTGCAGTGTTTGTCTATAGGTAAATATGAGAGAATATACCTTTCCCTTCCAAGAAAAATCAACGTAATGGTAATATGGCTCCAAAAGTGTTAGCTGATCTCCTTCTTTTATCTGTGAGCAGAAAGAATTATCATCAGCGGTAATATATTTTTGAACAGGTCATAAAGACAACGGCAATAGTTTCTGTTTGCTGAATTTAGTGCAAGATTAGGCTCAATCCGCTTATTAAGTCTCATGATTTTGAGATTTACAGGAGTATCAATCCCCTCACTGATGTAAGGGGTGCAAGGGGGACCTCTACAATACATTGGATTATGCTTGCCAACCCAAACACCCCCTCCTTTTCTTTACTCATTCAGCACACGCATACAAAGATCAGATGACATTAGCTAGCTACTTTTCAGTTATGGCTTCCCTCAAAACTGAAAACAACTTGCTAGAGCAATTTGTCACAAATAAATGTTCTTCTAAGAAGACGAGGAGGAAATGAATTTGATCAAATTTTTTAAGTTTTTCCAGAACAAGCAACAGCATGAAAATATTGATTAGAAGTCAAATAATTAACTGAAAAAACAATTTCTTGGGAATGAACCATTGTGGTGGGATGGCCTGCTTAAGACTAAACCGGGGAAAGACTATGTCTCAGTGGAGGAAAGCAGGTCAGAGGATACTCTCAAATATTAAAAACAGGGAAAAATGATCATCTAGAGAAGGGTATCATGATGGAATCATCCCTTAAAAAACACATTATCTGGGGGGGGGTCCGCTATTTGTCTCATCCTTCATGCTTTGCCCAAAGTTTTGAAGGCAAGTTTGGTAATTCATGTTTTTCCTTGACTCCAACCAAAGAATATTTACTCATACTATACTGTGTTCCGATATTCATATGAAACCTAGACTCTCTGAGGATTACAAAGAATGTAGAGATGAAGACTAGAAAGAGAAGGCAAACACATCAAATGAAGCAGGGAGCTCTTACTGCATCATTGTGCATCCCATACACTGATAGTACAAACCATATTTGATTAGAATCACACACCAAATAGTATCTGCAGAGAGAGAGAGAGAGAAAGAGCACTAAGAAACACTGAAAAGCAAAACTAATTAAGTTTCACTGATAAAAAAAACACAAGTTGAATTCAATAGCAGCATGGATTTACATAGGTAATTTTGAAAGAGGCTTACAAGGGAGTGGCATTCTCTTGCTTGACAAAGAAAAGCACTTTTCCCACTATTGCTACTGCTCTGTTCAGGCCCTCTGACAACTGATCTACAGGGGCTCTTTTATATGAAGAGCTCACTTACAGGGGAAAAGGCATGCAACAATTATAAGTACACTTCATTTGAGAAAGGAAAAAATGAATGATCACCCAGAACCGAACAGTATCATCAAGTAAAAACACAAAAAAGTGGGCAACTTACAATTAACGGCAGCTAGAGATGATACCAAAGAAGCAAGTCGTTTAGTTCTAGTCTGCCCCTATAAATTCAAACTCAAAAGAATCAGCTGAATCTCAGAAGAAAGGGAGCATTCACACACTTTCACACTTTATGTGAGATCTGACAGCGAAAGGTTAACACAACTTGAAAAGTTAAACTAAGCTTTTTGAGATTAAAGATTGTTACATAAAATCTTCTTAGCTTCTTAACTTAAGCAAAGCACTCACAAATGTAACTAACATTCATGGATTCCCTAATCCTCTTTTTGTTTTTTTCCCCATATAATTATTTTTACTAACACATATACTTTAAAATGACGGGGGAAAGCATGCTATTAAGAAAGATATATTAAAATTGCAATGAAGCAGCAACTAAAAGTGCCATGTTTCCATAACTACTAACATAAAAAAAAATTGCAATACCCTCAACAGATTCTCCAACTTATCAAGAAGATTAACCATCTTTTGAACCTCCTCAGTAGCATTGAGACTAGGATCCTTCAAGGCAGCAGCTTCAAACCCACTAAGGGCCCTTTCATAATTCTCTAGATAGTGGTTTACCTGAAAAGATGAATTCCTTAGATGGTATTTTGGTACATGAGTAGCTGAGCAGCACTTGTCACCTGGATAAATATTTGGAAGGTGTTCCTAAGCAATGGAATTGTCAAGTCAAGTCCACCATTAAGCAAGTGAATTTATTGTTCTAGGTAAGTCTTTATCATATTATTTTTCCCTTGAATTTTCAAGCAGAGCCCTACAGTACTAGTACCTTACCAAATACTCTAGGAGCATTCTCTTCAATCTCTCAGTTTCTTGCATACCAAATCAAGATCACAATTTTAAAAGGAAAATGCTCATGGAGAGGTTTTGGTCACCAATTCAAAATAAGTTCATTCCTACTCCTAAAATTTATTAGTTTGTCCTTATCCTTTTTACCTAACCAGTAAAAGCCTAAAATTAAAAGAACTTTCATTGCAGTTTATCACTAATCTCAATCAGTGATGCAGATGGAGATTGGCATATGCATTTCAAAGAAAGATTGCACATTCATCCCATGAATTTCTAGAAACTTCGAGACAATTTCATTATTTGAGAAAATTGCTTCTAAGCAATCGATTAAGTGAGGAATTTGTAACTTACAGTGGCACAGTTGAAATATAGGTCTGGATTGGACTTCATCCTCTCATCCTTCTCCTGAGATATATTATTAACTTAGTAGAGGAAAAAATTCACAGTTGCTGATCTGAAACAAATTAAGAATCTACTCAACAGAGACTTGTAGAAAATACATAATGCTTGGTAAGCAATGCAGAACGAATCATGAATCACAAGTCATCACTTCGTATAATCAACTCCTATTTAAAAAGGGGTTAATTGGTCCAAAATTCCCTTCAACAGGAGCTTAGTCATTAAATTCTAAATTTGATTTTGGTCACAGTACTATTTATTTTTTTGTGGAATTAACAAACTAAAATCAACATGTGATAGTCATGTGATTTGTCCTTTAAAGGACAAGGTACAAGATCTTATGGAACAAGGAGTAAGATTCTGTTTGTTGATGAATGGAAGCCTGGTATAGGGGTGACATTCCACAAAAAATAGTGCAAGGATCAAAATCAAGAATTTTAAGAGTTAGGGACCAGGTTTCTTTTGAAAGAAAGTTCAGTAGAGGTTTGGAACAATCAACCTTCAATTTATCTTTAAGAGATCCTGCACTGATCATCAAATGGTGTACAAAAGGAGACCACAATTTCCACACTTACAGCATTTTGGTATGCTTTTAAAGACTGCAGGAGTTTGCTGTGATCCCATGCCCCAGTCACAAAAAAACTTGTCAAGCATGCATTTCCAAGATTGTCTGTAAGAAGATGAAATGATGTCAAAGGAACATGGTATGGAGGATAACATAATAACTAAAAATAATAATTTACAAGTGTGTGTGGCCAGGGACCAGGCCGGGCCAGCATAGTCATCATACAAATATATGCATATGGAGCTCAATATTTCTTAGAAGGCAACAAGAAGAAATTATCGAAATTAGTAACTACCCTTCAAAATGTAGCTAGTGATACTGATGGAAAGCAAACACCAGATATAACTTTGTTTTTCATGCCATCACAAAATGTTGAATATGTTGTAGGAACCGGTAAATAGTAGGAAAAAAGCAAATGATATGGGTTGATTTGATATGATGTAAATCTTACACCAAGAGTTTCCATCCTTGACATCCAAAGTGATCGCATCCTTGGCATGTTGAATGCTTTCCTCAACAATTTGTGCCTTATTTTCAGAACCTACATCAGGGGAAGAAGACTATGGTAAATGTCTGTATTCAAGCATGATAAATCAGATTATAAACCTTTTCCTTGCAAGTTTTCGGGCTCTGAATTTAATTCATTAATTTAGGGCTGTTGCTCAAGTGCCTGAAATCTGGCAATTCACAGAATTTCATGGTGATCTTTGACAGGAGAATACATGTTACGCAAAGTGTTTTTAACTCAAAATACATCCACTGCAGGGACATTAATTTGTGGAAGGATTAATCGTGCAGTCACATTAGTAGCACTTCCAACCTATAACCAGCTGATAGTATGGTGATAGAAAACGAAACTTCAAAATCATAGATTTTTTGATTGCCAGGACATTTTGTCCACTGCTAAGGCTCAATACAGTGTTATAACTATTAAGCAGCTACATGTGTCATATACACTTCATGATTTGTGGGTCGGCACAACCAGCTTAATGAATTGGGTTTTTTGGGTAAGTTAGAAGGCATGAAGAATAAGGTGAAATGATTAATTAAACTGATTGCAATAGAATTTACCATTCAACTCATCTATTTGGATCCAAAACTAAATATGCATGTGTTGTAATTGGTTATAATGATGTGCTATAATAATAATAATAGTGCAACTAAATCTTAAAAGTAAGGTAATTAGAAACATGATGTTATCATGAGTGCATTATAGTTTTTATCAAAGCATACCACAGATGCAGGGTTTGTCTTCATAAATTATGAAGATTGAGAAATTGTTCCATCAAAGTGCTGCAACATATAAATGAGCAAACCAATAACAAGTCCTATGTATGCTTTTACAAGACGCCAGAGTGGCTAAAGTTTGTAGAGGGAAAAAGAAGGAAATAAAAAACTTAAAATCCTTGCCTTGGGCCATTCTTCTTTCAAGCATTGATAACAGACAAAGTATCTTCTTGTTTGCCCCCTGTACAGCAGCCATCAGGAATATCCAACAATATCTAAACATCAAGCATGATAAAAGGATTGAATGTTTGTTAAAACTTATAAAACCTAGCACTTAAATCACAACTAACCTTACTTAGTGCTAGATTGAAACAGTTTTTTGCTGAAGGTAAATCTCCCTTCTTCCAGATGCAGTTCCCCAAACACAGCCAAGCATCTGCAAGTGATGGGTTCAACTTGACCTGGGGAAATGAATTAAGTCAGTCCCCAGCAATGGACTTCAAACTAAGCATTAAAACACTCAAAACTAAATAGAACTCACAGCTTTAGAGAGGTGGTCCTCAGCTACTTTATTGTATTCAGGTACTACATCCAACATCTTGCCTCTCAGATATTCATATGTCGCTCGTTGCACAGGTGATTTCCTATCTTCTATGAAAAGAATAGTTTTTTCACCAAACATAACAAGACACAAATGAAGATACACTTCGCAGAATGAAGTCCAACAACAACTAATTAAACACGCATCAATTCCACGGGAATTTAATATTTCAAGTGTCAGAAGGTCTTAAAATAAGTGGAAAACTGCAGGCACGTTCATCAAACTAGGAGACATTATTTAAGCAAAGGAACAATCTTTATTATCACCGACCAGTATTTGCTTCCAGCTTCCTAGTTCATTAAATTGAGAAAGAAAAAAGAACATTTGACAACAAGCACAGTTCCATGAGAGGGGGGGGGCACCTCGGTACCCATATCAAAAGATACGAAGAGATTTAATGCTCAAGAACAAAAGGGTCATTGAAATTATCACAATCCTTTTCAAATTTCCGATCATCAAGCACAAAATCCAAGTTCCCAACATTCGATTAAACAGGTATATTTTTTTATTATCAAATTGATGCGAGAGAGAGAGAACCCACCAAGAGGAACGGAATCGAGGAGGTTGAGAGAGAGATCGGATTGAGATTGTAATTTGGAGATTTTGTCAAGTGGGTTTGGTGGGAAATATGTGTCCCTCAGAATGTAGAGATCATCTGCTGCTTTTGTGGCTTTTGCCCATATATCTTCTCCTTGTCCTTCTCTCACTTGCCTGCTGCCGCTGCTCATTCTCTCGCCCTTGTCTACTACAACAACAAATCAGTGCAAGAAGGAAGAAACAGTAGGAAGAAACAGTCGACCAGCAAACCAAGGTGTCCTTGAATAATACTCTTGTGAATCCACGACGTCGTATCCGCATTTAAAAACTCCCTTTTCCTTTCAGATCACGACAAACCTATCTCAAAGGATCGAACATGAGACTCGATGATAGGATTAAAAATCCTACTCCAAACACTTAAAAGTTAAAATTGTTTTAGTTGGGCACGACGTCGTACTATAAATTGCTTAGATTGGATTCATAAATCGAAAAACATTGAGATTATTTACATGTTATTAATTTTTTTCAATCTTTTAAAGTCCTGGTGTTATCAATGAAACATTATTTGTAAAATTAAGAAGATTTTTTAAATTCAGACCCGTGGACGGTTTGATTAAAATCTAATTGATGAATAAAAGATTTTATTTTGATTGATAAAAATTAAAGGCTAATTTTATAATATTTTTATTTAAAATATTGCATGTATGATGTAAAACAAAAACATTCCTTCAATGATGATTTGACACTTCATAATTTGAAGATGGTAGGATTTTAAGTGCTGCCTCATTTCATTTAATTTTTTAAGGCACCGTTGATGAATATGGTTAATTTACAATTAAAAATTACAATTATCTATTAATGAAAATGTCATTTCGTTTAGTGACTGTTAAATCATATTTCAAAAATATTAATGAAATAAATATAAAATGTTTTTTTTATTTTAAATTAGATTTTTTTTGATATTTTTAGATTATTTTGGTATACTAATGTCAAAAATATTTTTTAAAAAATAAAAAATTATATTATTTTAATATTTTTTTAATCAAAAACACTGTAAAATATAGTCAACCATGATTACAGTAAGTTTTTGACAAATAATATCTCATGCCAAAAAATATACAAAGAGTAATGGTAATTGCAAATATATATGATATGTTGCGTGATGATAGAGAATTTGCGATATGCACAGTATATCTCGAGTGTTAAGGTATACATTCCCTGTAAGAGTCTGGAATACCAAAATTTTACTCATTTACTTAAGTCTATAAAAATATACTTTTTAGAGAAAGGCTTTTTATACTGTAATGGAATATGTGAAGTCAAATAAACAAAGAAAAACTATATAATGTTAGGTAAAGGTTCTTTCATGCATCAGTGGGATCCTAGGATTGAAACTAGGTCTACAACATGCAGACCACATATCTACAATTATCTCACCGATCATCTCCAGGGATAATTTCTATCGATTTATTTCTTTTTCTTTAAATATTTATTTTCTCATGCTTGTCGAGATTGAAGCACAGCCCCTGCTTGCAGTTATGAATATATTTTTAGAATTATTTCGAAATATATTTTCAGTATTTACTTTTGAGGACCAGTGCATCCTCTACATGGTAGTGAGTAACATCTCGGACAAATTCAAACACTAGAACAGCAGAATCTGATTGACTATGATCTGGTCCAAAAATCTTTGTTCTCTGTGGAAGCAGGATCCGGTTACGTTTTCAACTGGTTCCTCCATCATGGCACCCCAACAACAGATCCTGGCGCCTACGTGCAGGGCATGCTAGCACAAGCTGGGAATTTGATCGGCCGGATTTACAAGCTTGGTGCTCGCCGGATTGCTCTGGTTTCACTGGGCCCTCCCTGCTGGGTGTATTCCGGCAAGGGCCCTCTTGCCAGGTGCACCGGCTGACAAATGTATCGGAGAGGTGAATTCGATGGCCATGAAATATAACAATGATGTACAGAGTTTTCGAGCTATTCCAGAACGATGTCGTAATTCACCAGCAGTCTCTCAAAACAAATAACAGGAGATTATATATATAATTAATCTCCGATGTAATAATGCATGCTGTGGCAATGGAACTCTAGGTGTAATTTTAGAATATAATTTGTATTATTTTTTAATATTGTTTTAAGTGAAAGTTTTTGAGCTTTAAACTTGCTTAGACTCATGCAACTTTGTGCTTGATTTTTATCAAATAAAATGGAGTGGTGAGATTCGAACTCGTAACTGCATGGTTAATAAGGTTTCGATATCATATTAAAGAGTCATCTCATTTAAAAATTTAAAATACTAAATGAAATTTCAGAATATAATTTATATTATTAGATAAAATAGTTTTTTTTAATATGATTTATATTATTTTAAAAATATAAAAGATTTGTCCAGATCCTAGTGCGTTTTTTTCCGGGGATTATTCCCATCCAAGCGAGCATACTTGCAAGCTCATCTCAGAAGTCGAGAATTAGACTAGTCAATCTGATGACTCTAGCCAGCACGTCTTCTTTGAACAGTTCTGCTTATATCTCACTTGAATTGGTAGTTTGCTTGGACTTGTCTGTATATTATCTTTGATTCCATGTATTAGACTGGGTTTGCAAAGATCAAGAAATATTCATTTCAATCCTTGAATTTTTTAAATCAAAATCAAAGAAATTGTTTTAGTCTAAGAGCTGGTTAGGCAATTCAATACTTAAAAATTAATTTTAATATTAATAAATCTACGTTGAAGAAAGAGATTTAGAAAAGGTGATTTTGCCCTTTAATCATGTTTGAAAAGGTTTATCAAGGCTTAAAAAAAAATTCTTGATCGTTTTGTGAGTTGAAAAGGTTTTTTATAATATCTATACACGATAATAATTGAAAATTCGGGTTCTAATACTTCAGCATTAAAGAGGTTTAGTTAATATGGGCCACGTGTAGACTGCTTATGCGAATGACTTCTCGTCTCATCTGCTTTTCTTTTATATAATAATAGCTCAAGTGGAGGGCACGCCATCGGCGCGAGTTTAAAGAAAATCACTCGCTATCCTTTTCTAGACCTTGCACCTTTTTTCTTTCTTTATTTAATTCTTTTATTTTTATGGTATAATTCTTTTTAAATGAAATTATTAAAATGTTATCTTAAAAATCATCTAGTTATATCAGATTTCAAATAAAGTTAAATTTTTTTTATGATAATATTAATGATTATTTTATAAATGATTATGACAGTGTTTGTTTTTATTGTGTAACCGGAGGTTACAAAAAAACTTTCTATTCTAGTGTAAGTTAAATGTTAAAAGCAAAAATTTAGCATGGACTCACAGATTTAAACAACATGAACACTAGAGCAAGAAAAGTAAGAATTAACTGTTTTTCTTGCTTTTCACTCGACTGAGGTCAGGTGTGTGTGTGTGTGGCTGCTGAGAGAGGGGGTATGGGGGTTAAAAGTTCTTTTTTTATAAAAAATATATTTTTAATATTACAATAATCTAAAAATCAATTAAGATATAAATAAAAGTATATTAGAAGTAGATCACAATATAATTTTTGTCTTGCAATCCTAATTTTGTTTCATATGATATTTTACTATATATTGTTCCGGGATCGCAGAGACCGTCATGTATGGATCTATAGTTTATGATGAAATTACAAGTAGTTTGGTGGGAGAATACAAACAAGTGTCTAATTTACTTGAATTATTAATTATATTTTATTATTATAATTATTAAATATTTTAAAAACAATATATATACACACATATTTTAAATTAATTTTACATGTTAAAAGCAATATGAAAAGCCACACACACATTAGTTTGTTAATTTTGGATAAATAAATATATTTTTCATTCTATAATTTTAATCTTTAAGTTTTAAAAACTATTATTTTAATACTTATAAGATTAAATAAAAAATTATTTTTAAAATGAAATGGTCCAGGAAAAAACCAGTTGTAGACATATTAGTTTGTTATCAGGACACGGGCCACCCCCTGTACTTGCATGGCCTTCCAAGGAAGCCACGGCCATGCCATGTGTTTTGTTATGTTTTTAGGGCAAACAACAAATTGTGGGGTTCGAAAAACAAATCTGATTGGTTTGGTGGAGATGATTTTTCAGTAATCAATCATAAACGATGAAGTGTCTCTTTGTCATTGTAATCCTTTAGTTTATTTTTATTTAAAATTAATATTTTTAGATTATCTTAATACGATGACGTCAAAAGAATTTTTTAAAATTAAAAAATATATTTATAGAAAATAATTTTTTGCTAGATTCCATTGATGCCCGAAAAACATTAACTTGATGGGGTCTCATTTTCTTTCCTTTCAACTAATTGTTGCGACCCTGTCATTGGGTTGGTGTAGTTCTATGCCATTTCTGGCAGGAAGCCAAACCTTTTGTGCGCGTGCCAACCAGTTTATTGCACCGGCAAATTCCAAATCTGCCATGGACTTCAACCCCCAGCTCTCCAGCCTTAAAATAATAACAATGTTTTTGCCCCCACCCCACAATTTATTCTCTCTCTAGATTGAGCACACACGAGAATTAAGTAGCGTTTGCAAGTAGGGTCTTGGTCTGGTGGTCAAGAAGAGTTTCTCCCTTCCTCTCATCCTAAGTTCAAGCCTTATTAGGTATGCCTGTCATCCTCGCGGTGTCTTACATGTTCATTGGGCTTGCAGGATGTTCAGTGGGCACGAAGATTTAGTTGTGTTGTGCGCAAGCTGGCCCGGACACCCCGATTAAAAAGAGAATTGAGTAGCGTAGGCCTCCGTAATTTGAATTCTAACCTCCACATGTCACGGCAGTTTATGTGTCGATTATTTTCCCGCGAGTTTATGGAAGTGGAAAATCAACTGATCTTATTCAAAAGTCAGGGATTGAAATCGACAGTCTCAATTCATAAAAAAAAAAAAAAAAAATTAAGCAATGTATTCTACAAAAAGGGGAGAAAAAAAAACAGACTTGTAAACAAAAAGCTATAAAAAGAGAAAGCAAAGGCTCAAGACAAGGACAACCCAGGTCCCGTAATAGACTTGCTTCGCCAATGTAGATGATACTGGAATGCTTAGAAGTTTCTTTAAAAATATCTGTTTTTTACTTTTTTTAAATTATTTTAATATCTTAAAAAATATATATTTTTAATTTGTTTTTAAATAAAAAAACACAACAAGTTAATACACCCCGACGAGGTTTAGTTAATTTGCACTATATGATGCGGAAAAGATTGATTTTTTTCATTACATAATCATTAAAATTCGTAAAATCAATAGATATATACAAAGAGACCCGAAGATCACTTTAATTATCCAAAAAAAAAACATGGGCACACCACCACATCCTTAACAGCTAGCAAGTTTGTATGTGTATAGGACCCACATGCAATTAACAGCCAAGCAGAGAGCCATAAGCATCTTCTATCGCGTTGCTCCCAGCAGAACCTAACGCGTCTTCCTAACACGAAACAATCCAGCACAACTTCAACCTTTTCACACTTGATTTTTTTATTTTTTTATTTTTTCCCATATAGTGATTAGCCTTCCCTTGACTCTCTCATTCCCTGAATAAAAACCCCGAATTTCCCCTCGACATTTTTTCTCATCAGACAGTTTCTTTCTTCTCGATCCCTGAAACCTAAAGATAAGTCTGTTCTGTTCTGTTCTGTTCTGCTCTCTGTCTCGTGTAGCTCCGACCACCTTTTTCTCATCATGGGCAACTACATTTCATGCGCTTTATCCATGCCTTTTACCAGGAACTTCAAGGTTGCGAGGGTTGTGTTCCCGACAGGTGAGGTCAGGCAACTCAGGGAGTCCGTGAAAGCAGCGGAGCTCATGCTGGAGTGTCCGAACTTCTTCTTATCAAACTCGCAATCTCTACACATTGGCCGGAGGTTTTCTGCCCTGAGTGCTGACGAGGAGCTGGAATTTGGAAACGTTTACCTCATGTTTCCAATGAAAAGAGTCGGTTCTATTGTTACTGCTGCTGATATGGCTGTTTTCTTCATGGCTGCTAACTCCGCGGCTAAGAGGATTTCCGGGGGAAATAACAACAGGGTCTTGCCTGAATCCGGCGGAGATCAGAAAGTTCAAGAAAGCCTAAAGGAAAGAGAGAATGGAGCGGCGAGATTGAGTCTGGAAGGAGTCGAGGACTTTCCAGCGCCAGAATACAAGTACAGGCTATCTTGTTGTAGATCAAGGAAGCCCATGTTGGAAACTATAAAAGAAGAACCTGTTCGTTTAAGATGAATAGGTAGCTAAATAAATTAATTGTTTCAGTTTGCTTGGAGAGATCTTACTCTAATTCCTGTCTCTTTGTATTTGCTCTCTGTGTTTTTAGCCATCTCAGAGGGTGGTAATTAGCTTAATTTGGTGATTATAAAAGAACATAATCTCTTGTGAGGTGGAGGAGGAGAGCTTGATTTTTCTGTTTTGGTGGGTAATCATAATATATATGTGAAAAAGATTAATGTAGAGAAGAAAAAAACATGGAATCATTAAAAGCTAGGTTATATTTTGATCTGATTAATGCAAAATCAGGTCGAGAAATTTGTTACGTGCTTCTGTTTAATGAACATGATTATCATTTGGTTTGTACTGGCTGTTTACTTCGCTGTCCTCAATGTATCAGCAGGAAATTTCTCATTAGGTAAAGGGCAAGGCTAATAGTCAAAATTCCAGTTGCCAGGAATTGGAGTTCTTCCATCTTGGATGGCAAGCGGGGTGGGGCACGCAAGTTTGATTTTCGATGTTATAAGCTATAAATGAATGATGGTTTTAGAGTTTACACAATATATCTAATTTAGTCATTGACTTTGCAAATTATACATATTTTACCCCTTAATAATTTTTTCAAATTAATTTTGATATAAAAAAAATTATTGTTATTTTTTAGTCCTAGACTTATGAGATGAGAGAGCGTTAAATTCCACGATAAACAAAGAAAAATGTTGTACCACCAATTCAAGTTACAAACAAACAGTCGATCTTTGTGTCAAGCAATTTTATTTGATGAGATGAGTTCCAATTATATATTTTTTACATTGATGATGTCTAAAAAAAGATTCGAGCTAGTGAAGAGCTTTGAGTTTTGGGATGGATTTTTAGGTTTTTGATTAAATCCAATGATTTTTCACGATTCATTCAGTGTTTTCTAGATATTTCAAGTTGAAAAATAGGTTTTTGAGTCAGTTCTGATTTTTCGGTCACTATATAAGCCAATCGATGCATTATATGATGTATTAATGTTTCAAAAAAAAAAAAAAACATTAGGACAAACCCCAATTAGATTTTTAAACAATAGTCTTGTGTAGGACCATTGGCATTTGGCCTTTTACTTTCTATCATTTTTTTTGGGGTCAATTTTGTTATTTAAAATAAAGGTGAAATAGTCTATTCTTATCTTTTTAGATATGTCTCTATTACTTTAGGAGCACCCACCAACCATTGCGTCATTTATTTAATTGATTATCACATTAAATTCATATGTTATGTGTAATTTAAAGAAATGGAAATAAAAATCATCAATTTTAATGTGTGGTTCCTTGTATCAATACTATGAGTGACTCGATATAAATAATGCAGGTCAATGAACAAGGCCACAACACGACGGCATCCTGGCCCTCTGATTTGAACCCAAAACTGAAGATCAAGATGAAATGAACCTGTGATCAATCCTCAGATCACCCTTCATCATACTCAGTAACACTCAGAGTTAGATTGGATTTGCAATTTGGTGGTATATCATGGGTTACGCAGATAATGTTCTTATGAAATCTCAGCTTGAATATGATAGTGGGATGGGGCTAATTTTTCCCAAAGGGGTCCATCATATCTTCTCCTTTCAACTTTGATGTCTCGAGTAGAATCAGATTCTGGCTGTGTAAAAGCTAAATATACTCTTTGTTGAAAATTTCTGGATAAATACAGCATTTTTTTTCATCGCCTGCTGGGATGAACACTATTAGGGAGTGTTTGAGAAGCGTTTTTGGAAATATTTGATTTTTTTAAAAAAAAAATGGTATTTTCATATATTTTTGTGTGTTGATATCACAAATAATTTTTTTTTAAAATCATTTTAATGCACTTCTAATAAAGAAAAAAAAACACAATAAAAAACAATTTCAACCATACTCTCAAATACAATTAGTCTTAGTCTTAGTGGCTTGATGTCATTGATTGAAAATCTTGACTGGCTCCTAATACGTGTCATTTGAAAGTTATGGCCAGTTACATCTCTATACTTCCAACCAGATGACTGTCCTTTTCCCTTGTTAGGAATTGAACCAGTGCCTCCAAGTGTTTGTCTGCTGCACTTTTGTGTAAAATCAAACCCTAATTTTTGAAGAAGAGAACATTACTATACATTCAAAGATGGGGCATCTCTTGCGTCACATATTATTCTTTTCTTATGAATTTCGTCGTCTATCACTAATAATAAGTATCTGGTGCTTTTCTTTAATTTGTTTCTCAAATTCAAAAAAAAAAATTCCCTCCTTTTCTTTTAGTGGAACAAAGTCTGAGATATATACAAACAGATCTAAACAAAAGTTGCATCTATTATTTATATAATTTATATTATTATCTCACATACACCTTCAAATGAAAGTTTTTTAAATTTGAAATATTCACACAGACTCATATTACTTTGTGTTTGATTTTTATCAAATGAAATGAAATGGTGAGATTCGAATGGTGACCACTAAATCAACAAAACTCTGATACTATGTTAAAGTTTTAATACCATATTAAAACTCTATCTCACCTAAAAACTCACACTACCTTTTAGATTAGATGATTATTAAAAATACAATATGTAGATAAAAATATACTTGCACGATTTTTTACTCAATTTCATCGACTCAAATGAACTAGAAGAGAAACAAGCCAGATGCAGAGAGAGCCGGAAAGAAAGACGAACCCTAGTGCACCGCTGGCAAACCCCATTAGCTCTAAAGACTTGGATAACACACCATCTCTCCTGTACTTGCGATCATAACCAGTTTCATAATTCCAGCCATTTTTGAGCCTGCGCCATCTTTCCAACTTCTCCTTCATCTTTACTTCTGATACTCTACCTCTTAGAATACCCAAGTTTGCATCCACGATATTTGCAGATGTTCCTGCCATCCACAGTTTCAAAACTGCATGAGGAGATCATACAGAAGTGCCCAACATAATAAATTCTGTGGCAAATCTAAAATATTTAGCAATATATATATATATATACACACACACACATACCATCTTCCGGTGAGCCGCCTTGGCATCTAACTTGGGGATGCTTGAAAGTGATCAGCTCGTTGTGCCTGCAAAAGGGAGGATTCGAGCAAGTGGAAGGTGGGTGAAAGGAAGCCATGTAGTGAAGGTGAATTACTTATTCATCGAAACTATCGGTATATATATGAAGATGTGGAAGCTCCGATGAGTTTACGGCTGGTAGGGGAATCGTGTAGCTTCAACTTGCTGAGATGTGGACACCTGTGCTCTTTTACCGGCCCGATTAATTTATCGGACGTGTTTCTCGTATATAATATTTCAGTTAGCTTTTAATGATAGAGCTATCACTTTTATCTCGGGAAAATGATTTTGGAATTAAATAAGTAGTGTTAATTAGGGCTTATCTTATCGTTTTGCTCCTCTCTTTTTTTTTCAATTATTAAAATAATTGTTCAAATGGATTTTAAGCTCTTATTTCGTTAAATAAAACCTAATATTTGTAGGATTGAATCAAAAAATTAAACGTTAATTGTTATCCAATCAACTATATCATGTAAATGGATGTATAATATAAACAAACAATTTTCGCGACATACGATGAAAATTGATTAGCTCACGATCAACAAAAAAAAATCATCACCCTGAGCCTTAATTAGTTTATGTGCTGATCACATGATCAATCTTTTATTATTATTATTATTATTGAAGCGTAAGACATGATCAAACTTATTTCTTTCTTAAACCAATTATAAATCCTTCTAAATTTCGATCAAACTAGATGCTGCTCGTCATCATCTACATATAATCCCTGTTGTCCATTTATGTCACATCCAATTAACATTAAAAAAAAATGGATGGCAATTGATTGTTGGCCTTTCATTGCACAAATTAATTTTCTAAACACAAAATGTTAGTGAGCAGATCATTGATATAGGAGCGATTTTAAATCATTTAAATGGACAGATTAATCTATAGATCAAATGAACTTACTAATTAACGAATATTTATGATTTTTTTATATAATTTGTTTATGTGGAGGGGTCATACTTTGAAATCAAGCAGCTAGCAGGTTTATATACATCCTTTAAAGTCAAAAGAACCTTGTCAAATCTCTACCCTCTAATTTTTCTTACATCTCTAATCATAGAATTGCATCACCATACACAGACAAAACTTACAAATCATAATATCATAAAAAAATATTACAGCAAAATTGAAAAGAGATCCATTGATGATATATCTTAATGGAGTCAAGCTGGTGGAGAACTACTGTCTTTATGAGAAACAACCTCGAGATCAAACAAATTTTTGTGGTTGTTTTGTTTGATAAGACAAGGAGAGAAGAGATGGGGTTGGTGTAGCTATTGTTGGAGGAGATTAACAAGGGATTACCACATTATTCTTATTTATCAATTACTCAAACTTAAAAGTAAACTATTTAAAATAATAGTTACTTTCTAATGAAAAATACAATTGTTAACGATGATGATAATAGCTGACCGTTATTTTACTAGCAATTTATTAATAAAACACTAATTTTTTAGTGGTTGAGTAAACATATATTATTTTTCCAATATTTATCATGAATTTGTTTTACTAAAATGTGCTAGTTTTATAAAATACCCAAGAATTAGACAGCTAAAAGAAGATCCGTCAGAGCCAGTTTTGAACAAGTGTCACGTACATGAATCCTGCCTTAAATATTTTTATGTTCTAATTCTAATTTTCCACCACGCGGCACTTTGACAAGAATCCCCTGTCTCGTACATTCATGTTTAGCTGGAATGCTTAGTTGGAATGCAAGGGGAAGAAAGCAATGGAATTTTTTGTCCAAAAAAAAAAGGAAAAAAAGAAGCGATGGAAGGACACTTGTTATTTAGATGATGGAGAAGGTTGGAGATAAATATATAAATTATTCATATGCTGTTCCTTTACAAGTCTACCTTCTCCCTCTCTACTTTTAGTTGGGCAGGAAAAAAGTAAAGCATTGCGAATACAAGTTTGATCGATCAATAAGCAAATTACCTGTAAGCACTGAATTTATTGGGGAGGCCAATAGTTTTTGTAAAAAGTGAAATCAAACGCTGACAATTATCTCCCCCATCCCGGGAAGAATGAACCAAATAAATTGTGTCTCTGTCTATTCTAATACGTAAGAGGTTATTCAGGCTCGAAGCTAGTCTACTTTCACAGGACGCACATTCCTGGAAAGTGGAAGCTCAGGATGCAAACAATTAGAGGAAATATAGCAATTCACCAAGGATTTGAATATACTCCAGCAAGGTTTTACTCACATGCCTAGCATTAGATTTCAGTTACATTTGTTTTACAAATAGCGTTTTCACAAGTACAGAGAGCAGCAACTATGTGCATACAGACGTTGGAACACAAATCCTACCACTTAAGCGCCATGAGTGTATGGCACTGATGTTTTACTTAACTACAGACGGATGTCAATGATCTTCACATATAAACATCATACAGACAGTCCATACCTATCTGCGCTTACATGTCCATGTCATCAAATATTTCTCCATCCTCCTCATAACTTGAGTCATCCAAAAGAAATCCTTCAGCGACCAAGTTACTGCCACAAACCAAAAACAAAAGCAGCCGTTAGCTTTGATGTCCAAAAGCTTAAGAAGACAGCATAAAATAAAGAAAAACGTAATGACCCACCTAAAACAGCAGAAACGGAAGCTCACAACCCTCTTTAGTTTTCTGTTGTAGAAAAAGAAATTGAAAGACCAACTGTTGAAAACAAAAGAATCCATGTCAAAACTCTTCCTTTAAGGAAATCCATAGCAGAACTAATTTTTACTTGAATGCTAGGAGGTGACAGAAACTTGCATGGCTCCTTTCTCTAAGGATGGGTCTGCATCAGAATCAGGATCATAGCTGTAGATTTCACACTCTGATAGTTTTACAACCTGCACCACAATATCATCACAACATTGCCTCTTGGTACAACTTGCCTTTGGTTTTCTGAGAAAGCTCACCTCATCAAGAGCCTTGTATAATGTTTCCACCAAGGAGATGCCCTCATTTTCCTCAATCCATGCCTGGACAGATCATTGAATCAAGGAAATAAGGCTCGGAGTATTTAGCATGATAAAGCTACTCATAATATCACAGTTGCCATCCAAGAATCTGAAGCATTTAGCTAGTACCTTTGATGCTTCAAACATGTAGCTATCAAAAATCTGCTTAAAAGAATCCCAGCTTTCCTCTGTGAAGAACTGGTGAGCATTCACGGCACTGAAAACCGTAATGGAAGGGAATGTTGTGAATTAAGGAAACCATAAGGAATAATACTAATGTGTCCAAGAACAATCTGGCTATGAAACCAAACTGTTATTAAACAGAAACCATGGCAACCATACAAATGATCAGCATCAGATTTGGGAAATGGAGAGACTTGAACTCTCAGCTCCTACTAGAGCAACAGTATGTGAACTGTCTGTCAAACCTTTTGACAACACTCCCAATGTAGTTGAGAAAGGATTATATAGTGGGTTGCCATGTCGCCCGAAAAGCTGACAGTAGCATTACCCATAATCCTCCTTAGACCATCAGTGAGAAATAAATATATTATATAAACAAACCTTTCGACAACACTACCAGTGTAGTTAAAGAAGGATTGTATAGTGGGCTGCCACGTCACAGGAAAAGCTGACAGTAGCATCACCCATAATCCCCCTTTGACCATCTGTGAAAAATACAAACACATAAAACAATGAGATGCAATGAAAGGTACAGTGTTACCTGAAATCATAATCCGGATACAAGCGATATAGCGTAAGAACCAGGTATATCAACGTCTTTCGGCTGGAGTGAGCATGAAGAAAAACCAGTCAAACAAACATAAAGGGCTAACCAGTATTTCCAAAGCTACCTCGATAAGATATAAGATTCACCACCTGGATCTGCTCAATAAAAATTCAGCTGGTGATGATGAGTCTGTATCTGAAGACTTCCCAAGATAATCTAGCATCTAAAGTGGAAGCGATTACGGAAACCACCACCACCCAAAAAGAAAGAACTAAAATTTAGATCTAAGTTACCAAAACTCCACCATCGCAAATAATATTTTGTAATTTTGCACCTTCTATGGGACAGCATAACAATCTCAGGGGAAATGTAATTAAATCACCATTAAAAAAAAATGCCTAATATTATCAGACAACTCGACCAAGAAATAAGAAAAAAAAATACAAAGAAAGCATGCTATAATTTGTTAAATTAAATATTCCAGAATCACCTCATTCTCCAGACTGAGGGAGAGCTTTTTGTCCGTTCCAGTGTGTTTACCTTAAGAGAACACAGCACACACACATACACATATATAAAACAGATTTCAATAACAAATTCCGGTTAGTCATAAATTTCAATTTCGGACTTACAAGAGTAAGGTTCAAGATATCCCTTAATCGTTCGTTCTCCGAGATTTAAATGACTTAAGAATTCATTCATTCTGGACCCAAAAAAAAAGAGCTCAAAATCAAATTCAAAATGACAGATTTTGAAAAGGAAACTATGGAGCAAAAAAACAAACAAACTAGCAATGATTTTTACCGTTCCAGCGGTGTGTATTCTAAAAACTTCATCCTGATTGCTGACTGTTTCTGGAAAAACAAAAAACAAAAACAAGGACAGCATGAAGACAGATTAGTTAGGTTAAAGAAGATAGAAATTGGACATAGAAATCTCGATGCGGTGCTAATTGAGAAATAAACAACGGGAGATGATTGATTAGTATACCTTGAAGACAATTTGACGTCGAGATCTGAAACAATTTACCGTGGTGATTTGCTAGAATTTAAGCGGTTTGTTGTCGGAGAATCGAAGACGTTCGAACCCTGGATTATTTCGAATATTCGATTGTAAATGGTTGTTGGTATGGTCTTTATTTTTGGATAAGTTTCGTGCGTTGACTCGATATTGTTGGGCTGGATTAGACTCTGACCCGGCAGCCCTCCAAAAACGAACTATGAGAGTCCAGTCGGTTTGCTATGGCCTTGGGTTTCTTCGACGAAATTGTTTTGATCATATGAAATAATTTTTCGATTTTTTAAGTGGGAGTAATTTTCAAAACAAGGAGAGAGAAAAAGATAGAAGTTGTGATCATTATTTTTTATTATTATTAGTCTCTGCTTGATTAATTACATAGTTTTTTTTTGTTGTGTGTTCTTTTGTCAAACACGTGACCCATTTTTCATAAAGTTTCATTGAAGCTTTTCGCAAGGTCAAAAAGAGTTTCGATTGTTAAACTCAAATTTGCAGCTCACTCTTCGACTTTTAATTTATGTAATATGATCAATAAATAATTTAGTATTATTAAAATATTAATTTGTTGACTCGCGTATATGTATTTTCAAATAATGATTTCTTTATGTATAAATTACTTTTTTTAGGCAAGAAAAATTTATTTCTAGAAAGTGTATTTTGTTAGTATAGGTGAGCGAGTAAAATCTCAACCGTTTCAGATTTTTATAAAAAATATATAATGTGATTAGAACTCGAGATTTGTTATGTATATCGCAAGTCATTTGTCATGATATCATGTTTCTCAGGGACTATATATAAATTACTATTCATATAACTTAAATCGAGCACAATACATTTTACTTTTAAAAACATAAAATAATAGATTAAAAAATTCACATGTGCTCTAAATCATTCAAGAATTTCCAAACTTTTTCTGTGCGTGCACAAATTGCCAAAAATTGTTCGCTATTAGGTGAAATGGCGTTGCATGTTATTGAAAAACAAATCATGTCAGGTGTTGATTGAGATGAATGCATTTGTTTTTTTAGTGTAAAGTGCTGAGTTTATTGATTGCGCTTTTGTAGCAACTTGGATCCATTTTTTATCTGAAATGTTAAAAACATAATATTTAGACTATCATGAATTTTAGTATTATTATCAAGCTTGAAATAGAAGTTTAAACTTGAAAAATTATAATCTAACTCTTTAATTAATCGAGTATTAAATTAAATCATGGAAGAGTTATTCCAGTATAAATAAAAATAGAACAAAAGAAAATCTTTGCATTAAATTATAATTTTAAATTATATTATATTATAAAAGATATGAGTGATAAGAAAAAAAACAAAAAAAAATATTTACAATTAATCTAATAGTTAACATTAAAACTCGACATAATGAGATTTGATTAATAAAAAAAAAGGTCAAAAAAGAGCTGAGAAAAATAAATGGCCATTACACTAGGTCACAAGCCTGTACAGAAAATCTCATGACGTGGGCTAGAAAAAGCTACAATGCTATATTCGTTCATTATTTTTATTTTAAAAAACAAACCGGAGTAATTTGGAGTTTGATTTTAACCGGGTATAAAAAAATAGATTAATATGAGACAACCTTATAGCCCATAACTTAAATCTTAAAGCATGTCAAGGTAACCAGGGTGTGTGAGAGAGCTTTTGGAAAGTACTTAGAAAAAAATTTGAAAATTTTTTATTTTTATTTTTTATTTTAAATTAATTTTTTTGTTGTTTTTAAATAATTTTGATGTGCTGATATTAAAAATAATTTTTGAAAAATAAAAAAAATATCATTTTGATGCATTTCTAAATAAAAAACACTTTAAAAAACAACTACAACCACACTCTCAAACATGCACTACATCTAGTCGTAGCCACGGGACCAGCAATAATTGAAAATCTAAAATAAAACATTAAAAGCAAAGTGGTCATGACCAATGATATGATAATGGGTAACTTAATATTTGTTTGGTATCATGTTTCAATTTATTTATTTTACTTTAATTTTTTTTTTGTTTTTAAGTTATTTTGACATGCTAATATTAAAAATAAATTTAATATATATATATATATATATATATATTAATTTAATATGTTTTAAATAAAAATACATTAAAAAATAATTTCAATCACATTGTGAAAAAATACTATTAACCCTGTGAGATGTGCACCTGCTTAACTTTTCCGTTACATTAAACTCACGAGGAGAATAATAATCGCGTCCTGTGATGATGCCACTGAGATAATGAACAATTAATTGCCACTGACTAAGATATCGAACAATTAATTGCCGAGAATTAAAAAATTATTTATTTTTCTCTACTTCAAATTATTATTTTTAAAATATATTAAATCCAAAAGAAAAAAACATTATTTTAATATATTTTCAAATAAAAATATTTTAAAAAATTAACATTACTATACGCTTGATTACTGATTTATTTCTGCATGTCTAGCTGTGCATTGAATTTAGTTTTCTTGAATATTATGTTGAGTATAATGATTTAAACTTGAGAAACCTGCACTTTATTATCTAATTAATTTCAATTTTAAATGAAATTAAGAAAAAAATGTTAATATGACTTTGTTAATTTTGTAGATTAAACAAAATGAAAAGCAAAAGAGTATTTTGGACTGATTTTTTTTAATAAAATATTTAAGTTTTTAATGAATTATTTGATATTATTATCAAGTTTGATTTAATATGTTAGCTTTTAAATACTTTAATTTAAAATTAAAATACATGAGAGTTGACTTAGTTAGCTTGATAGGTTAAAAAACAACACAGCTAACCATTAAAAAAAGTCTATTGATAAAATCATCAGAAATACATTAAACTTAACTTTTTGTCTAATTCAAGTTTTAAATTAATTTATACATAAGTTATTTTGACATGTTTTAATTGAATTGGTTAGTTAAAAATAACTAAAAATACTTTTTTCTTCTTCTTCTAAGGGTGGTTTCATAAAACAGTAAATTATTTTATAATATTTTACAATTTTCTAAAACATAATTGAAAAACATTTTACGACGTTAAGTTATGCCAATGTAAATGAGTTAAAAAATGACCTTTTGATATTTTAGATTTTTTAAGAGTTTATTAAAAAAAAAACCCTGATAGATAGAAAAGTTGAAGGAAAATAAAAAAGATTTTTTTATAAATTATTTTAAATAAAAAATAACAATAACCAATTATGACAAGTAAAAAAGTTAAAAGAGGATAGAACTATATATATGTATATATATACATCTTTAATTTCATAAGTTATTTAAAATAAAAGTAATAAATAAAAGATCAAAATCTATAGGTAAAAAATCTCAATTTAAAAAATAATAAGAGAAAAACAAATAACAATAAAAAATAATGATAAAAGTTGATAGAAAAACCAATTTAAATCAAAATCTAATTGATAAAGATGAAAAAAAATTATAAAAAGATTTAAAATAAAATATATTTCAATAAAAAAAATTAAGAATCAAACTTAATATAATTAATAAATTGCATGATATTTTTTATATTAAAAAATAGTTATTGAGCTAATCTTTGCTACACACACCACATACAAAATAATGTATGTTTGATGTTATTTTTAAAAATATTTGTTTCTTCAGAAATATATCAAAATATATTTATTTATTTTTTTTAAATATTTTTGATATTCATACAAAATAATATAAAAATATATATAAAAATATTAATTTGTTTTTTTTAATTCTTTTCAAAACAGTAACTTCAAAGGCAACACCAAAAACTGACGTTTCGTTGATAGATACGGCCACACGTAACTTCCAAGGGCACAACTACCCTGCATGCGTCGGCTATTATTTTTAAAAAAATAATATTTTATATTTATCCTCTAAATCTACCTAATAATTAAAAAAACAATAAGAAATAAAATAAAAAAACCTTTAAACTAACCTAATAAAAAATACTTTCTTGAAAACTAAACTAAATTTATGTTTTGACTTAAAAGTATACAAACAAACGCAGAAGAGAATCGGAAAAAAAGAGAAGCTGAATTGAAAGAAGAAGAAGAAAACTTCGCTGTTCATCCACTATGTCTCCCAGATCTTTTAGAATAGTAGGGTAATGAAATTCTACACATGCAAATTACATACCCAGCAAGCTGTTTGGTTTTTGGCCGGAAAGTGACCCACGTTTCTCGAAATACGCTCAGCACCCTGTCGCTGCCCGCTTTCTAAGTTCTTACATGCGTAACGCATACACAATAAAATCGAAGAACAGATCTCCAACTCCCTCTTCCTTCTCTGAACCTCAGGGAAGAAAAAACCATCACTGAAAGGGTTCCCGGAACAACCAGAGCTTCTTCTTCCTGTCTTACAATTATAATTTTACCATGTCCTTGCCAGAGGCGTGCGTGATTCTTTCTGTGATCGTGCTTTTGCTAACCAGCTCTAAAGAAGCGGCGTCGTTTCAGTCGGGATCCCGTTCGATCCTCCGAGCTTTAAGCGGCGAAAACAAAGCGTTGGTTGATTACGCTGTTGATTTGAATAGCACGAATTTCGATTCTGTTCTTCATGACACCCCCGCTACTCATGCCATCGTTGAATTCTTCGCCAACTGGTCAGTTACTCTCCATCCCAAACCACCTAACTGTTACATTTATTTATTTATCAATTGAAGTGGTTTAATTTTCGAAATTTTTAGTTTTGAATACGAAATTGTTGCATGATCAATAAAGCAATGATTTTCACACAGAGCTATAGATGGAATTTCTAGAGGGATAATTAAGAACTAAATTGTGATAAGCTACTAGAGAGCAGTGCAAGGATTAAAATTCTTTGTATACAAACTGTGCCTTTTCTGGTTCACCAGTTTCTTAGGAGCAATGTGTTAGTTAGTTTGGTCATACCACAGGATTCCATCATTTACTGAGTTATATTCCATCGAGGAAAATAGTAAGACAGTTATGGCAAAAAAAGGTTGTTACTTTCTATATATATATATATATATATATATATATATTGGCTTCTACAATTCAGCATGCAGAACTCAATGTACTGAATTCAGTGAAGATTTTGCAAAAAAAGCAGACACTGAATACTGCAAAAATCGTAAATTTGCAATGCTTTCCCTTTTATGGAAGCATTTTAGTATTCCCCCTATCTGACCAATATTGTATTTAGTTTGGAATTCAGCTGTTTGACAAAACATGAAATGTGAGATTTTTCAGCTGGATCTGTTTTAATCACATAGCAATCAGTTTCTTGTTCCAATTCATATCGTGTCTGTTAGACTTTCCATAAAACATCTTGGTTATATTTGATGGATTAATCGATGAATATCATATATAGAGTAGCTTAAAGAAAGGTATTGAAACTGAGAAAATGATAGAAAGAATACAGCAGTGGTGCAATGAATATAATTAATGTTTTATGTCTGTTACAATTATTAATTTTGATACTTGCAGCTGCATTAGGGTCAACTTACCATTCATCGTTTTTGTATTTGGTGACTGTTCTGAGAGAATAAAGCTCTCATAATTTCATATAAAATTTGATATCTTCTCCTGCGTCACTGTTTCAAAGACCCTAAATATTTTTTCCACATGACCCGCATTCTATTGTAAGATATAATAGAGTAATGTTGCTTATGCTAGTTACCAATGTAGCTTGTACCATGTCATCAATTCTGGTTGATTTTCCAAAATTGAAAAATAACGTCTGCAGTCTGAAATGATAGAAGAACTTTACAATAATAAAGGTTTATTTGTTTTGGCTATCATTCGTAAGACTGGAACCACTTCTAGATGGGTTTTTTTGAGCTAGCCAGCTCTCACAGGCCACCGTGGACCCCATTGTCATAAACTTAAAGGGGATAAAAAATTCCTTTGTTCAGTTCATGGTTTTAAGCAGAGACTTACTTGGTGCACTGATGTTTTAAGATGAGAGGGACAAAAGTATCTTCCTTTTAGTTTACTGTTACTTCCCCGATGGTCACTACCTGGAGGTCCATATGAGTCAATTTGGCTGTGTTGGTTTTCCATGATTTCTACTTCATGTTAATTTGTTTCTCAACTCCAATTCCTGCTCCAACTCATCATGGACATGACACCTGTATCAACTTATGCCTGCAAGCTTCTTGGATATAGGCCATGTTCACTCTTATGTGCTTAGGGAACAAGCACTTTAACCCTAATGAAGTTATATTCTCAATATAAAAAGGCGGCAGACTTAAAAATTGCTGAATTATGGGTTTATGCCCATCAAGTCGCTTTGTGTAACATGCCGCTGTTCAAATGTTGTACTTGCAATCATGTCCATGGATCTTATGTTGATTCTTTTCCTCTATTTCCTTGGCTACTATTTTATTTGATGCAATGATACAAAAGTTTTAAATTTTGATATTTCATGGGCCAATTAAACAATTAAAGATTACAATTGCTTAAACTATAGTATTAGCAAATTGTTAAGCTGTTTAAGTAATCTTTGGCATAGATATGAGATTTTCTGCTTTTATCCAATTCATTTTACACACACACACACGCACACACAGAATCATGTATCTGCTGGCCAAGTTATCGCCTGTTCTCTTCTATGTTGTCTACTGCCCGGATGTGTTGGGTTCTCAAAATCAGGTTAATCTGTTTGTATGTGTAACAATAAATTTATCTATTTTACTCAACCAACAAAAAATTCTTAAATTGTCAAATCATAAAATAATACAGCACCATACTCTCACGCAAATTATTTGTTGAATAATATCTTGCTAATTGCAACCCCCTTCTCCCTGCATGAAAGAAAGCATCTCTGCATGTGTGTGAAATGCTGGTTTTACATTTTCTATATGATTGATGTATTGCTCATGTCTTCATTTGTAACAATATCATCAAGTTATATGATTCTGTTTCCTCTATGTGCAATCACTGTCTTTCAGGTGCCCTGCTTGCAGAAATTATAAGGTATGTATACTACTTTTTTTAATTAGCTGTCTTTTTTTTATTATTTTTCTTATTTTGTGAGCTTCAAATGTGCAGCCCCATTACGAGAAGGTTGCAAGGCTTTTTAATGGGCCTGATGCTGTGCATCCGGGCATTGTATTGATGACAAGGGTGGATTGTGCTTTGAAGGTATATAAATAATGTCTTCTTGATTTCTTTTTATACATGCTGTGGTCTTATTCTACTCCTTTCAAATTATTTTGCAGAGCACAGAAAATTACTTGTTTCCATAAATACTTAAATTGAACTTTCTTTAGAAAACTTTACATCTGCACAGATTTAAAAGAGAAAAAGGATGAAGGCTATATGTGTATCTTATTGTATGGAATAATTATAAAAGTGTCATTTATTACAGCACATCTGGATAATGTATTTGAAGGCAGTACTTTAACTAGCTGGTTTTCCAATTCTTGTTTTCATGTCCTTGGGATGTCATATATCCATTCCCTATAGTGTCCTTTACCACAACCCGAGTTACATGTTGAAAGTTGGAATGTCGTGTACTAAGCTTTTTTGACTTTTCTAAATATTGTTTCCCCCTAATCATGAATGGACTATTGCTACGGTCTGGGAAGACCATTTCTGACCCATCACACTATTGGCTTAGCTTTCTCCTCTATGTGATTCTGTTTGTAAAGTTGCTGCTCTTTTCGCTCTATAGCAGTCTCAAGTGATATACAGGGGTGGCTTGTTGACTAGTCCCTCTTTAACTTCTTTGGCAGCACAGATAAACAATAAACTCTGTGATAAATTTTCTGTGAGTCATTATCCTATGTTATTTTGGGGCCCGCCTTCCAAATTTTCATCTCATGGTTGGGAACCTGAAAAAGGAGAAGAGTGAAATACTCGTGATTGATGATGGACGGACAGCTGAACGTTTGGTTAGTTGGATCAATAAGCATTTGGGCAGGTATGGGAAATTCCTAGCCACGCTTGTTTAAGTGAAATCTTCATGTTTTAATTCACATACCTTTGGTTCATATGTGTGTGATGTTAAAATTTATCAATTGTGCCTATTAAAAACAGTCATGAATCAAATTTCTCTGTAAGTGGAAAACAAATTGGATACATTTTATGTTTCACGTATTCATTTAATATATTTGGATAAATTTAGTCAGTTGATTTTTTTTTCTGTGGTATTACTAGTAGGAAAATGTTTCTATTTCATATTTTTATTGCATTATGTTTGCAACATATGCACGCGATAAATTCTTTTGTTAATTTTGTGATACAAGTGCTTAACTGCAGTTTAGGTTTCAGGGGTCATGCATCTTGAATATGTAAAATCAGATGATGCTGTAGGTGCTAGTCACCCACAGCCTGTGCCTTGTGATTGTGATTTTTTATTCAGAGAAATGGGCTGTTATAGTGCATCGACATATGTTTTTTCATATTGTTGTTTTCTTATGAACTTTTATTTATTGAAATCTGTTGTTAAAAGTTTCTGATTTTGGCAATGTATGCTTTATTGTTTCTGTAATACTGCATGTTGGCTTCACCCCTTTGCCCTGTCACAACTTTCATGATTGTTTGCAGCTCATATGGCTTGGATGATGAGAAATTTGAAAATGAGCATCTTCATTCAAACATATCAGACCCTGGACAGGTTTCTGTTTGCATAGTTCAGCTTTGCTTTGATATTTTAACAACAATATTTTCATTAATTTAATACATTAACTTCTATGTTGCACAACTTGTGAAAGATTGCACGTGCTGTGTATGATGTTGAGGAGGCTACAGCCATTGCTTTTGAAATCATAATCGAACACAAGGTAGACATTTTACCCTCTGGTTATGTTTCATGGGGGTGCATACTCATTTGTACTGTCTCTTTTCTCCACTCATGATTTATATCCTTGTTCTGCAGATGATCAAACAACACACTCGGGTTTCACTTATTAAATTTCTTCAACTTTTAGCGGTTCATCATCCTTCAAAGAGGTAAAGACCATCTTTTTTGAACGAAACTTTCCATACTCAATCCAGTAATTACTTCATTCATCTGCTCTAGATTATTTGTATTAGGTGCCGAAAGGGAAGTGCAGAAGTGCTTGTGAACTTTGATGATTTGTGCCCACCAGATATGTGGTCACCTGACAAACAGGAAGTACTCAGCAATGGCAAGGGCATGCTAGGGAATTTCCAGGTTTGTGGGAAAGAAGTTCCTCGAGGATATTGGGTAGGTGCCTTTCTCTTTTGTTAATAGTAAGCATTAGCCCAACATAGCCAATTTATGACTGAATTGTAGTGTAATCGAATTGAACTTTTAGGCATGCTTTGACATAAACTGACAGTCGTTAGCATGCATATAGTTTTGGCTGATGTATTTTGATACTTTGGACAGTGGTTAAATACATGCAGTTTGCTGATGGATTATGATGTCAAATCTACATTAACCTGCATAAATGAATTTGGAAATGGTATCATGTCAGTTAATTTCAGCGAGATATTTGACAATTTTTGAACTAGGACTCACTCTATTAAATTTCCTCTTTTAAAAATTATTTTCTATCTTATCTTTGTTTGGCTGGTGTGTTTTTTGCCCTCTAGCCATTGCTTCAAATAAGTGAAACTCGGTGGAACATAGTATCATTTTATTAAATGCTTTCAATAATGAGGACAGCATCATAACATTTATGGAACTTTTCAGTAATTTTAGTGTTTGCAAGTCACAAGTCACTCATTCATCCATATGATAAGAGCTAACTAAGTTCTTGAATTTCAAAACATCCATTCTAATGCAGATTCCATCATTTAATTTTTGTGTGGTCCTTGTAGTTTTAGATTATTGATTTTTTGAGAAACTGAAAATTTGTTTGTGATATCAAACAATGATGTATGTTTAAATTTTGTTGAAGATATCTGTTACTGGTTCTTCCTATGGTAGCGTAGCTTATACTGGTTTGTGCCATATGTTTAACTATGTCTTGCTTCTTGTTACTTCGCATTTTGGTAGATTTATATTAAAATGGCTTTGTGTGTTCTTTCTCAGATGTTTTGCCGTGGCAGCAAGAATGATACCAGGGGCTTCAGGTAACACAACCTATTCCCCATTCAATTATTTACAGGACCAATACTTTGTTTAGTATGTTTTAAGTTTTGATATAGCAATTTATCCGGCTATTCATGCACTTGAGACAGCAAGTTCATGTGCAAGGCACATCCAACCCTAAGCCTAAGCTAATCTTTTGTTAGTCTTGTATCTGTTCCTGTTGGATTACTTCAGCTTGCTTGGAAAGGCTATGTATAGTTAATGAATGTGAAATCATATATTGTCATGTTCTGAGGCCCATCTTCTCCATTGTACATCACTTGTTATGGCCGAACTGGAGGACCGATCTGCTGCTTCAGTTTTCTGGACATTTTCCAAGATTGTAGGTAAAAAAAAATGCGGATTTGCCAGTGGCAATACCCCACACTCTGGGACTGTTAAATACATAGGTGGTGGTGCGGTCACTAGGAAGTAAGAACTTGGTGATAGTGGTGGATGCTGTTAAGGCTATGATGGTGGTAATTGTTAGCGGAAGCATGCTTTGTTATTGATGCTACTGGTGTCCAGAAAAGCTCTATATTGTCCATCAGATGCAAAAATCATTTCCTTCTACTGATAAGCATTTGCTCACTCTCTCCTCTGAAATAGCAATTTAAAGTGCATGGCAGTTTAATTTTTTGGATCGGGAAAAGAGCATAAATTGCTTTTACTTTTTATGTACCATTAAACATGCATATGGGTGTGCATTCTTATGATGGCTTCTATCAACATGTTTATGAGATGGTATTTAATATTTGTTGCTGCTTCAGGCTTATCTTTTCTCCTATAAAAAGAAGGCATATCTGTTATCAGTTTACACAGTAATATAAATCTTGGCATCTTAAGTAGTGTTTCTAATACCATGGAAACCAAACCCTTGTTCTTGTGGAACAGCTATAACCATTATAAAATTCCTCTACAGTTGAATTGTTTAACGAATCACCTTCCTTGATTCATGAGTTTGTTTCTTCATTTGCAGCTGTGGTTTATGGGCTCTACTGCATTCACTCTCTGTGAGGATTGAGGATGGAGAGAGCCAGTTTGCATTCAGATCAGTGTGTGATTTTATCCACAACTTCTTTATGTGCGAGGATTGTCGTCAGCATTTTTATCAAATGTGTTCAAGGTAAAAAACAACTCAGAATAATAGCTTTAGGCTCTCAAACTCCTTCCAACTTATATAGGCTGTTCCAATTTGCAGTGTCACCGTCCCTTTCAACACATCCCGTGACTTTGCACTTTGGTTGTGGAGTACCCATAATAAAGTCAACGAGAGATTAATGAAGAAAGAAGCTTCTCTAGGAACTGGTGACCCCAAGTTCCCAAAGGTTATTTGGCCTCCAAAACAGCTCTGCTCTTTATGTTACCTCTCTCATAGCCGGAGAGAAAACGGAATCAGTCAAATAGATTGGGACATGGATGAAGTATACAAGTTCTTGACTGATTATTATGGCAAAACACTTGCATCTTTGTACAGGGAGAAGGGTCGTCTTGGGGATGAAGTGACTGATGGGACCATTGCAGATTTGGTGGCCTCAACAAATGCAGTTGTGGTTCCTGCAGGGGCCGCGTTGGCAATCGCACTTGCTAGCTGTGCATTTGGAGCGCTTGCTTGCTACTGGCGTTCACATCAAAAAAACCGGAAGTACTACCACCAACTATACTCTTTAAAGAACATTTGATATTAACGGGAGTGATGAGTTTTTTCAAATTTGATAGCAAGTATTAACCGGAAGTTTAAAATGTTTGGATGAATTTTCTTATTTGTTTTCCTTCCCCAATATTTCAGGCCAAGGAGAAGCTGGAACTAAGTTAAATGGACAAAACTATACACAGTCATTAAGGTGCCCAGTCGGGTTCAATCAGGCTCTGATAGAAATCCAGATTACTATCTCACTGACCTGCTTTGAGGTTGTGCTCTGTACCATACTTTGAAAGTTTGCCACTGAGCACACTTTTGGATTGTACAGATGAATATTATAATTTCAGTTTTAGAACCATTCATTATCTCTCCCTCTCCTTCTCCCTCTCCTTCTCTGTTTTCTTTTTCTTTTTGTCTCACTTTAAAAAACTGCAATGATCCACGGTGTAGGATGGTTTATATTTTTCTCACGAGAAAAAGGATGGATCTTATTAAGAGATTGAATCTCTGCTGTTTTAAAAGGGTATGACCGTTCCATTTTTATCTGCCGGATTTTACATTTGGCATGAGAGATTGATTCAGTGTCTAGTTTTTTATCCAGTCCGCGTTTTCTGGTGTGAATATCTTTTCTATCAAACTTATGTTGTCCGTGAATTATGTGGAAAACATTTTTTTATGACAGTGGATTAGGCCTCTTCTTCTATCCTTGGGACATGGACCGTTACTAATGTAGCTGATGGACAGCTTTGTCTCAAGTCATGCGGTATCATATCATCAGAGAGATTGGATATCAAATTCTAGTCGCCACGTATAGAAAGAGAGGCTTGCCCTCGTTAGGTAAGCAAAAAATAATTGAAAAGAAAAAAACTTTGGTCTCCATCATTACATCTAACATCCAAGGTCCCTTGTTATTATGATTATTTCTGGCACGCGAAGCTTAATGCAAGGGTTTTAAGTTCTTGCTTGCTCCTTCTATAAAAGGTTGAAAATAGAAGGCTGGAAGAAACTACCCCAGATTGGTGATATGGGGTTTTCTGTCAGTTATGTGGGCTTCTCAATCCCCATCTTATAAAATCATCATGATTTTTAGTGAAGATATTTATCCCTTGCACAGCATAACCAGCTGTAGAAATTCTTTCCCTAAAAACAGAATTGCAGGAAAAAAATGGGTGTCCACAATTCGGACTGCTCCCATCCGGGAAGCTTTTAAGTCCCCCAAGAACAAGTAATTTGGTTTTCCCTGTTACAGATATGAATCTAGTGATACCGCAACTAAGCTGAACGAAAATAACATAACCAATTGATATTTTAAGTAGAAGTGCTCTGTCAGCTGCTGCTGCTTCTATGTCGTTGACATGTATATGCTAAACTACTCGAAAACCAAATGGCAAGGCTTCAAACATGAGCAAGTATACCTTAGTTGTTGATAATTTGACTTTTAATTTCTTCATATAAATGTCTGTATACACAGTGGAACTTTTTTGACTGTACAAGTATTTAAATGGTGGAGCAGCAAAGGAGATGCATATCTAAGAATCTAAATCACAGTTTTTTTCCATGGAACCATTGTCTGTTTATCTCACTGACAACAACAAGATGTTCTTTCAGAATCCAGAACCCGTTGAACTTTGCCCAGTGAGAAAGTCACCCTGGAAATTTGATTTTTCTTTCCTTCTTTCTTTTTTTTACAGTTGACAATGAAACTATCTCTGGATTGATTGCGGTAGCTTGAAATCATATCTGTTAACCTTGAAACAAAATAGTAACTTGAAGATTGGCAGAGTCTAATGAACATTTATTATATGTGGCCGAGGCTGCGGGGTTGAATGCTCAGCATCTTCATCATATGAATGAGTTGATGAGTTGGGAGGCGCCTAATGATCAACAACATAACCAAAAAATAGGCAAACCAAACTTAATGAGTATTGAAGTCTAATGTCAGCTCAACATCTTATCTTAAATGTAGAAAAGAAGCAAGAGGTCGTACAATGTGGCCAGAACTCACCTGACGGAGGCGGCGGCGCTGGAGAGCAGTTAGTGTTTTTAACATGACATAGATTGGAAGAATAATCCCAGCAACTCGTATAAATAACAACTGTCAAACAGAGCAAGAAAGTGTAAGCCTATGCTTTGCACGCATGATTTTCATCAAAGTTTGTTCCAAATAAAATAGTAATCCAACTTGTTTTACCATAAAAGCTGGGAATGAGATATTGTTGGTTCCATTAAGAATGAGAG
Source organism: Salix viminalis (assembly GCA_029228465.1). Lineage (NCBI taxonomy): Eukaryota > Viridiplantae > Streptophyta > Magnoliopsida > Malpighiales > Salicaceae > Salix > Salix viminalis. Next base: position 7,668,367 of record CM055435.1, read on the forward strand.
GAAGAGCGTGCCTCAGAATTAAAAGAACCATGAACTGCACAAGAACAAGACGAGTAATGAGATTGTTGAGCTACACCATGATGCAACAAGATTTCTCTTAGAAAAAAGAGGAAATTATAAGGGCATTATGTTAAAACAGAAACATGTTCTTAGAAATGAATGTCCATAACATGTTTGTTGCATCTCTTTCATATGTGAAAGTTCAGCAGGAAAACTCTATATCTTAATCAAAGAAAGTAGAGAGACTAACAATCACAGCAATCAAGCGATAGTAGATCGTGTTTCTTGTAGTTGAAGCTGAATACTCATAATAGTCAGTGTTCAGGAAGTTATGTTCAGATGAGACCACTGCTATGAAGCGAGGACCATTTAACTCCCTTCTGGACGTCTCCCAATTTCCCCTGATAAAAATGGTGGAGCATGTTATTGAAGTTGTAGAGAAATGGAAATACAATTAGACAAATGGCATACAAAAACCAAGAAGTACTCCGGATTACCTAAAGTTCATTGGAAACCCAATTTGGAACAGGGGTGGTGGTGCTGTATAACCAGGCTTGAACTCCTGAAATCAATCCAATTTATTATCATTAAAATTATGATTCAATTTGTTGATGGCAAAGACTAGAGCCTCAGGTAAAACTATGAAGGTTCCCTATAACCAAAGAATAGCAACTAGATTGAAGCTTTATGAAAAAATGAAACACACCTGGAGGCATATCTCACATATAGTGTTACCCTTCTCATTACACCACTTCTGTATACACCTGCGATGAGCATACTGCAATATGAAGAACCAGTCAAACATGGCAAGCAACAAATGATCACTACTGAAGGCCAAGTCAAATGACTTTATAAGAGACGAATGTTAAACTGGAAAAGTTGGCAAAATCATCTAGAGACCAATGCATACTCTATCTGTATGACATTCTGATATTGCTGGTTTAATAACAAGACAAACATCAACTTAACTTTTTATATTCAGTATAAAAAACCTTTAGGTTTTCTTAACCGCTAAACAGAAAAGGAAAAAAATATCAATGCGACAATATAAGGGAGGACTAGCATCAAATTACTAAATCAACACCTTCTAGATAAGCCAGCAAACAAATCCCTCGGGGGTAGATTATTTAGGTATATTTTTCAACTATAAACAAGAGAACTCAGGTCACCTGACCCAAGTTAGGCACGTCTGAAATAACAGCAAACATGCAAATTCAGATCAGCCAACCCAACTTATTAACTTTCTTCCTCATTATCAACATTTATGCTTGACTGCCTCAGCTATAACCTACCTACCAAACTTTCCATTTTCCTCCAGGAAATAAGGAGGGTGTCAATGTTGATGCGATGGCAAGTCTATAATGATCATGATATTGACTGTTTTTGTAAGATGTGACATACTGTACATGCCAGTTAAGCACGAGAATTAAATAAGGTTTTTTCAGACACATCTTACCATGAGCAGAAGCCTTTATGAATCAAATAATCAGTAAACCAAGTAATCGAACAGTCCAATTACACGAGGCAAGAAAATATTTGGTTTGGTATTTTGGGATGAAAGAAAGAAAACGTTCTAAAACGTAACTGTGATTATGATTTTTCCAAACAATTTGGTGGATTATCTCCCCAGAAGGCGAAACAATTATCCAGAAAGGCCTCAGCATCAAGTTTCAAACTTAATGACTTCCACTCTGAACTAGATGGTAACATCCCTTGAATTCCAAAGTTGATAAGAAAACAAAAACATATTTTACAGTTGGCTAACACTCATTCTCATGTGCATCAAAATAATAAATAATTCTCCAAAAAAAAACACTGATATAAATGATTTGTTTTTGGATTGATAAAAAAATAAAAGCTTAACGAACCTTCAAACTACCACAACAAGAACATGGTGCCTCCATATTAGAATCTTCATCCTCATCTTGGCATATCCTGCAGTCCACCAATTTCGTCGGAGTTGATATATCCCCAAAATCCAGTTTCTGGAAAGATTTATCAATTTTTGTGTCAGACGCTGTGGCTTGCATCGACAGGTTTCTGCTCTCAATTGCAGCTTCTAAGGTGGATTCAGTTATCAAACGATTCACCAGCAACACAAAGTGATCCCCCATCCTCCAATTCTATATATATATATATATATAAAAAGCCAACAATTGATGAAATCTCAATCAATGTCCAGGAACTCCAAGCCCAAAATCAACCTGTTGTTGTTCTCCACTAGAGCCCCCCTTGAAATAAAAATCACTGTAGTTGGAATAAAACAAGAAGAATTTGAAGGTGAGTACTTTAACATGTTACAGAAAGAGAGGATACGCTCATAAATAAGGAGGGAAAGGGGGGCAAAGAGAGAGAGAGACAACTTGGTGGAGTACGGCTTTAACGAAACTGGCAAACAAATAGGATCGCACAAAGAGACCAATAATCACGAAAAGGCTACGACCCAGTTGAGGAAAACTCAGCTATAAGCATTAAAAAAGCACAAAAAAAGAAGAGAAAACCCAGAAAGCAAAAACGGAAAGACAACAGAGCAAGAGAAGAAAAACCTCTCGGATGCAACAAAAAGGGCAGAACTTTACGAATTCAAGGACTAAAAGGAACAAGCATCATCAGAAGAAAAGGTGATATAACGAAAAAGATGACAGGAAAAGGAAGTAAGTGTTTTAAGAAAGGAGAAACTTGCGTACAAGAAGCGGTTCGTAATTTCTTGAAGCTAAAAATAGGTATTGCAATGAAGCAAGAGATTGAGTGAAGGGAAGTTGAAGAATTAAAGACATAATCCATTCAATCTTACTGTACATTGAAAAAGCTCCCTTCCTTTCAGCAAACAAAGAAGACCACCTCCCTCTTCTCTCGCAGTCGCAGACGGCTCTGCTTGTTTGCTTATAGATTAATATAAATGTTCATGACTCTGCTATTTATATACCACACCATCACGGAGAATTTCAATTTCAATGCATGCAGATGATATAAGTATTGATTGATTAGTTAAAAAGAGATTCCACGTTTTTTTTTTAAAAAAAAAAAAATAATCGATAAAGCCATCCAGAGTTCAATTATTTCTAATGAGCATGCACCCGACTATTTTGAGGATGCACCCGAATATATATATATATATATATATATATATATATATATACACTATTTTGAGGATGCACCCGAATATATATATATAGATATATAGATATATATATATATATATATATATATAGATATATAGATATAGATATATATATAGATATATAGATATATATATATTCTAGTGTGGACTCGTCTCTAAATTCCATCCCATCTATAGATTTTATCTTTTAGAAACATGCATATTGTTATTATATGATAAATAATTAACCTTTACGTTTACTTATTTTTTCTGAGCAATAAAAAAACTCCTAATCTTTCTCAAAGCTAATAAATTCAGCTTCAATTCAGGGCATATGTTATGGATAGTTGAAGTTATTTTTTAAAATATTTTTTGCTTATAAATATATCAAAATAATATATTTTTTAATTAAAATAATCTAAAAATATCGAGATTTTTTAATTTAAAATATAAACATGAACCTAGTGTTTAATTGAAGGATCACAAAGGTAAACCCTAAAGCCCCGTTCACTTACACATGTATTTCTGAAGGCTTTTGTATTTATTCCAAATAAAAGCAGGGAAATTAAAAAAGCAGGGAAAGAAAAGTAAGAGAGAAAGATTAAAGCGTCAAACCCCGGGACAGCATGTTTATGATTCTCGGGCGTATACATCTACCTACCTTTGACTTTATAACCGTTTCTGCGGTTAACATCACAACACGGCCCCGCGAGATATTTAATTTATTATAGAAAGTTTTATTTATTTATTTTCATAATATTTTAATATGATAATGTTATGAATAATTTTAAAAATATTCATTGAATTTCTTTCAACCCAACATTCATTAATTAGAAGCTATTCAATTTGGGTTTTACATGTTCTTGTGCCTGGTTATCCATATTTGACCATTGACTCTGCTGCTTTTTGACCATCCAGAAGCTCCCCATATTGCGCGATTAGATTGAAGTTGGATAAATTAGTTGGTCCACGCTGCAGGTCTAATGAAATTCTTATTAAATACATTTATGTGATGTTAGCATGTTTCAGTATAAAAAACAAATTATATAAAGATTGATACATACTTGATTTTACAAGTCAAGAAAAAAAAACTCAAACTAGTAATAAAAATATAGTTTAATTAGAAAACAAATCAAGATTGAATCTTTTTTTTTAAATAATAAGATGAAAACATGTTAGATCTACTTGGACCAACTCCGGTTAACATGTCAGATTTTCAAAATAAGTAGTGAGATTTTAATAACTCTATAGAGAACAAATAAATAAAGACAAATTTAAGTTAATTCTCAATCAATTTAGTATTAAAGTTAGCAATTCAAATAAAAAATAATTGGATCAATTAACTTATCAAACACGGATCATGAGAGTCTGGTAATTTATAGAGAAAAAAAATATTTTTTAATAAATCTTTTATTAAAGAGCAATATATATATATATATATATATATTCAATAAAAAATCTCAATTTAATTTAACTAACCACACTTGTTATATGAGTCATGAAATCATGGTAATTTCATGAAAAACAAAAACAAATCTCAATCAACAGGGATAACATAGAGAAAAATAATTAAAAAAAAATAACCCGACTCAAACTATAAAAATCAAGTTATAAAACCAAGATGACTTTATAAGAAATAAATGAAAACAAAATACAAAACTTAATATCTATCGAATCCAATATTAAAAAATATTTTTAAGAAAATATATTGATAAATGCCAAATCATTTGTGAAATTCCCCCCAAAAAAAAATAGGGAAAGCCTGGTAGCCCGCCAATTGATGAACATATATGTATCTGTTGGTTGGGTTGGCGAATGACATTACAACGCAACCGTTCCATTCAAAAAAAAAAGGCGCAAAGAATCATCCAATACTCGAGCTGCATGAGATCACCTCATGCTGATCGGAAATCTTGAAATCAGTTAAAAAAAAACTATAAGCAAAGCTGATGAGATTTGGTTGAACAACCTTATTGAATCTTTAATGGGTATGACGAGAGCTTCAAATATGTCCATCATCATCATGGAACATGATTCACATATTAAGGCGGAGTGGGTGGGCTGATCATCCACTCTTTTGCCAAAACTGGAGAAGTAGTTTGGCATAAGTAATTATTTTAGATATATATGAAACACGTCGAGATATATATATATATATTACTTGTGAGAATTCAATATTGCGATATAGCCCCACCTGTAAGAAAACTCGATTAATTAACTAATTCTCATTTATTTATATATAAAGCCTACAATTTGTTTATATTTATAGATTGCGATGTTATATATCTTCAACTTATCATTAATCTTCGTTTAATAGTTAAATCATTACCATCAAGGGCATCCCGCCACTCTTCCTAAACCTCCTCCTTCCTAGCTTGTCATCCCGCGTTCCTGTAACCACCTTCAACGCCTCTGCAAATCCCGTTCCTCCACGTGCCGCCTCTTTCCCGCCATCTCCTTCCTCCCCTCTCCGTACGCGCGTCTCCCTTCCTCTCCCAGCACCATTGCAAATTAAGACCTTGAAAACACAAATCTCCAAAACCTCTATCAACGGCAGCAACCAAATTATTTGTGAAGCCGCCGTAATCCTCTCAGACTCCGGCTGCCTATCGATGTCATCAAATTATTTTCTGGTGTTTCCTTTCTCGATTATGAAAATGCTCGATGATTAATAGTTCGATGGCTGAAGCGAGTTGACAAACTAGAAAAGGCAAGACGCGATCTGAGAATTTTGAGTTTCTATATACTTCTGGTAACTAAGAGATAAGAGAAATCGGGAGGCTGCATTGGCATGCCCTCTGGCACCAAAAGTGATAATGAGGAATGACCATCACGGAGATTGATTTGGATTGTACTTGCAGAGGAAACCACCAAGAACAGAGATGAAACAAAATTACTTTTTGCACTATACAGTAGTAACAAGTACATTGCAATGGCTATGATCTCCAACTCAAAATGGAACTTCGCTCCCATCTTGGTTTCTTCCCCGTAATAGGGGATACAGCAAACTGGAAAAACAAACCTAAATCTTACACCGATCTCTACTACGCTACACTTGTAATCGACAGTGATGCATCATTCTTGCCACTACTTGTACAGCCTATCTTAATACCTGTACAGCCACTGCTCCATTTTAGTGGCGAGGATATCTTCGCAAACATTTCCTCACTCAGGGGGCAGTTTGCATATAGTATCCAGAGAACGAGACACAGCAAAACTCCAACTGAGATCAAGCCCAGCCCCGCATTTACAATCTTGAGATAATGCTCCAATGGAGGGCAATGACTCGAGGTGATTTCTTGGAACGTGTCCCTGACAAACTTGCAATCCTGGAGGCTGAGCAAAACCGGGGTATAGTACTCCAGAGCATAGCTTTCGTTAACTGCTGCCACCAACTGTCTATAGATGTCGGGGATCACCCTACCATCAGTTGTGCACAGCCCAGATGATGAAACCATGCATGTGTAGTTCTGCCAGACCTGAGAATTTAAACAAATAAATGGATTTCAAATTTGCTCCATGAGTACACAATAGGTAATCGAGTAGTTTGACATGGAACTTAGTGTCTACGGATATCCTTAAAATAATTAAGGCCAGAAAAAAGCATAAAAAAAACTACAGCTCAAAGGGCACCAAAAGGCAACCGATCATATTCCCACTTCTTTTCTCACAAAATCCCAGGGTGTTCAGTGTGACAATTATGTTAAGCTCATAATTTTCTAGCTCTGAGTGAAGTAAAGGACTGTGACCAAGCATCGAATCAGTTGGAAGGTCCACGTGTCAAGCTATACATTGACATAGCAAATTTTAACGAGGTACTGTACAAAGTTAAAACTAAATATCAGCTACTTCATTTTTTATGTGAAAACCCCTCATAAAATGAAGTGGCTGAATTTAATTTTACTTATCAATCACGACAAATCTGGTACAAAAAGTATGAAGTGAATCTCATGAGCTATGATGACAAAATCCCCGACTCATCCCATTCTGCATGGTGAACTAATCCTCCAAGCAGAACTTATTGGTTAACAAGGATCAAAAAGCCATCACAATTTATGCAAGTCCAAAGTAAGATGTAGACCATAAAAAGATAAAGACATACCACAGATGCATTTGCCATAGACACCTCTCGGGGACTCGCATTGACGATCTTGATAATGAGAGTCAAATGGATAGCACAGAGGAGGCATGGAAGGTCCAGACTGGTTATAATAATTAAAATCGGTCTGGGATGGATTTGCATTTGCAAACGTGTATATATAGGTATTGACAACATTTACAATATCAGTGATGACTTCTTTACTCTGCACGAGTGTGTTGTTTGTTGTTCTTTGGTCAACACAAGGAAGAATGCTGCTAAGAGCAGATGCTGCATGAGGATTCTCCACCCATTCTTCCATGGCCAAACAGGTGTCAGAAATCGCACTGTTGCAAAAGCACAAAATAATATATTTTTTAAATTGAATTAAGATCAAATAGTTAGATACACGATTCCTATTCAACTGAATAAACATTCCACATTCAAGTATTCAAAAGCACCAGCAATAAATATTGAAGTGTGCCTCGGGCATCATTTAGCAATAATAACTTCAGAAGACAAGCAAAAAGGAAAAAGCAATCATAAAATCATACTACAAAAGAAGGCAGTTGATCATCATTGTAAATATAGCAGACTACACACAAAACAAATAATTTCATAAGCCATACAGCAGGTATTTGTTTATGATTACATATGAAAGGGGTTTTGTAATAAACATGATGCACAACATGGTAAAATTCAAATTTTGCACACCAGCAAACTCAGCATAATGTTATTGATTGGACATACTCCATGTAAGATACAGAATATTTCGGTATCTTACTTGTTGAGAAGGATAAAAACTCCACAAAGAATGAAGGTAACCGCCACTAACAACCACCCACTCACTACAAATCTGCAACGATATATTTGTGATCAGATACAAAAATGAAAAGCATCCAGTGAGTTGCAAAGATGGATATTTTTGCTACAATACATCATGCATCCAACAAAGACAAGGGTAACTTACATATGAATTGCATGTTGATGTCCAAGGATAGACAGCACTGAAACAAAAACATGTCCATCAGTAACAAGCAGGAAAAAATTAACGGGTGAGAAATAAAATGAGCTGTAAGTCAGCAAGGCTCCATTGGAAATACTTACAAAAACCAAGAAGAGCCAGGATAAGCATCAATGCAGCCACAGTAATCAATGCTGACCGCCTGCAACGATAAATTCAGATCCAGCCCATTAACATCATGAATATTAATAAAAAAACCTGGCTGGTAATTTACCGAGGATTCAGATACATACACAGCATTGAATACTTTCACTATTTTTCCAGCATTTTCACTAGTCTTCTCTGTCAGTGTATCGGCCGCAGCATTCAGATCCACATTCAACTTGTCAATATCATCCATGACATTAGAAGGAAGGACAAGCTGGGCTATATTGATGGTTTTTGCCAGGGATAGATACTCAGTGACATTTTTCAGGGTTTGCACAGTGTAGTCTGACTGGTTTACAACATATTTCAGAGTATTCATAGCTTCACCATGAAAGTAATCCTGCCCCACACAGAGAAGGATACATCCAATCCTATAAAACAACAAAATAAGGCATCAGGAAGAACTGCAAAGAAAAGGTCAATGCATTAGTTTAGAAATAGGAGAGACCTGATGTACTGTAAGACATGGAAAATCAGTTATGAATGACATGGTGGATACTAGAGAAATAAAGTATTATGTATTTATCTGTAATCGTTCATGCAATTACCAAAAAAAAAGGGTAGGAACTCTAGAAACTACAGTTTTAGGACAGAAAATAAACCACCCAAGTTCCAGAAACACTTCAGTCTACACATTAAACTTCACAAATAAAATGGATTCATATGAATGATGGATTAGAAACTTCAAATAATGATGGTAAAGTGTCAGATAGTGGAAACTTGACATTTCTCTCTCCCACAACAAGCCAATTAATTCACATCAAATGTGATTCTAAATCAACTTAGTATCATAATCAGTCAAATATAATATTGACAGATGATGAAAAGAACAAGCATGCAATATACTTCTCCATGATTTTATATATGCAATAAAGCAAACATAAAAACCATCAAGTGGTAATATATGAAACAAAAGGCCAGAAAACACTCAAGGTTATAACAGTAGAGGGAAGATGGCAGTTAAGATTATTACGCTGCAGCACAAGTGAATAGTATAAGCATTATGAGACAAATCCTTTGAGACCGGCTTGATCCTTTGTCTTTAATGTTAAATCTCCATTTGCAGCAATGATGTGCTACAAGGGCAAAGCCAAACAAAAAAAACCACAGGAAAGCCAGAACAAAACCAGCAGCACCTGTGAAGCCAACAGACTGCAGATAGTAGGGTCAGAACTGAGAACACTGAAGAATAAAGATGGAACCTTTCCAAAAGTATGTACAGCATATAAATATGGACAATCAGAGATGAAGACATACAAGAAAAGGATACTAGCACTATTAACCAAAGACATTAGGACTAAAGTGAAAGCACACTAGCACGCTGATAATTTTCATGCAACGATTTTAAATGTCACAGTTGCCTATATCTGATCTTTAATATATGAGCAAATAACACAGCCTGCCTCCCACAAGAGCTGTACTGAAAACAAAAACAAGTACTAGCAGGCTAGTAGCCTTGTTTCACGTATAAATTTTAACCATTCCCTCTTAGAAAGTTGTAGAACCAACGTTGCCAAGTTAATTCGACACTGCTGATAAACATTAGGTGTGAATCTAAATAATATATTCTGATGCTTTCCGAAGCGAATGTTGCTTCAGAACACAACGGCAATTCTAACATGCCAATTAAAGATCTAGGTAACACCTTTTCGTTAATTCTCATGGAACTCATTTTCTTTTAGCCAAGATCTCAAAAGGTGATGTGTTCAATCTTACCATAGCTGTATATGTGAACTGCAACATTGAGAAAACGTAAAATACAGAAAACGAGACTTACAGCCCAGTAATGGGGATCGGTGATGTTCCAGCCTTCTCGATAACGCTTAAATCCGTGAAGAATGTCCGGTCGATCTGTCCTCTTCGCTGCCAGCACAAGTGTGTAATCAGAAGGCCCAGGTGCTTGCGCATCAGTCTCCGAGATTCCGTTTCTAAACGGCCCTAAATTCTCCTGCCCTGCAAACACGACAGCATAACCGGGAGGAAAAAACTATTACTTGACAATTCATGCCAAAATTCTTAATCTAGTCCATCGAACATGCTCACGGTCAATTGCACAAGAAGTAAGAGCTCGTCTCTTTCCTTTTACGTAAATTGCAAAGAGGGCTATTAAATTAGTAAAACGAAAATCATTAATACCCCATTTGGCTGGCAAATCTCTAGAAAAGAGTGCACGCCTAACACAGAAAGCTCGGTACTAACTGCCAAGCTCAATTTTCAGCCGAAATGAGCATATCTGATATGCAAATAGCAACTTTGTCTTAGAGCAACAAGATCGTACACATTACTGAAAACTAACAAGAACCCAGATAACAAAAGTGGAGAAAAGACCCAGATAACAAATTTTGAAAAAAGGCAGCAATATCATTAATTTCCCAAATGAAGCAAGACACCAGATTGCACATTGCTGAAAAACATACCTAAGATATACTTGAGAGGATCTTTAGGAGGCCCATTTCCAGGGAGAGCTAAAACAGAGCAGCTCAAAGAAACGACAAGAAACACGAAACCAAATCTTGAAACCACGAACATCTCCATGCTTTGCAGCGAAACCAGAAATTTCTCTAACACCAAAAGAAATCAAGAAAATCCATTCCAGAATATCTTGACCTATCTCTCACTCTCACTCTCTCCAAATCTAGAAAAGTCAAGAAAATAATCAAAAATAAAGACAGCAGAATGAGAGTGGTGTGTTCATTCTAGTATGTGAATATCATCTCTTAGATGGAGAGGGAGTAAGAGATGGCCCTGGTTTGCAGCTAAAAAAAGTTGATCGTCACATGGGTTGAAGGGACTGAAAAGGCGGGTGTGGTTGATAACTTAACAGGGGAGTCCTACGCATCCCCTCCATTATAAAGCTTGCCTAAGCTTGCTTGGTGCATTAACTAAAAGCGCGCACACTGCTTTTTTTATTTTATTATTATGCACATTAAGTTATTTATTAAACTACTTTCCATAATTCAGTATCAGTTGCTCATTTTTGTCCTTTCTGTTTTTTCTCCCTTTTTTATAATCACTTTTAGTCTTTCCCTCTTTGACTCAACTACCCCTCAGATAATTTTCTAATGACAGTTACATCTTTGATTCTATATTTTCATTTTCGTTTTAAAAATATTTTTTTAAATAAAAATAATTTATTTTTATTTTTTAATTTAAAATATTTTTTAATATATTATTTTAATAAAACATAATTTAAAAATAAAGTCAATCACACTATCTATCTCAAACATTCACATGATCTGCAACGGAGCGGCACGGTTTGGGCCGCTGCTCGTTTATCAAATAATGTTTTTTATTTGTTAATATTAGCATCTTTCAAATAATTTATTATTATAAATAAAAAAAATTACCTGTCGATCTTCGGCAAGTAAAATCCAGTGTTTATTTGGTTAAGATGGTCTTTCTCTTTCAGAAGTTAATTAATATCAACGTTGAGTTGTCATGGAGATTTTATTGAATGGGTTAGGTGTAGCGTAGCCACATGTTGCTCTCCATTTCGTTATGACTAAACCACCCCAAATTCGTTGAGAAATGGGTCCCATGCAGACCTTTGCTTTGATAAGATCTATTAGCAGATCAGATCAGATCAGATCACATGGCCCCTGTATTATAACGTGTAAATTATATGTGATGTATGATGATGGAAAAGCATATTATAATATCCTTTATTTTTTCTTCTTCTCTGAGTGAGAAGTGAAATCTTAGTTTTGGGACTTGAAGCGACGCGTGGCAAGAGACACGCTGGGCCCATCTATACCCCCAGAGTCTAATATCTACGCCCGGTTTTGTGGGGCCAGCAATTCCTCTACAATCAATCACACTGCATGAAAAGCAGCGCGCCTTTTGTGCACCACCGCCACCTGACTACGCGGATCGTCCGCGTTTTGTTTTTTTTATTTTCAAAATTATTTTTTTTAAAAAAACTTATTTTTTATTTTAAATTGAAAAAATTCGGATGTTTTTAAAATTATTTTTTATGGATTAATATTAAAAATAATTTTTAAAAAGCAATAAAATATTATTTTGATAAAATAACTCTCAAACAATCAATTACAAGGTCCAGATCGCGCCACGTTTTCTACTCTCTTTTTTTCACCCCGTGGAAGAGATTTTCTTTGACATTACGGGGCAAGCAGAACATGGTCACATACAACTTACAAGACTCGTCGTGGATTATTAATTTATAAATGAGGGATATTTTTGTTTCTTTTTTTTTAATCTTGCTATTTGTAAACATAAATCCTCTATGCTGAATTAATTGTACTAAAATAGGTAAAAAAAAATACAGCTTTAAACAAAAAATAATATCCATAAAGTAGTGGGTTGAAGAGGGCTTTTTTTGCTTATTAAAGAATGCGGCCTTTCCAAGGTATTATTATCTTCAAATGGAAACACCACATGATCCAAATACCTGTTCCGTGCCCATGAATGTATATTTTCCATAGCTTAGGACCAAGAACATCACTGGTTCGTGTAATATGAAAGGGCAAATCCAGATCCAGACGTACGTAGTTATCTGCCTCGGGCTTGGCTTTTGCTTTAATTTGCTTTTTATTCAGAATTTTATTAAAATAATATTTTTTTATTTTTAAAAAATTATCTTTAATATTAATATATATAATAATTGCTGAGTATTTTTCAAAAATATTTATGAAAAACGAAGAGACGTCGACAAGGGATGTGGCTGGCAATTGCTAGTCATAGCCTTGAATGGAGTTAAGAAATAAATAACCACTATAAAGCTGGAGAGACATGACTCTTCGCATGGCATGACGACATTCCATTATCAGGTGAGGTGGAGAAAGCAAAACGAGCACGGAACTCCATTTTGATGTCATCCAATCTTTCGGCTACTAATTACCTGTTTGTAACAGTTTTTTTATTTATTATTTTAATGTACTAATATTATAAATAATTCTTAAAAAAAATATTTTGATGTAAATTAATAAAAAAAACGTTTTAAAAAACAAATTCAATTAAAAATGGAGTGTATTTATATATGTTTTAAAAGTGTGTTTGATATGAATAAATAGGAAATTGATATTTTAAAAAAAAATATAATAGTTTTAAAATGTTGGTGTTAAAAATAAATTAAAAATTATTGTTTTAATATATTTCTAAATAATAAATGCTTTTAAAAAGAGTATACAGTACAGTACGAAACATCTAATTGGCGTCAAATCTTGATTGGTTTCTTCTCGTCATAAGCTATACTGTACCTGTCCAAGCATCATCGAACGTACACGTGTGATCTCCTAATTGCTTCCACTCAGATTCGTATACTAGAGTTCAAAGAAAAAGTGAGGTTTCATATACTTCTATCATTTTTCAGTTTTATTTGTTTTACATTAAAATATTTATCCTGATTTTTTCATGTAAAATATTTATAAAATATTTAAAACCATATAAACATGCCTAGCATCTGAAATCCTCTGCTGGAGTGAAAATATACATGCCCTTCAAGCTCATGCTTATTTCCTATCAAATACAAAAAAAAAATATCCATGACCTTTATCTTTAATCTATTGTTCTATTTGCGAGTTTAACCTAGTATTTTCATACCCGGCCTCCTATTTTTAAAACCCTAACTTCGCTCAAAGTGAATTCGAGAAGATGTCTGTCCAATCACTTTTTCTTAATTTGGAGCCCCTTATTGCTGTCAAGGGAAATTAACGTTTACCGACATGTAAGAACACCTAGACGTATAAAGCTAAAGTATACGAAGAATACTTTGACTATATATACTACCCACTTTCCCGTTTTCGCTGCCATGAGAATCATATTTTTTAAAATATAAAAAATATTAATTATATGAGATTTTTTGTATTATAATATAAATTTGAGCAAAATAATAAATATGTATAGAATTCTCATGGAATGCGAGTTTTCTATAAAATTAAGAAGATTCGGATATCTAAATCATCAAATTAGTTTATTTTATAATTCAATTTAAATTAAACACAACAAACAAAATATAAATTATGAAAACACCTATAATACTCCAATAAAAAAAATAAATAGTTAATTTTCTATCTACAAAAAAAAAAAAACATCATTGGAAATTCATCCATGCATTGTCATCATTATCATAACTATAACAGTTAAAATCATAATATTGCCCCCAAAGAATAAAAAAAAGAAATATTTTTACAAAAAACAATAAAAAATAATTACTAAAATTATTATTATTGCGCAAACAATAAAACTATAAAATCATTCGATCCGAAAAAAGATAAAAATAACAGAAAACATAAAAAAAAAAAAGAACAAAGAGAAAAAAGGAGCAATATTAATTTTAAAATGATCACCAACATAAATTAAAATTACAGGATTGAACCGAATAAAAATAAAACTTTGATAAAAAAATAAAACAAAAAAATTAAAAACAAAAACTAAAGCATACATGTATAAATATGAATAAAGTAAACACTATTCAAGAAGGATCGAAAAAACCAAAAGACTTAATATCAAATAAATAATTATAAGAATAAGGACTGAAATGAAAAATAAAGTATATAATTAATTTCATTCGAATAACAAAATTGAAACAAATAAAAACTTTAGGACCGAAACAAATAAAGATATTTTAAAAACAAATTGTTGTGTAATGTTTTTCAAAAATAAAAGAATGAGGATCAAAATGAAAGGTAGAATATATAACAAATTTCAATTGGAGAAGTCAATTAGAACAAATTAAAATTTGCATACCGAAATAATTAAAGGAACCAAGAGCAAATCAAAAGAATAAGGAATACATTGAAAACCAACATATATAATCATTTTCAATTGAAGGACACAATTATAACAAATCAATTTTTTCATTGAAAAAATCAGAACACTGAGATTAAATTAATTTGATTTTTAAAAAAATCTTAAGCTTTTTTTTTAAAACATATATTTTCAAGCGTTAATATTAAATAAATGTCAAAAAATTTAATTAGTCTCACATATTATAAAGAAAAAATAGCTTTAAAATATTTTTTATCATTATTTTAAATGTCTTTATTTAAAATAAAATGAACATATAAAAATACTAAATAATCAAAAATTTTGTAGGTTGATTATTCACTCAAATGCACAACATCAAAAAAAATTTACAGGACCATTAATTTTATTTTTACATGTTAAAAAATTTAGTTTTCGATATAACAAAACGCAAGGCAAGTCACATGTATATTTTTTTATTATAGATAATTTGACATAAGTTTTAAAATATTTGAACTTAAAAGTAAAATATTGATAAATGACAACCAATTAGGTAGGCGATCATAATAAAATTAAAAAAAATCTTTTTTGTTCTAACCCTTTTACTTTGCCTAATAGAATCACTGTGTCTCATAATAACAAAACTTTTTGCAGCAATTAAGAGATAAACCCGCTAAAATTAATTAATTACCTATAATCTAAATGGTGTAGGAAAATTATTGTGGATTGTTATATTATTTTTCCTGCACTATTTATATTATAGGTAATTTTGTGGTATAAGAAATTAAGGGAAATTTATTCATCATTATCAAATGAGTTATCAAACGGAGTGCCAGATTTGAAATATTTAATTTCACCTTTAAACATCAGTATCCATTAATTTCTCCTCTCCTGGTATATATAAAAGAGTATTTTTTTTATAATGTCTTGTGAATTAATTGAAATTAGTTTTTCATTTGGAATAATTTAAAAAAACTACTCCTTTCATATCTATATCACATAGTGCATCTAGATAAATAAACTCTACTTAAAAATTTAATAATCTAAATGGCACAGAAAAAATACCGTGAATTGCTATAATGTTTTTCCCATACCATTTATATTATTGGTAATATATTATGTTTTCTAAACTAATTTAGCAAAGCTAACATGTGCCTTTTCACTGTTCCATCAGTATTTTTGAAAAAATATATTTTTATATTATTATCTTAATATATCTCTAAATAAAAATTGCTAACTTCCAAAAGAATTGCATGACCTCAGTACTACTGCCGCCGAATATTGGTGTTTATTTTCCACGGTGGAGAAAACCCCTCTTCCTCCTCTTCTTTTCTAACCACTGGCGCAATGCCCTTTTCTTACTTTGTCTTGTTTTACGAAAGCACTGTGAAACATGGACCCATCAACACCGCACAAGAACCTGATGTTGTCTTTGTCAAAAATCATTTTAAAAAAATAAAAAATATATATATTTTAATATATTTTTAAACAAAAATATTTTTAAAATCAATTTTAAGTAACCAAACAAATAGTGCCATCATGTTTGAAGTTCTGGAGGGATTTTGACTGCAACTTATAAATCAAAATTACATCGGGCATGGACCTGATGTAATGAAAAACTTTCTAAATGCATCCTCGAGCACATATTTTTGCTCTTTCTCATGCCCTAAACACTGTCTTCAAAGCTGCTTCGCTCATTTCTTTTGTACCACAAAGGACCGATAATATTCTAACTATCTGCCAAGTTTCCTTTATGATCTTTTCTGCAAAAATTGAGAGAGGTCACTCAATGACGGATTCCTGCAATATACAAAGTTAAAAAGAAAAAAGGAAAGTTAAAAAGCATTTCCCTATCTTCATCAAACTCTACAATATCCTTTATCATTCCATCAATGTCATTATCAAGTTTTGCTTTCGGCTCAATCAGTGTCTTTTTCAACAGATGCACAGTAAAATTACAAGCATCTGATAATTGGAAGGTGGCCCTCTCTCTTTTCTTACGCACGAAGAAAGCGAGTCCAGTGATTGTAGTGGAAATTTGCTTCAAAAGACTAGGCTCATGAACGCACCCGATCCTAATAATTAGTAAAAATCCCTTTACCCATGGTCATGAAACCACTATACCTGGACCCGTAAACAGGCCTGTATATGACTGAATGGGCCATCAACTTTAAGAGTCCAAGCCCAGCTACTCCATTTGGTCATACGCGCTCTCTTGTCGATGTTCTTAGACGCTTTGCCCGTGGATCTTTCAAAATTATATACTTCCAGTAATCTTTCGGAGTGGCAGTGATTACAGTGTAGGAGCACGAGCTCCATCACCAATGTGCAATCCAGAGAATCACCGCTGGTCATCCATTATACAATATGTATCTCCAGTTTTTTTGTATGAAGAAGCACTATCTCACTTTTCATATCTGATACACAGTTTGAGGCATCCATACCCGGGGTGGTTCTGGAATAAATCAGGAGAAAAAAAAAGAGACAAGGCCTAGGCTCTTTTCTCCACCAAAATAGCCTGTTTAGTGCATCGCCTGGCCTGCAGAAAGTTGTAGTCCCTTGAGCTATTATAAGCTTTGATAAGGAATAGATACGTTTCTTCTCTGTGAACACCACCAGTCTCGGACTCTCAGAAATATCTCAAGTAGGATGCGTATCTTGATAGAAATTATTGACACTGGTGATCCTCAACGGCATAGTATAACTCCATCAAGTACCACGTGTGAATGAAAATGTATCAGAGCGATTGCATAAAGTAACGTCCATGAACATAACTCCACAACCACAATCATTTTTCCAAGAGAACCAGACCAAAATCCAAATCCAGAATGCCAAATTCCTTCAACTCCACAACTTACAAAGCTCTTCTAAAGAAATATAAGTTGGTCAACAACTTCTAGACAGGATTTATGAAGCGACGAACAGGGTCAACGAACCTCACCTGAACTTACCATGCTACTAAAACAGCCGTTAGTATTCACGACAAAAACAAAAAGACATGCACTAAAATAGCTGTTTCAAACAGCTCCGCGCAACCATTAACTAGAAAAGGATAAACACCCAAAAAGCACTTCACTCCAACAACAGAAACATATACTCCTCATCCTTCAACCTACGGGGCCTTGACAAGAATTAGCCAAACAAATGCTTGCTGAAAGAAAAAACAATTACGTTTTGCCCCTTCAATCACTGTATATCGTTGCCAAGTTGCAATCACCGAGCAATAGGTACGCAATTTTCAACAGCGCAGAGCAGAAACCCTTTGTTTTACCAACAAGACTAACGACTCTGATCAAGTCAATTAAACATATCAAAATATATAAAATATGAAAACTAAAACAATCAACTTGAAAGGAGGGTCAATTTTATATTGAAAAGAACATGAGATGACAGCTTACATTCAATAAGCTGCTTAGATTATTCAACTGCTAAAATAATCCTAAAACCTTAAAGAGTCTAAACCATCTTTCCTAATAAAATTCTGGGAAAAAAAAATACGAAGGGATCCCTCAACCTTCCGCCGCAGCGCAATTTCTGTCAATACTGTCACAGTAACAAAACAGTCAAATTTTCAGGCTTGATTAGTACCCCGTCAAAAATTTTCAAATTTGTGAAACACGATCTTCTAAATCGCAATCTACTTATTTTTGATAGTGATTCCAAGCTCGCCTGCAACAATAACAGTAGTTGCCATATCAAGAAACATCCCATGCTCCACAACCCCAGCCAGCCTCAGAATAGCATCACTAGCAGTCTTTAAATCCCCCACATCCTTCTTGAAAAACAAATCCACAATATAGTTCCTATTATCAGTAACAAAAATCTCACCATCTTCACCCCCATTATTAAACCTCAATTTCGCAACACATCCCAGCGTAATCAAACAAACTTTGTAGCCTATTTTGTGTAAATTTCCAACAAAATGGCACGACTTCAACAGGCATAGCACCACTAGCACCGACATGAGCCACCAATTTAGACTCGTCAACAATAACAATAAACTTCTTGCAAGCACTCTCGATCATTTTCTCTCTAAGCAAAGACCCGCCACGCCCCTTCACCAAATTGAGATTCGAGTCCACCTCATCAGCACCGTCGATTGCAAGATCAACGACGGGATGCGAATCGAGATCGGATAAAGGGATGCCAAGGGACACGGCTTGCTGGTGGGTTTTTTTAGAGGTGGGTATGCCTATAATGTTCTTCAGTTTGCCTTGGTGTAAGAGCTCAGCGATACGGTCGACAGCGTGTTTGGCAGTGGAGCCGGTGCCAAGGCCGAGGACCATACCGGATTGGACAGACTCGACGGCTTTGTAGGCGGCTATTTTTTTTAGCTCGTCTTGGGTTAGGATTAATGGGGAAGGAGGAGGAGACAAGGCTCCTGATTCTATGGATGGCATTTCTGATCCAAAAAAAGCTGGACAACGGATAGCCATTTAGAAAGAAAAAATAAATTGTTTTATGTCAGAAGGAAAACAGAGAAAATATGGAGAAGGGATTACAAGGTCATTGTTGAGGGAAGGAAGGGGACGTTGAGTTATATGTGGATGGGTAGAGATAGGAAGGGTTTTGGAGATTGGTGTGTGTATATGTGGAGAAGAAGGGTCGGTTTGTGGTGATTTTTATAGAGGGAGGAAAGAAGGGCGGTGGTGGTGGTGGTGGTCCTATCCCTATCCCTATCCTGGCAAGAGGAGGAAAGGGAAGGGTTTGTTTGAAATTAGAATTCCAATTAGAATTAGGGTTTTTTTAGTGGAATGGAAATTGCTTTAATTGAGCGGAGAAGGGAAAAGAGCAGATTCTTCTTTATTTTACTTCCTTCCAGCCAAGTGACGCGTGTCCAGCCCCACCCCTACTTATGGCGGGTAGCGTCCTACCCCTACCACCTACGATGCTATGCGTGTTTGACGGTTTTTTCTTTTTTCTTGAAAAGGAAAAACAAACTTGTGCTTGGCAACATTCAATGAAATAAATAAATAAATAAATTTCAAGCGAGGATAATTAGCGCTGCTCGGTAGATTACGTGTTTAATTATTTCTCAAATTGCATCATTAATTAGTTAATTTTGATAAACTACAGTATCTAAGTTACAATCAAATCTTATTATCTGAATTAAATAGATAAAAATAATAAATTATTCTAGATAAAATTCTAAATCCAGAATCGTTCTTCAATGAGTTGATTTAATTAAGTTTTTTTCGATGATCAGGTAATCACACCATGAAATAGAAGGGAAGAAGGAGACAGCGGTGGAGTGTGGACAGAGAGCAGATGCTCTCTCGAGTTGCTGCATAAAATATAATGCTTGTCGTGACAGTTGTTCAATGCCCACCGCTATGCTTACAACGCCAATAGCAATTCCAATTTCCAAGGGAAGAGCTAGAGAATAAATTAAAAGATAAAAATATATATTTTTATCTTTTAATTTTCATCAATTATTTCCATATCATGCACATGGCTAGTGTGATAACGTGGATGTTTTTAAGATAGTAATTACTTTTGTTTTATCGAATATTTTAAAAATTTTATTTTATTTAAAAAGATATCAAGTTATTTTTTAATTATTTCAATAATTTAGACATAACAATATCACAAATAAAAAATCTAAAATAAATTATCTAAATATATAATATATATGTTTACGCAGACTGTATTATTGGGAGTGGGGACAGCAAACTGATTATTACATCCAATGATATTTCCGAAGTGATAGACAGTATCGATGCTTTGCAGCCATTCATTGAATGGACGGTCGGTTCACGAGCGACGAATCACTCTTCTCGAGAATACATGGGTTTTTTCAGACTGCGGCCGAGATTGGCTGGGTTTTCTTGGACGGCTGTTATCGATCCATGTGGACAATGGTAAGCCATCCACGATTTCCTTCCTTTTAGTGCATAGAATATTTACCCTCGTGGCTCGAAAGAGAAGGAAAGGTAAGCTGGACTATTTTTGATAATGACATGCAATGTTACCGAGTCAGTCCTTGAGAAGATTAAAAAGTAAAATACGTTTTTGTTTCTTCTTGGGAAAGGATATTGGTTGGGTCCACAAATCTGGTCATATTTGAAGGTCAATCTTGCCTGTGATTTGGTCTGAACCGTTTGGTGGGACTGAAGATCTTTGGTCCCCTTCGTCCTCGTTCAAAAAATGACTATGAAAGACGAACAAGGCACACGACGTGATTGGGAAAATTCCTACTCTTTCAATGCCAAAACACGAAAAGAACAGTGACGAGAAAAACAAAATAAACAACTCAACTTGTTTTTACACTTCAGATCGAGGTCGTCACTGATACATTCATACATGCATTTTTAATTGTGTTCATAATGTTCTTAACTTCAAAGTGAACCTCCAATGAGTCCCTTTTCTTATAGGATTGAATCGAAAATCAGCTGCACTACTTGTCTAGATCAATCTAACATGTTTTTTTTGCTATGACAAATATTAAAATTGACTTATCAAGATATAATTGATCTTGTGATTTCATTCAATTTTAATATTTTTAGTGCCTTTAAAATAGATTTTTATCATGTCACATTTTTTTTAAATCTAGATTTTCAATTTTTTTGATGAAAATATTATTTTCAAGAAACTCAAATAAATGATGATCCTACCTCAACCTTCTTCTATTTCGAACGTAACAACTTGGACCACAACCCACCTTTCTTCTTCGCATAACAATCGTTTACTAACTCTTACTGAAACTAGAGCCAATGATCTACTCTCGGTGAGAAAAAAAGCACTTGCCATCGAAGAACGAAGGCAAAAATCCTTTCCCTTGAGTAGGATATTGAAAGCGATCCATTGGTGATAAATGAAAAGAAGAAGAAGAAGAAGAAAAGGATGACAACGGAGAACAAGAGAGCAATCCATTGTCTTATTGGAGGTACTACGTGAAGTACAAGCGCTAGCTGAAAATGGAGAAATAATTGAGATTTTATTTACTAATCTAAATTCATAAAGTATATTTTTCGGAGGGTTTATCGCAATAAAAAAAAATGAGAAAGTTTTTAACTTGAAAAAACCGAGCAAGCACCCGGAGATTGCTTGTGTTTCGGGTGTTTCTTGTACTTACTTTCAGGCTTGGACTGGTCCATTACTTCTTTGATCTCCATAAGCTAGCCATATTTTTTTATTATCTCCTTATCTTTTAATTTATTATTATTATTATTATTATTATTATTATTTCTTTAAAGATGTCTATAATTCGCAAAGGATGAATGTCTGATTTTTGCATTTTAATCTTTTTTATGAAATGTAAACAGGCTTAACACTTGTAGTTTTGTTAGGAATTAGAATTCGATCGTTAAAGAGACCACAACACATGAGCTAAAAAGCCATTAAGATAAACTAGGGAGAAATAAATATTACATAATTAAAAAAAAATGCTGTAGTATTTTGGTATGATGCACAATGATGGGCCTGGACATGTCATTATTTTTATGAAATTATTTGGTACACCTTTAAACAATACAGAAATTAAATTTTTTCCCTCGAGAAATTTTTCTCATAAAAAAGATATAGAATAACATTGTTCAGTTGTCTACACAAAGGTTAATTTAGTTAATCCAAATGAATACAAGCCAAATAAATGTGAGAATAAAAATTATAAGGGAATCACCAGCCCATGTATCCTATGAAAAAGAGTGGCATTTGTCCAGTGCTGCAATTCAAATATGCATTTCAGTAATCCATTCCCGTGCAACTTCAAAGAGGAATGCTGGCCGTCGAGGTGAAACCGCTAGATGGAAGTTGAGATTAAAATTTTCTAGAATCTAATGGGAAAAAATAACATCTGAATACAATCCAGCATTTTGTCATTACACATAGCTGTCTGTCTCTGTCTACATCGTACCTGACAGCTAAATATGTTCTCAGAAATATTTTACAGGGATAAGAACTCTATTTAATCACTCAACAAAACCAAATTTTAGGAAGCACGCACCTTTCATTACCACCACCAGTAACCAGCAGAGCAAAGAAAGCAAATGAGCAGAACTCCATCTTATTAAAACTCAAAGTACTCCAATGAAAGGGACAGAATCAATCTGACAGAACTTAGATGCAAACAATACGATACTTTGAGGCTGTAAGATACCACGAACTCATATATAAGTGAGTAATTTGAAGTAGATAATGATGTACAATGAAAGGGAGAACAGGGCGAAGACATGCTGCCAGAAGAGAAGAGCAGAGGCCTCCTTAACTGCATAACCCCTCAGGCTGGCAATTGCTCCCAATAGAATGGCACTTGGCGTTGTGTACTGTAATAAGAGCACAAATCTGTACATTGCATCACCCTGGACAAGAAGATGCAGTTTATCAGCCAATGCTACCACACCGATTCCCAGCAGAGGAAGCACCAAAAGCCTTGCAACTGTTATGCCAATTGTAGTTCGAAGACCAAGAGTAGATTCTTTTGGCCCCTCCGAGAGCATACCCCCAAGAATTAGCATCACAGAAGGCACCATGGCACCAGCTAAAATTTCTAGACTGTCTGTAACAAAAGATAGAGGAGCATCATATCCAAAGAAAAAAAGGCTTTTAGTTGAGGCACCATTCCAATGATGATGGCAAGTAGAGAAGCAATTGTTGGAGGTTGAAGTACGTGCTGGATGGGAGTTTGTTCTACTGCAATCCTGATCCTTCTCACAACTCTTGGCTCAGCCAAACACTGAATGGACCTGGGACTGCTCAAACTGCGTTCACCAAGGTCAATGTCTGGAAAAGTAGTTTGTGAAAGACTTGAGATACTATTAAAGATCCTAGCAATAAAGGGCGTCTTTGAATGTTCAGTTTCTTTTTCCTCAATGCCTGGCCATTCAGCTTCTACAAGGAGAGGTCTGCTGACATTACTACCTGGTTGTTCCTCAATCTCACTTCCTTCCTCGACAATCTCATAGTACTGCATTGGAGGCTCCATCATGTGATAAACTAGGGTGTAAACAAGAATCACTGCAACCCATTGGGCAAAAGAGACATATGCCACCCCCTTCGAGTGGCAATGGGGTCCAAATGGGCTATCTTTAGTATGACAGACAGATCCAACAATGGCAAGAGGGAGATTTCCAGTGTTGCCAAAGGCAGTCATAATAATGGTGAATCTTTTAAACTCTGGAGGCGGGCGACATATAAGCACCACTGCCACCCCGAGCAAGCAACCAATGACTGTGCTAACCAACACATTGACAGGGATAAACCACCAAAGGGCAATGTTCTGAAGCGTAATGCTTTCACCAAGCTCGGTGAAAATTAAGCAGGGCAGAAAACAGAGCAAAAACTAGCTTGCTTAGGAGCCTAAATGTTGCTCTTGGGATCATTTGGGCTTTCGGGTGTGCAAGTACCAATCCTATAACAATCAGGCAGATAAGTTTCATCAAGGGCACTATAGCAGTCAGCAGATTTTCACCACTTGACATCATCTTGTTTTCGTATAAACGCACCCATGTGACCGGACATCTTCCTCGAAACACTTCCTTTCTGCAGCAAGTAGCAAGACAATAATTACAGAACATTCATTCAAACATCACTGACCTTCAGAGCCTATTTGAGAAATTTGAAACTCTACAGCTATAATAGAATCGCGGAGATCACAGCATGGATTTCAGGTGTTAATTACAATCCAATCAACAACAAAAACAATTCGCTCAGCAGATTTCTAGGAAACCCAGCACATTTGTCTAACAAGCGATAAATGATTGCAGAAAATCAGGAAAAATACAAATCCAGATGCAAATTCAATGAAGTCCCAACACGGGCTTTTGATGATTGACGAGATAGAGCAATCCATGAACCACAGTTACAGATCAGCTAGTAAAGGGAAATCTAGAAAATTAAGGGTAAGGAGCACTTACAGATGAGGTACTTGAGAGAAATCTAGAAAGAGAGAAACATGTGAGATTCGGAGACTATAAAGGAATTCCAGGGAAGAAGAGGTAGAAGATTCATATACTTGACACTCTGCATCAAAAACAAGGAGGAGGAGAACCTCTATGTCTGCGATTGACCTCGATAATAATAATTTGTTCAAAGAAACGGAGAGTGGGGCTATGGCTATCAGTCGCCTTGCCTTGTAAGAAAAAAGTTCTTCACATATTTCAGAGCTGGATTTATCCTCATTTATTATTTTATGTTTTTACTTTTTTCATTGGTGGAATATGGTCATGAATTTCTTACTATTTTATTTTACCACTAATCAATGGCACGCGGGATATGACTTGGATCCGGGGATACTCAAGAGAGATTTTTTTTAAAAAAAAATCAAATTTGAATTCTTTTTAGAAAGGAAAAAAATCGAGTATGGTTTAAAATTCTAAAAGTTACACATGAAAAATAATTTTTTAGCTAAACATAACGTTACTTGAATATTTTTTAAATTTATAAAGTTTTTGCATGGTAAAAAATAATAAAATATCATGTTTATAAAATTAATACAAGAACTCCAATTTATTTTATAAATAATATTATAGCGAGAGACGAGCGAATTTGCCCGCTCCGCTGGGCTTTTTTATATATGTAAAAAATTGATTGATTTTATAAATGTTGTATTTTGTTATTTTAATATTTAATTGGTAAAATTAAAATTGATAAAATCTGTTAAAAATGGTTTTTTTCAACTAAAAAATGATTGAATATTGCTATTGCTAAAAAACTTTTGATAAAATTTGTTAGAAAATTTACTAAGAAGGTGAAATGATTTGTTAGAAACTTGTTGTCATGGAAACTCTGGTTAAAAAAAACACAAAAAAAGAAACCGATTTAAAAAAAAAGACTTGAACACGACGGTTATTAAAAAATAAAAAAAATGTGAAAAAAAGGTTATCGTTTATTAAAAGAAAAAAAAAGAGTATAAAATAGAAATTTAAATTAAAAGCTAAAGCCAAAGTTATATTTATAAGATTTATTAATCATATTATTATATTAAATGTATTCAAGAATACCGATATTAATTATTTTTTTGCAAGAAATCGTAGGTCATTTTTTTCTCTCTCTATATATTTTTAGGCGATAATATTCAATAAATATTAAAACATATACTCAGTCTTACATACTTTATAGTGTAATCGAAATGGGAAGTGGGTCGTAGATTTTTTAATTGTAGATAATTAAGGTAAATTTGTCAAAAAAAAATTATGAGTTGCCTTTTTCCTCTTGTAATATTAGATCTGACACATTATAAATAAAAATATTGTAATTTGTTTTTAGAAATAAACCTCAAGTTTTTTGCGTGCTATAATTACTTATTTGTCGTCTAAAAAAATAGTGTAATCGAAACGGGAAGTGACTCGAATATTTTTTAATTGTAGATAATGTAGGTAAATTTGTTATTTTTTTTTAGTTGTATTTTTTGTCCAGTAATATTAGATATGAACTATTAAAAACCAAAATATTATAAATATATTTTTAAGAAATAAACTTTAAAAAACAGAGCACAAAATTAAAATTCGAAGACTTTTTTTTTTAAAGATTTATTTTTTTGTATTATTATATGAAATGTATTACACTGTTGAAAAAAAAAAGGTAGACGTGCGCTGCGATGCATCGGAGCAAATTGCCAATGAATAGTGACTATGAGTCACGGGCTATAGTAAAAAACCGAGTTGTTTTAGCTCGTTAGGTAATAAAAGAAAATAATAATGAGCCCAGGGATTATTCACGGCGCGCTTAGTTGGCTAGGAAAAAAAAATACTTGGGAAAAAAAAATCGTGGTGCGCGTAAGCTGACCTGGACATCTCGGTTAAGAAAAAAAATGTATAAGTAGCAAAACAAAATAGGGAAAAAAATATAAAAAAAAAAGTTGATTAAGATATTAGTCGTGGTGCACGTAAGTTGGTTTGGACACTTTAGTTACTTAAAAAAAAATCTTGTTTTTTGCAAAAAAATAAAAACAACAACCAGTTATTAAAAAAAATCATTTTTTAACAAAAAAACATTTTAAATAAAAACAGTTGTTAAAAAAAAAACAAATAAGATTTGTAAAAAAAACACAACAAAAACCAGTTATTAAAAAAAATTAAAAAATAAACAATTTTTTTTTACAAATTTTTTTCTTTCTCGGTTCTTAAAAAAAAAAAATCACATTTTGGTGTCTGAGCGGTTTGAACTCGCGTGCGCCTGTGTTGGCAGCGCGCGGACAACCGCTCAGCCAAAGCTTCTAATCTGTCATTTCTACCATTAAAAAATACAAAAAGAGTCTTTGTGTAAAAAAAATATAAAAAAAAAGTGGATCCGGAGATTAGTCGTGGTGCACGTAAGTTGCCCTGGACACTTTAGTTATTAAAAAAAAATTGTTTTTTGTAAAAAAATAAAAACAACAACCAGTTATAAAAAATTTTTTTAACATAAAATACAAATATTTTTTTTTTGTAAAAAAATAAAAACAACAACCAGAAAAAAAACATTTAAAAAAAAACAATTTTTAAAAAAAAAACAAATCAGATTTGTAAAAAACAACAACAACCAGTTATTAAGAAAAAAAACTTTTTAAAAAAAAAGAAACCATTTTTTTTTAAAAAAAAATTCATTTGCAGTCCAGGCGTGCACCCAAGAAATGGAGCTTGTATCCCACCCTTCAACAATCACGATGTTTCCAAAAGAGGTGATGGAAATAGGAGAGAATTGAAACGGCACGTCGTTGTCTTTTTGTTCACCAGTAAGAAGGCGCATCATAAACTGGTGAGACGGAGGGCCATGGAACCACCACTCAAGGTGGCCGAAATGAAATTAAAAAATGAAATGAAATCACAATTGGTGGCCGAGCGTCTCGAACTTCAGCCTACTGTGTTGGCGGCCATATGCGACAACCGCTTCGGGCCAAACCCTCTCTCATGTCCCATTTCAACCATAAAAAATAAAAAAAAAGAATCCCGCGTAAAAAAAAACAAAAGCGCACATACACCCGCGATTCACCCAGTGACAAATTGCCAGTCCACGGTGGCAATGAGTCACGGTGAACAGTAGGAAGAAGGACGACCTGTTTTAGTTATTAGGTAATGATATCATTATTTTTAGATTAAGAAATTCATTTTTTCTTGTGAATTACAAGATAAAGAAAGATTTGTAGCGCTATTAAATTTGAAAAAAAAATGTGTATGATTGATTATTATAATATTTTCAAGTTATATTGATTAATTCTTAGCCATCCAAAATTTGTTTATAGTTATAAGAAATACAGTAACATGGATTATATTTATAATTTTATATATTTATACATTTTTAACATTGATTTTTATATAAATTTGCCATCAATTTTTTGTGTAACGTGTAAGATTGATTAAAAAAATTGGAATTTTCCTCGCACATGGTATCGTGTTTTTTTTTATTATCATCATGAAACGTCGTATTTGTAGAAAAGAAAAGGAAAATGGTACAGACAATTAAAACAGGATGGAATATGGCGTGAAGACATGAATGATATTACAGTGTGTACGTAATTGTCTCGTCATCTTTCGTTGTGGTTTTTAGGATATAATTAGATAGATAGATATTCTATCTTCCACTAGCTCTGCTGTCGAACTCGTCTATTTAAAAAAAAAATATTAAATGTTTTTTTAGTTTATATTAAATATTAAGATTAATAATATTATAGTATCTTTAATTATAAGATTTGAACTAATTTTATAGGTTAATATGTGACCTGTTGATTTAGAGTTTAGACTGATCAAGGTTTAAGAAAAACAAAACAAGATCATCTAGTAGGTGGTCTAGTGTTATAAGTTTGAGACTCAAGAAATGTTTGTTTTCTTTATAGTCTCATGTTCAAGCTTTGTGATTACTAATATACTAGCTATTAGAAGTTTGCATGATCATTAACTTCAGAGCTCGTAAGATTAGTCAATATGCATACAAACTAATCTGGACATCAATGTTAATAAAAAAAAGAAGCAAGGATTGACTCAATTCAATTTAATAAAAAAAAACCTGGGTTAACCTATGAACCAACCCTGTAAAATGTTGGTTCAAAATTTGTGAAATTATTTTAAAAAAAAATGGTCAATATAAGATTGTTTTTATTATTGAAAAAAAAATATTAACCTAGGTTAACCCTCTCAACTCATGATCGAGTTTTCTCTTTGGTTGAATTCCGAGCAATGTTTCGAGACTATAATAATAATTATTAATTTATTTTATACAGTGTTCAAATCAATTTAAGTTGACCCTCTCGATCATTGATGTCGGCCTTATACAAAATCAAACTCCAGGTCAAGTTTGAAAAGTATAATATAACATTTTTATTTTTATAGTGACTCAGGTTGATCAATGAGCTAGATTTTAAAATTATAACAATAATTACTTTTATCTTTATTTTGACATGAGTCTACCCTAAAGTTAAAATTTAAAACTATAACAATAATTATATTTATTTTTATTTTAGCACGAGTGAGCTCTTGGAATGAGTTTTAAAACTATAACAATATTTATTTTTATTATTAAACTAACTTTGGTCGACCCTTTTGACCCGTAACCAAACCTTACTTCAAATTAACCTGCAAATTAAATTTTAAAATAATAATAATAATAACTTTTTCATTCTTTCATGTTTCAATTATATAATTGTAAAAGTTTTTTTCAAGTGATATTTTAAAAATAAAAAATATAATGTATAAATACATGTTATATTTGAATATACAAAAAATCACTTCAAAATTTATAGTACAAAATATTTATTTTTATATTTTTATCATTGTTTTTTAATCAAATATATTTTTATTTTCATTAAAGTACCTGTATCTCTTATATTATACACCGACACAATAAACAATCGCATGTCAATTCATGACAAGAAATCCCGTGAATAATTGATCTGTCAACATGCTAAAAATGTAATAAAAAAACTCCTATGGCTGCCGAGAGCTGACCTACTAAATAGTAATTTGCCTGCCTAGTGAACTAAACAACTTCTAGGCAAGCAGTAGGCAATCGGACATCACATGACTTGATTCGCGTGTTCTCCTCCAATCAAAACACACAAATCTGAATCCAAAGACAGCAGTGTTCATCAATCATCAACCTGCGAGGACCTTTTTTCTTCTTTTTTTTTTTAAAAAAAAAAATAGCATAGGTAATTTTCAGAAAATTCTCTTTCTTTCAGACCCTCAGATCTAAAAAGTTCAATCTATTGTTTATCATATCTTGATGTCAAGTTTCCCTGCTTTTTTTTTCCGACAAGGTTTTAACTCTCTACAGTTTCCGGTCAGCACACAAAAAATTGAATTTACGGCAGCCATGTGTATGGAACGCTTAAAATGTGAAGGTTGTTCTTTCCGGCATTCTACCGATCCAGATTACAAACACATGGTTTCTTTTTGGGTTTCGGCCCACCGACTTGTTCCTCATGGGCTTTTAATTAGCTGATGATCAAGCTCCTAGACACGGTTTGATATCAGCTGTGGCTTCTAATTTACTTAATCGGTTATGCCAGAGGGTAGTGGATGTAGTGATGAGGTTGCAGGTTGGTGAGGTATTTCTGGTAGGATTCTTCGTTGCCAGTGCCACCAGATAATAGAGTCCATCGCGTTGTCTACCCAAACCAATCATCCTCCTCGTAGCCAGATCCTGCAAAATACACCAATAAGGAAAAAAAGTTATTGAGCAATTTAATCCTCTTGTCAGACGGCTGACTGACATTAAATCCACTTTGAAGGTAGGCACGCAGAGCACATTTTTCAGATAAAAAACTGAATTAAGAGGTAGCGATCCCTTCGCAATAATTTGTGCCTTTTCTCCACTCGGTAATAACACAGGAGGTAGGGAACAGGGTTTTGTTGTGCAAAATAATCTTGACGATGAGGAAATATGATCTGTGGCCCCGCTGTCAATAATCCATTTTCGGGAGATTATTTTAGACAAACCTGGCTTGGTAGTGGCATGTGCTTGAGAACTTGAACCTTCATTTTTACTGTCAAGTAAAGATAAAAGTTGCTTGATTTGGGCCTCTGAAATTCCGGAAAATGGGCTGTCATTTTCTTGGGCCTCAGTCACATGATTAGCTGCAGACTTATTGTAGAATGGGCTTGGGCTCGTGGACTTCCCCCTTCCGTGGGCTGCTGGGTATCCACGCAGCCCATAGCATGACTGCACCCAGTGGCCCATCTGGCCACAATGTGGGCGGCCTCGGCCCGACCCGACTGACCCACTCGACGACTGCCGGCCCTGACCCCAGCACTCCAGTGTAAAAGCGCCGTCTTCTATCGTCGTCTGGTCGCCAGCTCCTTCTCTCTTCATCCTGTCGTCGTCCCCCATTCATCATCTCTGGGGACGATGACCTAAAATTTTGTGACCCAAATGGTCTGTCAAACCTCCTTGCACCGATCGAAGAGTTGGGTCTGTTGCTTAGATTTGGAGTTCGAACTACCATGGCAGCACCACCATGACTGTCGTTGATGTGGGTCGAGCTCAGAAGCCTTTGTTTCTCCTCTTGAGAAACAGAGGAATAGGCTTGGCGAACCGAAGGGAGTGGACTCATCAGAAGAATCTGACCTCGAATCCCACTGTAAGAATCATTTAGTCCCATTAGAAACTGCATTAGCTTTTGCTGGTCGTGTTGTGCACCGTGAGCTTCATCACTGTAGGAACTCAGTTCGTCCCAAAAACTCTTTAATCTTGTGTAATAAGCTGAGATAGAGAGTTGCTCTTGACGAAAATAGGCAATATCACGCTGTAGTTCGAAGATTCTAGGTGCATTACTTTGGGAAAATCGTTCCCGAAGATCTTCCCACACCTCATAGGCTGTAGTGTAGTATATAACACTGTCTGAAATTTCTGGGTTTAGTGTGTTTATGATCCAAGAATGAACCATATCATTGCATCGGGACCAAATTGCATAGTCTTCTAGGTTGTTGATTTGTGAAGGTGGGTCGATTGAGCCATCAACAAATCCCAGCTTGTTCTTGGAATTTAAGGCTAATGACATAGCTCTTTTCCATGTTGAATAATTATTCCCATTCAAGGGTTTGGAGATGAGGACTAATCCTGGGTGATCTGAGTGATGAGAAGAGTAGGGACTGGAGGTGTTTAGTCTGGAAGAGTCTGTGCTGGAACTGGCTATTTCTTTGCCATGGATAGATGGGATTTGTGATGGATTTTCTTGAGCCATTGTGACTGGAAATGAGTGATAAATAGACTGGATTGTGTTTGACAGAGTGAGATTGAACTATGATGAACTTTGATGAACACTGGATTCTGGAAAAGAAAGGATGAAGATTGTGAAATGAACTTTGATGATTTGATTTGATTTTGGAACTGATTCTGGGTGATTGAATGTGTGGTGAAGTAGATGATTCTGGGACTGATTTTGGGACTGATTTTGGACTGATTTTGGAAATGATTCTTGGTGAAAAAAAAAAGAAATACTAAACAAGCTCTGATACCATGTGAAATAGATTGTGGAAAGAAGAAAATGTTTGAATGTATTGAGTTGATTAATTCATAACAAAACTGGGTACTTATACAAGTGAAAATAACAAACTAACTGTAATCGTGCAAAGCATTTTTGCACTGCCTAACTGCCTAACTTAATTACAGCAGAGGGAATATAATAAAGTAGTAAATACAATATACACATTTATCTTCAACACTTTCCGGCATTCTACCGATCCAGATTACAAACACATGGTTTCTTTTTGGGTTTCGGCCCACCGACTTGTTCCTCATGGGCTTTTAATTAGCTGATGATCAAGCTCCTAGACACGGTTTGATATCAGCTGTGGCTTCTAATTTACTTTATTTAAAAAACAAAATCAATTTAATATTTGGTCAGTGTTTCTTGATTATTTTATACACTTATATTAAAAAAATAACATTTAATTTATAAATAAAATTCGAGGTTCTCACTGACAAATCTTAAATTCAAATCCTGCGAGGGATACTTTTTGTCTCTTGCAGGGGCAAAACCGTGTCTTGAGCTGCAATGGCAGCGCGTTGATGTTGGAGTTGATTCGGTGATGGTGACACGTGTTACACATATTTCTTTGTTATACACCAAAAAGGAAATGTATGCATGCCCTTGTGAATTTGTATATTGGTGTATGGCTCCTGCTATAATCGATCATGGTCATGATTAATCTCACAACCTAATATTTTTTATTTTAAAAATATGTTAAAATAAAAATTATTTTTTGTCATTCTTTAACCGTTGTATCAAAACGATTTAACAACAAAAAAAATTCAAAAATACAATTGAATAACAATGATAAATAAAGAATTAGATTTTGTTTTGACAGTGTGATATGATTGTTTTTTTTTAAAAATAATTCACTTTTGAAAATACATTAAAATAATATTTTTATTTTGAAAATCTATTTTAATATTTGTATGTTAAAATGATATAAAAACACACAAAAAAACATAAATTTAAATTAAAAACATTAAATTTTAAAAAATACTTTTAAAACATGCTAATTATTTTAAAAAAAAATATTAGAATCGAAACAAGCTATTAGTCCTCCAGCAGATGCACTATTACAGAGCCTGGCGTTCTTAATTAATGAATGATAGATTAAGATACCATATAATAGAGGTTTGAACGACAATGAAGGTTCTCTTGAGAAGCGGCATCAAGGAATCCTTTTGACTTTAGTTGGACGGCGTCGTATTACATGTTCTCTGTATCATAGTTTTTGAGCTTGGAGGTAGACTCGGAGGAAGAAGAAGAGAAGTGCACGCACTAATTATGAGCTGACACCGAGTTTGATATGGTCGGCTGAGTCCAGGGCTTCCTTGTATATCAATAATAATAAAAAGTCAGACATTTGATTTTGAGCATATATCTGGTTATTATTAATTATTTTCGAGCTTGCGTGCAACTTCATTATTTTACAGGATCTTAAAGATAACGACTAAATAAACCTACATCAACCGGAGCACTTAATTTCAAAGCCTGCCCGCCGAAGGTTTCTGCAATTTCCTGAGATAAACTGACGTTGACAGGTGTTTTTAGATTATTTTAATGTGTTGATGTCAAAATAATTTTTAAAAAATAAAAAAATAATATTATTTTGATGTATTTTTGAATAGAAAAATATTTTTTTAAAAATAACCTCAATCACACTCTCAATCGGTCACTTGTTAGTAGTTTAAAACTTGTTATAGTAACTATAAAGAGGACATTGAAACAAAATTTAAAGTGCAGGGGTGGAAGTTGAACATTGATAAACTTGCAGGGACAGGAATATAATTTGCCTGAAATGAAACAATTAAAAATGCATTATTTGTACTTTTTGATAATTGTGGAAAGTCAACCAGATGGAAGAAACTTCGATGGAGGAGGAGTGACAATTAAAAGACTCCTATATTTGATCTGGCATTGGGCTGTCGTCGATTAATTCTTTGGATTCGAAAAACCCCTGCCAGGAATAAAATATAGCCATGATGTTTTAGAGAGGCTCTCCATTGCGAGAATTGACAATTAGGGTGTTTGTTTGTTTTGTTTGAAATATTTTTTAAAGAGGACTTTAGTTTGATTATTGTTTTGACAACTATAAAGAGGACTTTAAATATTTTTTAAAATATTTTTTAGATTGATTTTTGTTTGAAACAAGTATTAAATTGAAAAACTTTTAGGTGTGCATTTCAACAAACTTTTGTTTTCTGAATTCTTTCTACTAAAAGGGTCTCGTTGGTTTTTTATTCCACTTGCTTCTCATGAATATGCTCTAATTTGTTTTTCTAAATAAAAATATATATATATATAATTGTAATGTATTTTTAAATTGCTTAAACTATATATATATATATATTATTTAGTTATATATTTATTTAAGGGGATTAATTTTTTATATGAATTATTTTATTTTCATTTTTATTATTATTATACTGTATTGTTATTTACTATCTGAATTTACAATGTATTTCTCAATCGATCGATGTAAGAAAAAATATCCCCGACAACCGTGATCGACATGATAGTGACTCAGCCAGGTATTTAACACGTGACATCCAAAATTGGGTGCGCCGTGGGCCGTGGGCCATCTATTATTAGCATAATAAACTCAAGAAACAGAAAAGTATTATAGACTAGAAGCCAAGAAATTCTTAATAATAAAATAATAGAATTCCATCGCAATCAACGGCATGATCGGGCTGAGTCTGCTGGAATATCATCTGGGAATTTGGCTTTTAACTTCTTGTTAAAGGCGTCATTATAGCATGCACCAGCTGAAACTGGAAAATATTGAACTCACTCGTGCCAATTGAGCTTGCTGTAAACGCTGCCGCTGAACGTTAGGTCAAACTGTACCATCATCGCCATAGCCATTGTCATTACCCTCGACCTCTTCCGCTACGTTAGAAATTTGACTTTTTGTACGTTGGAATAGGAGACTTGGCTTTTAATTCTTGTTTCTTTTTCTTATAAAAAAAGGAAGAATATGGAGTCCTGTACTTTACGCTGTATGATTTGTTTTTCAATCTATTCCCCTTTAAATCATCGATCCATCTCTGGATTATAATATTATTGTTATCATGATCATCTTCACACGCGTAGTTCTCACAACTTAGGTTAATAAAATTTGCTGTTTAATCTTTATTGCTCGGAATGGTTCCTGACAACCTAGTACAGTGCTCATCGTCGCTAGCTGACAATGAGAGCATCGCGTTTGTTCGAAATCACCATTCACCACCATATTTTTTTAATAACCAGTAAAATGAGAAGTGTGACTGTTAGAAGGATCCAGCCTCTTGAATCTAATCACAGAGGTACATGACCTAAAAAAAACCATAAGTAGATATAAAACAACAAGAGAAACCTTCTCAAAATTTAAAAAACCCCGAAAACTTCTAAATCGAGCTAATTAGAGATGAATAATATTCCCAGGAGCGAGCCATTCTGCAAAATGGAACAAGACCAGCCCCGCTGAGGTTGGTATACTCAAAGCAACAAGACCAGCCATTCCCAGCACCAAGCTTGGCCTGGTTCTGATCAGCACTGATTGCAAGCACCCAATTGCTTCGCAAATGTCTGAATTGTAGCTGCCACGGTAGTATCTCTTCTCCCATTCCATCCAGTGCGATGAGACCTCGTGAATCCTCTCGGCTATCTTCATCTCCTGAACGCGCATCCGAAGAACAATCATGTCCTCGTCGATCAATTTATCACTGTAATCATCCCTTCTCAGTGCTGAGATTCTGGTGGAACGTCTCTTGTTTGTGTTCAGACATGTTTTTGAAGGTGCTGCTTGGTGCAGGGATCTGTCAAGAAACGGCTGTGAAGCTACGAGAGGTGATGGAGGGGATAGTAGCATGGCTGCTATCATTGTTTTGGAAGTGAATACTTGATTTTCAAAGTTTTCTGAAAATGGGTGGTTATATCAAAGAAGGTAAAATTTTCAAAAGTATGTATCTTGAAGTGTGTGGTGTCTTGTATCGGCAGGGCACATATATATATAGAAGTGAGAGCGACACGTGGAATTAACTTGATTTTCATCAAATGGCAGTTGGCCACGTGGAAGGTCGATGGATGTGCGCTACAAATTCCGGGAAGGAAGAAAGTTTCTTCGAGATTCTGCCGTGTTTGTAATGTACGAGGCGGCGGTCTATTACACTAGGTTTTTTTTTTTCTTCCAGAAAATAAAGCGAGTATATATATATATATATATAATAATAATATTAATAATAATAATTGAAGGCTGCGACAATGACATCATCAAATGGAACTTGCTTGCATGTTTCTAGAAACTTAACTTCGATTTTCTTTGAATTGATGTGAGCACGTTCTAAAAGCGAAAAAGATCGGATTAAACCTACTGACTAAGCAATGAATATTTACCAAGGGGAGAAATTTTTTTCAGGAATTAGAATTAAGAAAACTACGGGTGCAATTAATATATCTTTTTAAAAAATTATCATGACAAATTAAAAAGTACGAGGATTAAAATAGAAAGGGTGACAAATTAAGGAGATAATTATTTTTATAGATAAGAACTAGTCTTGTAACCCGTGTTATGTCGTGGTCATGTCTCCAATATATAGTTATAGTAAGGAAATAACGTGTTATTGTTATTTGTGTATTTTTAGCTACCATGATTTTTTTAATCAAAAAACAAAGAAAATATTGCTTAGACTAGATAAAATAATTTGTTTAAAAATATGAGTTGGTAAATAAAAAAAAAGAGTTTATAACGCCTTGGAAAGCTAATTTTGCTTAGACATGATTTTAAAGAATTGAATTGAAATGAAAAAAATCCAATTACCGAAGTGATGAAAAACAAAAACCGCAAGTACCAGGAAAGCAAGTAACTTGGCTACAAACTGTGGAGTGAGCATGGAGCATACACAACGGATGCACAGTGAAACACCCGGTTGTTTTAGCTCTAAAAAAGGAATGGGGGCAGCTACTGTATTTTTATTTAAAATTATAGTGAAAAATGTAAAATAAAAAAAAAGACAAAGAAGGAAATAATGACAAATATCCCCTTCTCTAGCACGTGGCCTAGCTCCCCTTTATGGCGGTTGAAACGGTCTCGTAACACGCCACCGTCCATATGGTTCTGTTGACATCCGAATCTAATTCTAACCTCCCTCCTACGTAGCCCGGCGTCATAATTAGATTTTCAGGCTCTAACCAGTATCTAGAGTAGCAAAGTCAAATTCTATTACAGAAAACATCAACATTTTTAATATATATATATATTTAAGGGGAGACTGCCGTATTTATTTAATTAAAAAATAGCCATCACTACCTGTCACGATACTCCCCTTCACAGAAAATGGCATCGCGTGGGGGCGGCCACAAGAAACCCGAAAGGGCGGTGACAAAAGGGAGGGAGTGCAAAAACTTGGATATTGCCACGTACCATCCGTCGCAAGACACACTGCATCATCTTGCATGATCTACGACTAGGTTTTTCCAACTAATTACCAAAGCAACATTCAAGTTTACAAAGACAGACCTCATCTCCTAGGGTTTTAGTCATCGCCATGTGCACCGATCAAAGCAAATGCCACTCCTTTTCCACCACCGGTCATCGAAAGAGAAGAAGAAGAAGAGAAGGGCCTACTTGGATTTACTAGTGACATTGCATGTGAGATTTTAGCTGTTTCAGTTTCAGACATGAACTTTAATTGTTGTCAAGTTCTACGGAAGCAGCTTGTTAGCTCAGTGAAGGCATGAGACCCTCCTTGATGCACTGGCATCTTCTTTACTTGATACCTGTATCAGATAGATCAATAAATCGTGTTTTATAATATGCTATTATTATCAATCCCAACAATTACAAATCCTTTTTTTTATATATATATCATCCAAACAATTACAAACCTTCTAAGACAAATGGTCGGGTTTCAACAGGTGGTGATTCAAGCTGCTGGTTTGATTCATCTTTTTTGGGTGGAGGAGGATCAAGTTGCTGGAGTTGTTTTGCCTGGTCAGGGTTCCAAAGGTTCAAGTTGTACCTGTGATTGGATTTGTTCACGAGACGGTGGCTCGAGCCTTTGGTACCTTGGCTTATTTTTCACAAGGAGAAGGTACGTGGTGCAATACCAAAACAGCAAAATTCTACCTTGAGCTACAACAGTATCCTTAATGCGACATCCACCGAACGAGAGCCGCTCGAGTGCCTGCGAAGCAAGGAGAAGAAAGGTAAATTCTGGATGCACGGGAAGGAAAAAATAAAGCAAATGTCAGGCACAGGCACGCCCAAATTAGCCATTTTGTCAATTTCATCACTATCTTTCAAGTCACTGGCACAGAAAAAATATCATCCATCGCAAATGAAATCTGATTTAAAAAGAGCTAATACACTTGAGAAAGGCACGACTTTGGTGGCTTAGTGAATCATTTAAGTTATATAGCTAATAAGGGCTATTGGCACATTTGCTCCAATGCATATCAATGCAGACCTTCATCAAATTGTGGGCTGAAAGCACAAAGGAAGAAAATATTATAAAATACTACCAAATTCAAGAGAAGAGTAAAGAACATTGATAAGAAGCTGATGCCAATTCAACTGGGTCCTACTTGTTTTTCTCAGGGAGAACTTGTCAGCATACACGACTTCTCATTGAGCAAAATAAAGTTGTGATAAAGTTTAAGAGCTTAAATAATGTGCATTACATTAAAGAAGAAATGTATTATAATGCAAAATATTTTATCACTGCTGTATTATCTTTCCACCATTACTTGAGCTGAACAGCTTAGCTTTTGTTGAATTTCAAGTTCATCTTAATAGGTTTTAAGGTTCTAGATTAAACAGGTCATCCTTTTTCAAGATTTTTCTCTCATCTCAACTGCGGTAGAGAACTCTACTCTGTTACAAGCAGGAGGACAGGTTCAGGGCATCACATTACCTGTTCACCAGTTTCTACATCAAATGAACTTTGATGATCAAACTGAAGACCTCTAAATTCATTGACGCAAAGTCCTTGAAATGCCCTGAAACCATGTGCAAAAATAGTCATACAACAAGGCCAAAATCAATGCGTCCTATAAAAAGGGAACTAATATAAGAGGACTTTCTGTATATTGATTTACCATCTTATCAGGGAAACATGAGGAATCCATCGAAAGATGATTGGTGTATTATCTGCATTGACATAATAGCCTCCGAATACTATAAAAACAGTCATAAGAGAGGGTCCGACAGCCATTGCTGCTTCAGTGGTTGGAACCATGGCTCCCACAGTTAGACCCAGTGCAGATGCAGCAAATGACTCTGCTGTTACAATTCCACAGAATTTTCCAAACCTGGAATGCACCAGTCCAAATTCAGTAACTTCAAGCACCGTGACTGCAATAAATAAAGCATTTCCAAACGTAAAAAAGGTTTTCTTGGTGTTTTATTTTCCAATGACTAGGGATTATTCTTCTCTGAAGAACACTTCATCCAGGTTCTTTTCTTTTCAGTTTTATATGCGTGCATGTCAGCCAGTTACTACAATACTCCAACAGCTTTTACAAATTTCAGTTACTGATTCATGTATTTTCTGAATCTGTATAAATTTAATTGCATTCATTCAATATACAAATTGCAGAAATCCATATGGTGTCAGAAATCAGAACGGTAGAATATGGAAGCACACCTTGAAAAGGTAGGATGAAGACGAGACATGGGATACAGTACAGCACCAAACATTAATGGAAATGCTGCTCCAACAGGAATCTCAGCTATCAATTTGGAAAGTAGATAGGGTCCTAATGTGTAAGAGCCCTTGGCACGCTCTCTATCTACAATTGCACGTTCTTTTGGAAACACACCCACTGTTTTTGTGAGAGCAGCCATTGCCGTGTTTATAGCTGCAACCTGAGAAAGACTGATTGTCATGCACAGAATTTTAAAAAGTTATCTTAAAACACTTGGGATTTTCATTGAATTTCAAAATTGCCACCAGGCTGATCAGCTAAGCTGGGAGCTTATTATTAATGATCA
Source organism: Salix viminalis (assembly GCA_029228465.1). Lineage (NCBI taxonomy): Eukaryota > Viridiplantae > Streptophyta > Magnoliopsida > Malpighiales > Salicaceae > Salix > Salix viminalis. Next base: position 7,708,779 of record CM055435.1, read on the forward strand.
TGGGGTGTTCGAGCATCAAAGGGCATCCAGGCTAAAACTTCTGCTCTAAAATTTTGACCTTTCTGAATTAACTAGTTGGGTGCCAATGGTATCTTTTACTGGTTCTATCGGCCTAATACATGTTAAATGTGAAGTAGCTTAAGCTCCCTGCACTCCACGTGAACCAAGTCTATCACTTTTTTGTTTTATTTATTTATTATCATGTGTTTATGTTCATGAATGGCAGTAATTTGCGACTTAAGTGACAGGAAATTCATATCTGAACTCACAACAAACATTTAAAGGTCATCCAATACCTTAAGTGGTCATAGTTAGAGTCTAGGATAGTGCACGACAGGCTACAGCTATCACACAAGCTTACAAGAAAAAAAATAAAATTCAGATCATAGATTAGAAGGTTGCAAGCCAGGCAGTGAGTGTACATCATAAATCAAGCTGGCACTTTTTTTAGTGATGTGGGTTCATGTTCTTAGCAAGGAAACTGAATGTAAATGTGGCAGAAGTAAATGTGATGAAACAATGCCGAAGATGCAGAATATAGGTCAGTAGCACAAAACATATAAATTGGCACCGACAAAGTAGGTTGGAGTCAAAATCATGACCCAGGTCCTTTTCTCAATCACCAATGAAAATAATCAGGGCAGTTAATGAATAGCTGATACTTTCAAACTGGAATCTCATATCACATCTTCAAGCAAATATAAAAAAAAACACGTAGAAATTAAAACCACTATTTGACAGTAGAAAAGAACCAAAATCTGCACATTTTCAGTTATTTTATGATGTTTGAGATCTTCTCATTCTATTGTGTATCGATCCTTGAAAAGGGCAGGGATTTAAAGGAGGAAAAAATAAGGTAACATACCTGAAGCAATCCCATCCTATCTTGTATTGATGTTTGAGATTTTCCCATTCTCCAAAAAACCGATCCAAATATTATAGCTGATGCAATTGACATTGTTGCCCGAACTTTGTTTGTTGGCCCATCACGAGAAGCCTAGTCATAAAAGGTACAATAAGGGAAAAGCAGGAGCTAGAATTACAATTATCTGAGATTTATTTTTCCGTGAATTTGCCATTTAATAGAATGTGTATCTCTAAGCCAGTCATCCCTTTCCTAGGGTGGTTTTGTCACCTAGAATTGAGTAAAGATGATTTGCTATGTTCTACTTCTTAGCTTAGTGAATCAAAATGAAGAGGCTAGATTCGAAGACATAAAAAGCAAAATAAAGTCATAATTGCAGTCCAGGCCAATGCAATCCAGGTCAATGCAATCCAGTCCTTCCATTTGAGAGGAGCTTGTTTCAGGGGTTGGTGAATTGTCTGCATTAATCCAGGTCATGGCAAGAGACTAATGTAATCACTGTTTGTTAATGGGGTGAGTTGAAAAAACAACCTGCATCCATGCACGTCTAAGGAGCAACAAGAATTCCCTCCACCAAGACCCTTTGCCTTTCCCCTTTACACCAGTTTTCCTGCTCAATTTCTTGGAGCCCTCCTTTCTGATAAGTGGAGTTGCATAAAGAATTGTTGATGATTGTTGTGAAAACGACTCAACTAGACCATCTATCCTTTTCCGCGAAGAGTAGACACTCTCTGCAGAACTGTAGTCAATGGATATGAGATCAGCCAAGAATTCAGCAGGATTGACATGGTCCGGGCAACGATACCTGTTGAAGGAATCAACAGACAATCAGTAATTTTGGAAAAGTGAGACAACAGCTCTACTTTTTTAATGATTATTCAAATGCACAGCCAACATCATATGTTCCTCATGGGGGGTGGGGGGTTACAATAAGCCAGGGCACATATTAATAATTGTATAAGAGAGGAAAATACAGACCCAAAAAAACAGGAAACAAAAAAACCTAAAGAAAAAGGAATTGCTCTAAATGAGAAATCAATAACTTAAAATCAAATGGAAATTCTATCAAAATCCAGTAATAGATTGGTAGTTCCAGATATTCAAAGTTGAAGCATATATATATGACAAACATAAGCTCTCAATTATGAAATCACTAGTATTGCGTTTAAAGAATAGTAAATGATCACACACCATAGAAATGGGAGGCAAAATGTTCAACATAAACAGTTATATATTTCTAAGCCACAGTAAATAATAGCTTGCAACATTTGGAAGTCCCCGCCATCTCACAAACCCCTATCCACAGCCCCAGGATTTAAGGTTGACATCTCAAGATTCCCAGGTTTAACAACTAACTTACTCAGCAAGTTATCTTGTCATGCAAAAATGTATTTAATTGAGTATGAAGTGCCATTACAATTCCGAAAGAATATTAGTTAACATGATATGCATAGTCCCAGGTCATAATGTAATTCACACCATTGAAAATATTAAGAAATCAAATCTGTCTCTAGTCTAAAAATGTAAAACAGCATAGCCAGAGGGAGAAAATTAGTTCCACTGACAGCACAAAAACATCACCTACTCCCCCTTTTTTCCTTCCATCCAGCTATTATTTTACATGTACTTTTGAGCTCTATATCCATCCCAAGATAATAGTTAAAAGAAAATGTAAATTGTTGATGTTGAGAATAATGAGTTATATCAACAGTCAGCAGCATATATAGAAATGAGAAAAATAACGTAAGATAGGAAAAGGTTAGGCTAATAACCCAAATTTTGAGAAATATGTCAGTGGCACATCATGTGCTGGGCCAGCATAGACAAGTGCACCCTCTGCTAGTAACACAATGTCATCAAATTTACTATACACTGAGCCTCTAGGCTGGTGTATGGAGCAGATTACAGTATGTCCATCCTGTGCCAGTTGCCGGAGAGTTTCCATTACTTTCTCTGCCTGAAAAGCATCAAGCCCTGAAAACACCACGCATCATCTTGTTAAAATAGGAAGGAAGATTTACTTCAGCAGTGAACCATATGGGTCACCAGATCAATAATTTATAGATTTTTATTTTCACTTCAAATTGATAGTTTTACTAATACCTATTAAAGATTAAAGTCAATTAAAATCTCTTCATTGATGGTATAATGACAGCCCAGAAGTTTAGAAACCTTAGTTTCAAATACTATTGAGTTCACTCTGCATTACAAAATGCTGAGAATCAATGCAAGCCGAATTCAGCACATTCAGATTCAGTAGAGCAGGTATTTATCCATATATATCAGGTCAACAATCACATTTGAAGAAGAATTTACTCCATCAGTATCATAGCATTGTTAAACACTAGTCTTAACTCTTAAACATGCCTTGTGCACAATGAATTTCAGTAAAACACAAGGTCATTTTGCCTCCCTCAAATACAGTAATAGCGAAGTGAATGCACACCTGTGCATGCTGCATTATGATTGTATACATTAATCATATCAAAGCTTAATGCCTCCAAAATTCAGATCAGATTCAGACTAGCAAAAGGTCACGATGCAAGCAAGCACATGTACCTGTTGTAGGTTCATCAGAAAATATTACAGATGGGCTAGCAATGAGTTCACATGCTAGTGACAAACGTTTCTTTTCACCACCACTTATCCCACGAACTTTTGCATCACCAACATTGGTATCAGCACAGCTGACCTTTGGAGAAAGAGAATAAAAGCAAATCCCCCCCCCAGAGAAATCAAATCAGAGAAAAAAATACATATAAATTATACGTAAACAATTGAAAGACAGATGATAGTTACATGACTTCATTATATGAACCATTAATTGTTTGCGAAATAGAAGGGACATCAACTTGAAGTGAGAAAGTAAAAGTGAGGGAAACCCCTCTTGGTAACTAATTTTAGAAGTGAAAAATATTATGTCAGCTAAATGTGATCGGTCAATTTAATCTATACGTTTAAATTAAACTCCAGAACAAGTTTGCCTTACCAGACCGAGCTTGAACAACAAATTATTCACATATTCATCTCTATCTTCTACCGAAGCTATCTCTGGAAGTTGAAGTTCAGCAGCGAGAGACAGCGTTTCCCGCACTGTAAGCTGCGAGAAAAAAAGATCTTCCTGTCTCACATAAGCAAGCCTGTAACAACAATAAACCTTATAAACACGACCGAAAGCTTGTACATTGAACTCAGCATCACAGGTCTACAGCAAAATAACATACTTGTAAGCTCTATTTGAACTAGGCCTCCCATTGACTTCCAAAAGACCTGACAGATGCAGCCGCGGTGATGCCACTAGCTGTCCTGCCAAAACATTGAGCAATGTTGTCTTTCCTGAACCTGATGGTCCCATTATTGCAAGCAATCTTCCAGGCTTTGCTTCTCCACTCACATTATTAAGCAGAAATCTCACCTATAAGTTAAATTCAGTCGAGCATATAAGTGACCCAAAATCCCAAGTTATATTTGATAAAACAATGAAATTTAATTAAGCAAAAATAAACATCATAGTTGCAGAAATAATATCAATCAGCACACGAGTGAATCATCTAGATTCGATCGATTTTCTTTTTCTTCATTTTCTCGGCAACCAAGCAGAACTTGAAAGAACCGTGAAGCTCCCAGAGAGTGGAAATAAAATTCCTACTCACTGATTTGGAGGATTTATCAGAGAGCGAGCATGTGATGTTGCTCCACCGGATAGTAACCGGAAAAACTTTCCCGGCATCTGGACTATCATCTTCGGCTGCGTCGTTTTTTTCGTCGTCAGGAGACTCGTCCTCCTGCACCAGAGCGGGGCCGGGACCGGAAAACAGTCGGAGGAGGAGAGCGACTGCGGCAGCAGCCAGAACCTGGCCGGCACCGTTCCCGCCCAAACTCACTAACTGACCCGCCATTTTCCCGCCAAAACGCACCATCTCGCTCTCTTTGAGCTTCTCCTTGGAGCAGGGGGCTAGAGATCAAGATAAGCTACTGCTCTATTCTATGACCAAGATAGTGATCGCGGTCCGTAGATAGGATAAACGGCGACGTCTAGGGTAAAAACTGCTGCTGCTTTTGTAAGACTTGTCGTGGTCTTCAAAGAACAAGGAAAACGGTAGTTCACATTTGGCTGGGGTTCGGAGAACACGTGTCCAATCTGAGGATAAGGTAGATTGCTTCCTTCGGTTTGGACAGGAGAGTTCATAGCAACGGGTAAGATTATCAAATAAAAAAAAAAGGGACTAGCTTAGAGGCGTGGTTGGTTTTGCTCTCAAAAAATGTGTGGTTGTTTTAACTTTAAAACAGGGGTGATGGGGTGTCACGCTACTATTTGAGGTTGTTTTGTGGTTGTGGTGAGAATATCAAGAGATTCTGAAAAAATATTTCTTTGTGGTTGCCTTACCTAAATTATTGTTTGGCAATTGTTGTTAAAAATGCTTCTTCATCAAAAGCATATTATTGATGTTCGGTTGAAACACTCTTTTGCATTCACCTGGATATTACAAACAAAATTATTTAAAACCACACGGTAAAAAAACTTTTTTTACAAACTTTATTGTTCAATTAAAAAAAAACCTTTTGGTGGCTTTGGAAATATGATACCTGGATTGTGGGTCTGTTTTGAAGTGTGTTTCCAATTATTTTTTAAAATATTTTTCATTAAAAAATGAATTAAAATGATATTTTTTTTTATTTAAAAAAAATATATATTTGATATTAGCACATCAAAATGATCAAAAAACACAAAAAAAAACTTAATTTAAAAAAAACAATTCTATCAAAAAGTGTTTTTAAAACACAATGTCAAACAGATAATATATATAGCTTCTAAAAAAATATTGTGTCGTGTGTGTTACCTTCCCATCCAGCCAAAACAAGAATAAATTGCATCTCAAGGTTGCATGTTCCCGTGGGTTCTATGTTGACACTCTTTTCATATCAGTAAATGGTATTTGATTTTCTTATAACACACATGTGTGTCATTGATTGCTTATACACGATTAAAATAAAAAATAATAATCATAAATAAATTACCAAATTGATTATATGATGTTCATTTAAAAATAAATATATTCAATTACTAGTAATCTTGGATGTCATGATGTTAAAATCTCTAATGAATCTCCCTATTAAAAGCACCAAACATTAAAGTGCAAAGAAACATATTAACTATAGACATAACACCCTTTCTCTTGATGTTCTCAATCCATATTGTGCCTCTAAATCAAAACAAAGACTGTGAGATATTGTTGCATCTATTTTAAACATATTTACACAATATATCCAATGTCTATTTAAAAATTTGTTCAGCCGCTACATTAGTAAAAGAGCTACAACAGCTTGGTCTGCCACTGTTCACGCACACTCATGTGCACTGTGGACTGGCTATTTGTTTCCCTGCTTCGCGCGCGCATGTGCTCCTTCTTTTAACTTTTTTTTTACACATGGCTTCTTTTTGTATTTTTTATGGTGAAATTGACAGATTAGTAGCTTTGGCCGAGTGGTTGTCCGCGCACTGCCAACATCGGCGCGCGCGAGTTCGAACTGCCAGACAGCAAATCTTTTTTTTTAAAGAACTATTTTCTTTTAAAAAGAAAAAAGGTTTTTTTTTTAATAACTGGTTGTTGTTTCTGATTTGATTTTTTTTAAGAACTATTTTTTTTTAATACCTGGTTGTTGTTTTTTTTAAAAAAAAATATCAATTTTTTTTTAATAACCAAGGTGTCCGGGCCAACTTACGCATACCACGACTAATCTCCGGATCCACTTTTTTTTGATATTTTTTTCCCTATTTTCTTTTGCCACTTATATATTTTTTTTCTTAACCGAGGTGTCCGAGTCAGCTTACACGCACCACGATTTTTTCCTCCCAAGTATATATTTTTTTCTTGGCCAACTGAGCGCGCCGGAAATAATCCTTGGGCTCATTTTTTTCCTCCTTTTTTTTCCCACTTATACATTTTTTTTTATATAATCAGGGTGTCCTGGGTCAGCTTACGCGCACTACGGCTATTACTATTTTATAGAATACCTAAAGGAGAACACAATTCCAAAAAAGTTATGAATATATATATATATATATATATATATATATATATATATATATATATTAAGACGTTAATATGAAATAAATAGCAAAATATATAATTAGTCTAACATATTTATCATAGAAAAAATTACAACTAATTATTATCATTATTTTTAAGGCGCTAATATGAAATAAATAGAACAATATATAATTAGTTTAACATATTTATATGGAAAAAATTGACGAATAATTATTATCATTATTTTGAATGCCTTATCTAAATTAATTAGAAATTTCAACACCTGATATTATATTAAAAAAACAATTAAAAAATAAAATAAATGACAAAACAAAAAAAATATTATTAGATCTTAAGAAATTATTTGACGTGAAGAATAAATAAAAAAAAAAGAAAACAGAGAATAATAAGCCGAACAATTATGACACACCTAGCTGTCATCGAATGCCCAATTGACTACAAAAAAAGTAATTAATCTCTAATTGATTTTATCGATTGCATTTTTTTAATCAACCAATTATATAATTATTGAAACAATTAAAACACACCAAACAATCAATCAATTGTAGTTTTGCAATCTATGAATTAAATAAATCAACACACACTAGCAATCAACCAGAAATAATCCATCTTTGATAGATTTTAGCGGTTGCAATTTTGCTATTTGTCAGTTAAATAGTTCGTTGTCGTTAAAATAAACTCAACCATCAACATGTTCGATACAACAATTTTACTAATTACATATTAAAATCATCAATTATAACACGCATAAAATCAATCAGTTTTCTATATAAATAGAACCCAGCACAACACGCGGGCAAGTTCACTCGCTAAAGAGCTAAAGGAGATCAGTCGTTTACTATTTGTTACTGTGGAATGGACATTTGGTCTGCTGTTTCGCGCCTACATGAGCTCGGTTTTTATTTTTTTTTATAGTCAGGGCTTCTTATTTTCTAATTTGTATAGTAGAAATGATAAAGGAGTAGCTGTGGTCCAATTGTTGTTTGTGCGTTGGCAGATTCGGCGCGCGAGGGTTCGAACCGCTCAAACAACAAAACTAATTTTGATATTCTTTTTTTTTCCTTTTTTTTTAAAAAAAAACTGATTTTTTTTTAATAACTAAGGTGTTCGGGCACGTTACGCTCGCCACGACTAATCTTCGGATCCATTTTTTTTATACATTTTTTTCCCTGTTTTGTTTTGCCACTTATACAATTTTTTTTCTTTTCTCCAGCCGAGGTATCCGGGTCAGTTTACGCGCACCAAGATTTTTTCTTCCCAGGTATATATTTTTTTTGTTACTGGCCAACTGAGCGCGCTACGAATAATCCCTGGACTCATTTTTTCCAAATATTTTTTCTGCACTTATACATTTTTTATATATAGTCAGAGTGTCCGGATCAGCTTACACGCACCATGACTATTATTATGTTATAGAATACCTAAAGGAGTTTGCAATTCCAAAAAGTGATGAATATATATATTTTAATATAGCTAAAAGAGCTCGGCATGTTGTTGTTCACACAGACTCATTGGCACTGTTCATTGGACGTTTGATTCGCTGCTTCGCGCCTACGTGAGCTTGGTTTTTTTTTTTTTGACAGGGCTTCTTTTTTATATTTTTAGTAGAAATGTTGCAAGAATGGTTGTGGGCCGAGCAGGTGTTCGTGCGCTGGCAGATTCGGCGCGCAGGAGTTCGAACCTCAGCCAACAAATCTGAATTTGGGTTGTTGTTTTTTAATACCTGGTTGTGTTTTTAAGAATTCGAAACCTCGGCCAACAAATCTTAATTTGGGTTTTTTTTAACACCTGGTTGTGTTTAAAAAAAAATAAAGAAGCTTTTTTATTTTAATAACTAAGATGTCCGAGCCAATTTACGTGCACCACGACTAATTACCGGATCCTTTTTTTTAAAGAAAAATTTTTTCTGTATTGTTTTGCAACTTATAGATTTTTTTATGTATTTTTTTATAACCTAGGTGTTCGGGTTAGCTTACGCATACCATGATTTTTTCTTCCCAAGTATATATTTTTTATGTTCCGGGCCAACTTAGCGCGCCACGAATAATCCCTGAACTCACTTTTTCCTTTTTTTTTTCACAGTTATACATTTTTTTATATATAATCAGAGTGTTCAGATCAGTTTACACACACTACGACTGTTATTATTTTATAGAATACCTAGAGGAGATTGCAATTCCAAAAATTAATGAATATATATATATATATATATATATATATATATATATATATATTAAGGCGCTAATATAAAATAAATAGCAAAATATATGATTAGTCTAACATATTTATCAGAGAAAAAACTACAAATAATTATTATCATTATTTCGAAAGCGTTGATATGAAATAAATAGCAAAATAGCACCATGACTAATCTCGAGATCAACTTTTTTTTAAATATTTTTTTTCCTGTTTTTTTCCACTTATACAGTTTTTTTCCATGACCGGAGTGTCCAGGTTAGTTTACGCGCACCATGAGTTTTTTCTCTCATTAAAGTTGAAAAAAGTGCTTTCCCCTTGCACTTCTTTTTAATAACGGCTTGCTTTTTTTTTCTTTTAATAAACGGGGATCTTTTTTTAACAGTTTCTTTCATTCTTTTATAATCGTGGTGTCCAAGTCAGTTTTTTTTTTAACCGGGTTTTTTTTGTGTTTTTTTAATCGGGATATCCGTGGCAATAGATTTCTAACAAATCATTTCATCTTCTTCACAAATTTTCTAACAAATTTTATCAAAATAGTTTTAGCGATAGCAACATTCAGTCACTTTTTGGTGGGAAAAAACCGTTTCTAACAGATTTTATCAATTATAATTTTACTTATTAAATATTAAAATAACAAAATATAACACGTATCAAATCAATTAATTTTCTATATAAATAAAAAACTCAACGCATCGCGAAGGCAAATTAGCTCGTTCTTGTGCTATACGAGATCATACAAGATTGTTTATAAATATAATTATTGCAATACAATGTAAGTACATCTGCTATGTACAATAATAGTTACACCGATCAGATTCTCCATAGTAAAATAAATTGTGTGTCATCATCCACTCCTGCATTGTTATTTTGCGTGTCCCATTTAAATTTACAAAAACTTCCCACATCGTTTCATTTAATTTCATTGATGTAAAAAAAAACTGAATCGGATAATAAAAAAAAGGTTTGTATTAAAAAAAAAATAGTCCGACAAACTCTTGTAAATACCTGCCAGTGCCCCAAGCACAGCCACTATTAAAAATAAAATTTACACGGCACGTGCGGAAGGTCCTCCATGATTACCTCACCGGCTCCGCCGTTCTTGTCAATCAACGGCCACCACTCCATCCACGTCATTTCTAGTGCACGTGTCACAAAACCATTGCTACACTGCTCCGACCCCACAAACTCACAGCCCCAACCGATTATGCACTCTCTCTCACAAATATCCGTCTCCCTCCATCTTCTTCCCAGAAACGAAAAAGAAAAACCCTGCAGCTCACAGCACAATACCACACGTTCCTGCACCTCCACCTCCACCTCCACCTCCACCTCCATCTCTATGAGGTAGCGTAGGCAGAGCGGTACTGTAATTCCAGTACCCATTACTCAAAGACAGATCTTGCCACGTGAGCAAAACATGGTCAATAATTCCAAAGAAGAGCCAAAAAGTGCCCCACAACCAGATCGGTGGTACAATCTGACGCTAGGTCCTTCCTTTAAAAAGCAATCCTCCAATAAGTACTGCACTCTGCGATACGAATTTAAGCCGGCTTCGATTGACAAAACCAAACCTGGATTACTTCACAAGAATAAAGACAATCGAGTTTCGGTTGAGTTTCAGAACAATCAATTAGGCAAATCGAAGGTCACTTTTGAAGGTAGCAGCGAGGATTATAAGGAAAACGATGCCGTCTTGTTTTTCGATGGCCAGACTTTTCGATTGGAGCGCCTTCATCGGGCTGTTAAGCAGCTCAGGCACCTAAGATTGCCTGGTGAATCCGCTGCTGCAGCTTCCGCTCAATCTATGCTGGCTGTGGAGGCTCCCAGCTTGTCTCCTCCTGTTGGGAAGGGTGCGAAGCCTGTTCAGATTGGGCGAAGTGCATTTCCTGCTGTGCCTGTAAGTTTCGACTGAATTTTATTGAATGATAACCGTGATCGCCTGGAATGGCGTTAAAGGATCCATTTAATCGGCCTGAGCTAGATTGGGATTGATCATCCAAATCTCTTTATTACTCCGCTTCCCTGCTGATGCTTTATATTTCTTCTTATGCGTTGTGTTTTGAACAGGTTGAGGTGGAACGGATTGATGTCTGCGAGCCACATGTTTTAGGTATTTTGAACACACACACACACACATGTTTGGATTCAAGTGCATGTTTATCCCTGATCTCACCATGGATTTGGGCACAGACCAAAAATTTAATCGCACAATCCAGTTATGGATGAAATAAACGTGATCAGCAAAAATAAATCCATTCACAAACAGTTAAGTGATTTCTGAATCTTGTTCAGAACCTTTGTTAATTAGTTGTATCTGTTAGTCATTTAATAGGATATTTTCTGTTCATCCATTGGGATGGATAAACTGTGAATTCATTCTAATCATGATGACCTTAGTTGGATTATCTGCTCGATTAAGATTATTTTTTGGGTTCAGATTCTATTTATCATATCACAATGACCATGCGGCGCAGTTTGTTCGTGAATTTGTACATAATTACCTTGCATCTCATTTGTATAAAGCTGACTAGATGTTTCGATATAACGTTATGAGGAGAAAAAATCATTTTAAATCATGCTTTTACATTGGTAGACAGGATTTCTAAATTAAGATATCTCAGGGCTGGATATGATTTTTTTTAAAAGAAAAAAACTCTTAATGAATCCTCTGATTAGTATTTGAATTGGGTTTTGCCAAAAAAACAAAATTGCAAGAGTTTTTTTATAGAATTTCTAGTGGAAACAATGATGCATTCCTTGTTATTGTGAAGAACTATATTATCCTCCAGGACTCTTGTTCATGGATCGAATCAGTCACATAAATTTCCATTTTCAATATCCACCAACTTATCCAGTTAGACAACTCTGCTTTAGTTAAAAGGTTTTGTGGGCATGATTCCATGTCTATATGGCATCTTCGAAAGTTCCTAACTGGTACTCGATCTGCCTTTTCTGGTCTCTGTTCTATTGTTATTATTTTTTGCTATGGACCTATTTTAGCCATTTTTGTTTCGTGGGTTTTCTTTCCTCCTGATACCCAATAATATTTGAAATCGCTTGAATCTTGATTATATAAAAAACACAATTCTTTTTCATTCTCACTGTTTGTCAACATCATTCAGCCATATGGAAAGGTCACTTGCAAACGATTGCCAAGCAAAGAACAGGGATATTCCCGAGTTCCAATGATTATTACTATGTTATCTTCAACCATTGCTCGCCATCATGATTAATATTTAGTGTTTCAGCTTACTGCTATCTGCCACTTGTTGCGTGTTTTCATGATTAGCCATGCTCTCATCATATTATAGGTACAAAAGCAGCCCATGAGGGGATTACTGAGCTTCCACCCCATGTACCAAATCTATCAACTTCCTCACCAAGCCCCAAGAATGATGAGGCTGAGGAACATCAAGATATAGACATCGAGGACATTTTCGGTGCTTACTCACCTGATGATGGGAATGCAACTGAAGAAAAAGTTGATGGTGGCGGCTTTGATATACATTCACCACAGCAAAACAACACCGATGATGAGATTGCTGACGTGGATGATAATGGTGATGAAGCAGGCAAGGGTCTCAATGCTGCAGAAGCCCTTAGAGCCCAAGAGAATGCAGATGAGAGAGAGGAGCAGACTTCCAGTTCTAGTGGAAGCAGTGGAAGTGGAAGCAGTGGGAGTGGAAGCAGCAGCAGCAGCAGCAGCAGTGAAGGCAGTGATGAAGATTCTGTCAACTCTATTTGAAAGTTCAAGAAACGTCTAAATACTATCAAATAATTTATCAAATGGATACCTACAAGTTATAACAAGAGCTGAAGCTGAGATTTCCACTGTAAAATTATTATTTTATCCTTGGTTGGAAAACTCGTTTAGCTTTGTTATAGGGGTAGAGAGGTCTTTTTCATTGAGCCCATAAGTCATCACAGAAATGAATGGGGTTAAATAGTTTTTTTTCGCATTTTTATTACATTTCAAAGCAAGAAATGGTAAACTTGAGTTGAGCAGCTCCGTCCGAATTTAGAGGTTTTCAGATTTTTAGAGATAGGAGGATGATTTTGTAACTAAGAGTTCTGTTTTAAAAAAAAGCTAAAAACATGTGAATAGTATTTGCTAGATTTGAAAGCTACACTTGTTGTTTAGATTATGTTTATCAATGTATTTTAAAAATATTTTTTAAAAAAAATTAATTTGATATATATATATACACACACACACATTGTATTTATCTCCTTACGTGTCACGTTTGTATATATATATATATACACAATATATATACACATTGTAATATTGTATAGCTTGAAAGCTTTCGCATCGAAAGATATATCTTCGTTTTTTTCTCTGCCAAGAAAAAACATGTTTTCCACTCCAGAAAATATATATATGAATCAAAGATATGTCTGTTCTGAAGTGAACAGTGGCATGATATGTAAATATAAAAACGACGGCCTAGTCAGCCCGCAGCATTGTCCGTGTAAGGATAAAGATGGGCCTGTCCCATTCCGGTATTTCTGTTTGAATGTTGAGGCCTCATGACGAGTGACGAGACGTCCAATTTCAGATCACACTTCTTCCTCCTCTTTTAAGAATACCTTAGAGTAGAGTCTGGATGCATGGCAAGGGTAGTGGTGTCATTATACCTCTTCTTTTAAAAAAAGTTAAGGGTTTACTCTTGTTCATGGTGTCCTTATTTTGTTTAAATAAGACGGACGTAACCTTGTGAATCAAGATTGATATAAATATATATTTTGATATTTTTTTAAATATCCTTTAATCATCCTATAAATAAGAAAATTAAATCAGATAAAAAACTTACTATTACAATCTATTTTTTCAACTGTTTTTTCAACTAAAACTGTTTTTTTAGTTTTTGTTTTAAATTAATTTTTTGATATTTTTATATTATTTTGATATGCTAATTTAAAAAAAAAAACATTTTAAAAAATAATCTCCATCACATTTTCAAACCTGCATTAATAACGGCTGAAACTGCTTAATTTTTTTCATGTGCAAATGGTGCGTGTGTGATTCTAATTTTTTTAGGATGATTTATGATATTGAAGATTTTTTTTAATTTCATTTGTAATATATTTTTTTTATCTGTAATATATGATTCTTATTATATTAACTACTATCTATTTAAAAAAATATATATCATAAATGGTTGAGCTCGATAATTTAACATGCAAATTTTAGAATTTAACTCGAGTTTATAAAATTCACCCAAATTTGTTTTTCTTATATGTTTTTTTGTGAATTATCACCCTATTTTCTTTTTATGGTCTATATCTTTCTTTTTAAAATAACAAGGGTTGCCTCAGGTTTTATCTTTTCCTAATTTGTTAAAAAAAAATTAAAGGATTTAAAAATAAATAAATTATGGATTATATCCTTCAATATTTGATTAAGTGAGTGTTGAAATTTTTAATCAAGCCCAGGTTTACAATTAAATGAGTTATGAATTTTTTTTCTTCCTCTGTCAAGTTTCTTTTTTTTCCCTCTATTTTTATTCAATATTTTGTTATTTTTTTCTTTGTTTTGGGAAGTAACAAAATCAATTTGTTTTTTATACCTTTATTGAATCTAAATTTTATTTTTATTTTGTAAAATCAAATTAATTATGCGAGAATAAGGCTTCATCATGTTTTGTTTTTATCTGCTTTACCCTAATAAAACCTGTCATAAATATCCTTCGGGAAAAAATTAACTCGGGCAGGAGTTTCTCACGTAGCATCTATCTAGTTATCCCTTGAAGGCATAGCTGTTGCAGTTGGAGGGCATTTGACGAGATAGATACATTATATTGTCATCAAGATTCGGGTGTAATGGCAGAACTTTTGGGATTTGTATAATAGATTTTAAATTTGAGTCAAAATATATATTATTAGTAAGAAATTAGAATAATTAGGATTTTAATTGTTCATTTAGATTCATAAAATATATTTTTTAAAGATAAAGTTCTCTTAAAGATATGTCTTTTTACATGAAAATTATTTGGATTTGAAATTTGTACACAGTTACACATTATTTTATGTTTATTTATTTTTATTAAATAGAATGAGGATGATAAAATTTAAATTCATGATTGGTGGGTCTATAAGATTTTTATACCAAGTTAATGAGATATCTCATCTAAAAACTGAAAACTTAAATTAATAAATAAAACTGAATATATATATATATATATATAACAAAATTAATGAATGAATAGTTGTTTATAATTGTACCAATAACATCACTGTTAAGGAACCATCTCACCTAAAAGCTTGAGCTTATAAGTGAGACCCCATAATATGATTTATATTATTCTCTAACACACACCCTCAAGTGAAAGCCTTTTGGGCTTGAAACTTGCATAGGTCCGCATCACTTTGTGCTTGGTTTTTATCAAATAGAATGGGGGTGGTGAGATTCGAACTCGTGACCGCTGGGTCAACAAGGCTCTGATACTATGTTAAGGAACCATCTCATCTAAAAGCTCAAGCTTATAAGTGAGACCCCATAATATGATTTATATTATTCTCTAACACACACCCTCAAGTGAAAGCCTTTTGGGCTTGAAATTTGCATAGGTCCACATCACTTTGTGCTTGATTTTTATCAAATAGAATGAGGGTGGTGAGATTCGAACTCGTGACCGCTGGGTCAACAAGGCTCTGATACTATGTTAAGGAACCATCTCATCTAAAAGCTCAAGCTTGTAAGTGAGACCTCATAATATGATTTATATTATTCTCTAACACACACCCTCAAGTGAAAGCCTTTTGGGCTTGAAATTTGCATAGGTCCACATCACTTTGTGCTTGATTTTTATCAAATAGAATGAGGGTGGTGAGATTCGAACTCGTGACCGCTGGGTCAACAAGGCTCTGATACTATATTAAGGAACCATCTCATCTAAAAGCTCAAGCTTGTAAGTGAGACCTCATAATATGATTTATATTATTCTCTAACAATCACTTGATTGTGTACCTAAGATTGTCCGCTGGATGGCATCTGATTGTTTCTCTCTGGTAGCTCACCCGAATTCTAGACGCAGTCTGTCCTAAATCATATATTTTATTTTTCATTTCGGTCCTTATTCTTTGAATTTTTTATTTAGTATTAATTTTTTTTCTGGATCTTTCTTGGATAATATTTATTTTTAATCTGTATTTATGCATCTATGCTTTAATTTTTATTTATTTTTTTTTATTTTTTATTGGTGTTTTATTTTTATTTGATTCAATTATGAAATTTTAATTTATATTAGCGATCATTTTAAAATTAATATTTCTCTTGTTTTCTCTTTATTCTTTTTTTTCCTGTCATTTTTATCTGTTCTTTGAGTTAGATGATTTTATGATTTCTCTATTTGTGCAACAATAATGATAATTTTAGTGATTATTATTTATTTATTTATTGTGAAAATGTTTTGTTTTTTTTAGGGCAATTTAATGATTTTAATTGATTGGAAATAATGTTGATCATAATTTAAAAAACAAATAAACTTATACAGCTGTCAAGACACCAAATTTGTTGTTGCCGAGTAAGTAAGGGATGTCGCCACCTTCATGCGAAGTGTGGTCTGGTCAACTTAATCTAAGCTCTAAAATTGGTTTTTTCTAGGGAACACAAATTTTTACTGTTATTTTTTTTTGATACAATGTGTATTGTCGTTGGTGTTTTATATGTCCATAATGTTTTTTTTTCTCTCTCTCTCATGTGTTTTATCTTTTGGTTACTGTGTTCTTTTTTTATTCATCTGTTTCATTATATGTAGCTTATTTTGGTTTCAATATTATAAAATTAAAAAAACTTATGTCAAATGGAAAAATATTCTTATTCTTCTCATGGTTTAAATAAAAAAAAGTTAGTTATTTTATATAAAAAAAATAATGGATGAAATGATAACAACAATAATAATGGAATTAAAGTTAATTAAATATAAACTACTGTTTACCATATAAAAACACACACCATATCAATCATCAATGCCAAAATTTCTTGGAGCGCGTGGTCATCTTTATATCCCAAAAGAGACAAATGTTTTCCATCTGTGGTGCGTCGTAGTCACGCTCCACGTGTAACAGAAAAAAAACTGTTTGATGTGTTAATAGCAAACGTGTCTAATACTAGCTCGGGGGGCGAAAAAGATTAGTATATTTTAATTAATGTTATTAGCCCATAGAGTTGTCCAAGTAACTTTTTTTGCATTTATAATCTGGGACTGGTCCCTCTTTGTGTTTTTTTTTTCTACCCAATATTTTTCACCATTGTTCACTCATAACTCAAGAGTTCGCCACCAAGATCCCAACAAACCCATCTCTCTCAATCACTAAAGTCAATCGAATACGATTCATTTGAACAATACCTATCTGTTCATCTTGCTTCAAACCCCAAAAGCTAGCTATAAAGTTCCAGTTTTTATTGATCCATACCCATCGATATATCTGTGTTTCCAATCCAATCTCAAGAAGCTACAGTGAAAAAGACCTGATTTTGATGCACACCCATCTTTCTATTTCCTAACTACACCTCAAATTTAGCTGAAAGGTTAGAACTTGAGATTTGATTTGCACCACCATATGCCCCATCACCAAAAACAAGGAGCAGCTTCAACATTGGCAGGGTTGTTAGGATGAGTATCATGGGAGCAGAGAGAAGATGGCTCTTCACTCTCTTCTCCTCAGCATTTCTTTCACTACTCTTTCTCTTAGTATATTCAATCTCTGTTTTCAGCTCCTCTAAACAGTTCCCTTCTATAATTCACCATGGAATCCACTACCCTCCTGCTTTTGCCTATTATATCTCAGGTGGAAGGGGTGATAAGGACAGGATCTTTAGGTTATTGCTGGCAGTTTATCACCCAAGAAACCGTTATTTATTGCATTTGAGTGCCGAGGCATCTGACGAGGAGAGAATGGAGCTTGTTGGTGCTGTAAATGCAGTGCCTGCGATCAGGAGTTTTGGGAATGTGGATGTTGTTGGGAAACCTGGCAGGCTTACCTATATGGGTTCTTCCAATCTGGCTGCAATTTTGCGTGCTGCCGCCATTTTGTTGAGGATGGATGCTGGGTGGACGTGGTTTGTGTCTTTGAGTGCAATGGATTATCCGTTGATAACTCAGGATGGTATGCATTTTATTTTTGTTAATTCTGATTGGTGGTTTTGTTCATCTCTGGATTTGTTTGGTTGAGTATGAAACTGTGACCTGATGCTGGAAAAATAACTTGGATTCAATGGTTCATTTAAAATTTGTTCACGCATCTATTTAAGTTTTGTCATCTTCGTTTTTGATTCTTGAATGAGAAATCTCTTGCATATGCATCTTAAAGCTCAATGGAAAGCACGCATGATGATCTATTACTATTTTAAGCATAGTTGACTAGCATTTCATATTTTGCCTAGCGTTTTGGATATATTTGACATATTTATGTTATATTCTGAAATATGATTAGAAGCCAGAAAAGGGTGCCTGCTGTCCAGAATGTATTAGAAGCCAGCATGAATGATGCCGTATAGGTCACAATGTTGTTAGGATCTTGGACGGGGAGAAAATATTGTTAACAATGCACACTTCTGTGCAAAGATCCTGGATTCATATTCCTGTTGTGATGGAATTTATAAACCAGTGACAGCATGCTGTTTACCAGAACAGCTTAAATTACCAATATAAAAATGATGCAGCTAACCATAACCCATGAGGGTAACCATAACGCTCTAGTTAGACCTAGGATTGGAAAACTTCTGCAAGAGTGTCCTCACATAAAGAACCTTCTATTGAACCTGGTACAAGGTGGTTCAGAACACAGTGAAGTAGGCTTCCATGCGGGTGCAATGAAGATTGATTTTGCAAGAACAGAAGTTTTCATCAAAGCTTGACTTAAACAGTGTGCTGTTTACCAGAACAGCTTAAATTATCAATATAAAAATGATGCAGCTAACCATAACCCTGCAGGTTACTGTAATGCATTTGTTAGACCTAGGATTGAACAATTTCCGTGAGAAAACCCTCACAAAAAAAGCTTCTATTGAACCGATTTAGAAGGTGGTTCAGAATATAGCAAAGTATCTTCCATGCAGGTGTGATGAAGGATGGCTTTGCAAGAACGAAAGTTTTTATTAAACCTTGATGTAATAATTATTGCATGCTATCCAGGATGAGGATCACCACATTATAACCTGTAACCGTGGATGCACACTTATTTGTGATCTGAGCTAGAGTAGGTTAATGGAGGACCAAGTTCCAACCCCATTCTGCTTATGTGCAATGGCCTCTGAAAGGCTGTTTGAATTCTTTAGCTTAGATGGAAGCTAATTACAATATCTTCATTTGTCATTCTTTGTAGTTTAAAGCAGTTTTTTTTTGGTGTCAGGATGAGATTTACATAAGTTAGGATGTTTTCTTTATTGGCTAAACCAGCATCCTTTTTGATATTCCAACTCACTCACAGCACATGTTGATGGACACCACTTCAAAAAGTTCCGGGATTGCAAGATTTTGCAGGTTTACATTTATACTGCTGTATTCACCGCATATGGGCTTTAGAGAATTCTTGATGTAGGTCTTTTGATCTTGTGTTACAGAATGTGTGTGCAAGGGACTTTTTCTTTTTTGTTTGTTTTTGGAGGGGAAGGGGTGGGGTTGACTGGTTGTTGGGTATCTGAAGTACCGGACTGACTAACAAAAGTTAAATGAGAGAAATCATGCTTTGATATTTAGGCTTACACAATCATTTTAGTCTCACCTCCTGGATGCCCTCAGTGCATCAATTGTGCCCTTTTCCTGATTGGGACCAAGATATCATTATAGGACATGCCTTTACTGGTACTCTTTTTTCATTTTTCACTACTGAGGATGAGAGTGTTCAAATGACTTGTGCAAGCTTAGAGTTGCTTATCTTTTTTTCATAGAGGAGTCATACATTTTTTTATCCAGGATTTTATTTGAAAAGGGATTGAATAAAGGCGGTTTTGAAAATGCATATATGATGTTTTCATCAATTTTTAGGTTCATTGCCATGCCTAGACTGGCAAGTGTGTTGAATATTGTGAGTTAGGCTAGGGGATAAGAAGTGAAGGGGCCTTAGCATAGGCTTCTTAAAAATCAAGTAGATTTTTTTTTTTAAACTAAAGAGCTTTTATTATGAAGAGGCAAGATAGAGCAGACAGATTAGAGTTTGTGTAGTGTTTTTTTTTTTTTGAATTTTCAGGTTAGAGTGTTGGCAGGGCATCAAAGCTATTTGGCTATGATGCAGGAAATATGTACCCGAAGTAGGTTTCAAAACAATTATGTGATTGGATAAAAGACTATAAATACTGTTTAGATTATATCCATAAAAGGTTTTGCATATTAATTCGTACTTCTGAAATGGTTGGTGACTTCGTGTCCCATGAAACATAGTGTTTAAAAGAGTTTATTGGAATCCGATCAGTGTGATGCACATGCCTGAGGGTACTTTCACAGCTGTATAAAAGCGTAATACAGTCCCATACTTTATCATTGCAGAAGGGCATCCTTGGCAATTTGTATTGTTATGAAGAGTTGCTGGTGAGCTGTCTATAGACTCTGTACCTTTGATAACCCCTTGTTGATTTGGAGTCTGCTTCTTTTCTGGAGATACATTTGATGCAGGCCAGAGAGGTTAAGAATGCATCAATGTGATTCACCTGCTCTTTCACAGCTGTACAAAAGAACAATATGTTTACAATGTGTTAAGAGATTTTGTATCATCAACTTTATGTTTGTGTGTGTGGCCTTGCCTGCTTTATAAATCATAATTCAATGCTGTCCTAGGCCATTTTGCACAAATGAATGGTTAGGAAGGCTTAAGAATATAGATGATTGTTGGGTAAAAATTGAAGCTGATTTAATTTGCCCAGTGCTTACTTAGAAACTCATCCAAGTTATATGGGAATCTAAGTTGATAATTAATAACTGTCTCTATTTACTAGTAGCATGGTTTTGAATCGGTTTTCTCCTATGTGCTTGTATTTAACCAACAAGTCTCTAGTATCAGATGCACCAAGTGCTGAAAATCTTTTAGGCACTTGGAAAATAATTCTGCTCATTTGCACTTATGACCTCATCGTGCGGTGTCATGCTGCTTCATGTGATAGAATTCTGAGCTTCCAATATTTTCTTCTGCTATCTTGCAGATTTGTCCCATGTGTTCTCCTCTGTTAGCAGAGACCTCAGTTTCATAGATCACACCAGTGACCTTGGGTGGAAAGAGTAAGCGACCTCTTCTTACTAAATTTTATTGTTATTCTGCAGTACAAAGATTTAATTATATCTCAGTTCTATTGGTTTGACTTTGTTGTAGACCTCAAAGAATTCAGCCTATTGTAGTTGACCCAGGGATTTACCTAGCCAGGAGGAGCCAGATATTTCATGCTACAGAAAAGCGATCAACTCCTGATGGTTTCAAAGTATTCACAGGCAAAGTCTATTCTCCACAGCGTGTTGCGCACGCAACATAAATTAAAGTTTTGCATGTGTATGTTTTACTTTCATGAAAATGTTACATGTGGTAATACATATCTCCTTTTGCAGGTTCCCCGTGGGTGATCTTGAGCAGATCTTTTCTTGAATTTTGTGTTCTTGGTTGGGATAATCTTCCTCGAACCCTACTTATGTACTTCAACAATGTGATCTTATCTGAAGAAAGCTATTTCCACTCTGTCATTTGCAATGCACCAGAGTTTAAGAACACAACATTTAAACAGTGATCTAAGGTATATGGTCTGGGACAATCCTCCAAAGATGGAACCACATTTTCTTAATACATCTGATTATGATCTCATGGTTCAAAGTGGAGTGGCTTTTGCAAGGCAGTTTCAGAAGGATGACCCCTGTTCTAGACAAGGTGGACGAGAAGATCCTCAGGCGTGGGCACAATCGAGCTGCCCCAGGTGCATGGTGCACTGGACGGAGGACCTGGTGGATGGATCCTTGCTCTCAATGGGGTGATGTCAATGTTGTGAAGCCAGGTCCTCAGGCTAAGAAATTCAAGGAAACCATTACAAACCTTCTTGATGAATGGATCTCACAGACGAATCAGTGCAAATGAAAAATGCATATATAAAAGGTTTATTGTCTGAGACTGGTGCAATTTTCTTGGCATCTGAATCTTGTCAACCACTTCAGAGAATTAACATCAATAGACCTTGATTCGTTGGTGTTTAGGTCCATTTATAGGGCTACTCCGCTCGCAGGTTATGATATTGTTCATGGGAGTGGCAGAGTCGAAGGGAAACAGGTGAATTCACTTGGAGGTTTTTCTGAATGGTGTACTGTCATGGGGGCTGATAAACGGTGCGAATCAATAAGAGGACCTCCCTCTTTACGCTGCCCTCACTACGCCCTTGAATGTCCATTCTGCTCTTTTAGTACTATTCAAAAGCTGTAACAGAAGATCATTCATTAAATTCTTATTTGCATCCACTCTCTTTATTGCGCGGGTGCGTGTTTGTGTTGGCAAGAAAGGTTTAATTCAGGAAAATTACAACTCTTTTAACCATTTGGTTTTTGTTGGATAGGCGTAGTGGAAACAACAATCTTACGAGTAAATTATAAAACAAATTGAATTAAATATTGTCATTCTATGTTTAAAATTACTCTCTGTTTTGAAATCTATTATTTTTTTGTCAATTTCATATCTTCTTAAAATTTATTTTATTTGTTTTAAGAAATATAAATAGAAAAGTAATAACATGGAAAGATTACGGGAAAAAAAGATATTTTTAAACAAGAAGTATTAAATTTAGCATGATCATCAATGATTGATTATTATTTTTTAAATATGTAATTTAAATATGCCGTTAATCTGAGAAGTAGAATAAATATTTTATTTTATATTTTCATCGATCAACCGATCACCCAACGTTATATGCCGTTAAATTCCAGACCGCCAACATAAACCTCAATAAAAACCCAAAGTCTCTCTCTCCAAGATTCTCAAAGTTCACTCCTTTCATTTTGTTGTTTTACTGAACTTTGATTCTCTCGCGATGGCTTTCTCTCGATTCTCCAATTTTCTATCAAGGACACCAAAACCCCCCTCTCTTCTCTACTCTTCCTCTCCTTCTGTCCTAAGATCACTTATAAACATCAAAAGCCAAACTGTATCTCTCAATTCTACACCCAACATTGAAAATCCTTTTGAGTCTATGTTAAACCCTCATTTTATCGTCCACAAGCCAATCCATACTGATTTACAACAAACCCTTGTCCTTACTGATGCCAGCAACCAAACCCCACGAATCTTAGCTGATAAAATCGTTGAAGACGCTGAAAATATCTGCAAATTATTATCAAAAAACCCTAATTCTAGCGTTGAGGCTTTGCTCAATAAGGCTTCTATGGAAGTGTCACCAAGTTTGGTTCTTGAGGCATTGAAGAAGCTAAGCAATGCAGGTGCTCTTGCATTATCGTTCTTTAGATGGGCAGAGAAGCGAAAAGGGTTTCAATATAACACAGAGAGCTACCATGCCTTGATTGAATCACTAGGAAAGATCAAGCAGTTTAACGTTATATGGAACTTAGTTACTGACATGAAGCAAAAAGGGTTACTGAATAAAGAAACTTTTGCACTGATTTCAAGGAGATATGCAAGAGCAAGGAAAGTTAAGGAAGCAGTAGAGGCATTTATGAAAATGGAGAAATTTGGATTTAAGATTGAATCATCCGATATTAATAGATTGCTTGATACTTTGTGCAAGTCGAGGCAGGTAGAGAGAGCACAAATGGTGTTTGATAAAATGAATAAGAGAGGATTTGTGGCTGATATTAAGTCATATACGATATTGCTAGAAGGGTGGGGTCAAGAGAAAAACTTGTCGCGGCTGATTGAAGTCTACAACGAAATGAAAGATGAGGGCTTTGAACCGGATGTTGTCACTTACGGCATTCTTATCAATGCCCACTGTAAAGCTAGGAGGTATGATGATGCAATCGAGTTGTTTCATGAGATGGAAGTGAAGAATTGCAAGCCCAGTCCTCACATATATTGTACTTTGATTAATGGATTGGGATCTGAAAAGAGGTTGAGTGAAGCACTTGATTTTTTTGAGCGGTCAAAGGCAAGCGGGTTTGTTCCAGAGGGACCTACTTACAATGCTGTTGTGGGGGCATATTGCTGGTCAGAGAGAATGCATGATGTGCAGAGGACGATTGATGAGATGAGAAAAGGTGGTGTTGGTCCAAGTGCAAGAACTTATGATATTATACTTCACCATCTGATAAGAGCTGGAAAAACTAAAATTGCTTATTCAGTTTTCCAGAAAATGAGCTGTGAGGGATGTGAGCCATCTGTGAGTACCTATGAGATTATAGTGAGGATGTTTTGCAATGAGGATAGAGTGGATATGGCAATAAAGGTCTGGGATCAGATGAAGACCAGGGGAATCCTTCCTATTATGCATATGTTCTCTACATTGATCAATACTTTGTGCCATGAGAGTAAGCTAGATGAGGCTTGCTTGTACTTTCAGGAGATGTTGGATGTGGGCATTCGGCCTCCAGCACAGTTGTTTAGTAATCTGAAACAAAATCTTCTTGATGAGGGCAAGAAGGACACTGTTGTGTCTTTTGAACGGAAGCTTGATAAGCTAAGGAAAGCTCCGTTAGTTAGTTGAGGCCACGGAGAGATGCTATGGGGTGTTGGAAATTGATCCGTGTCAAGGTTTTAACACTCTTATGGACATGTCTTATCTAGTGCTGATTAAGAAGATTTGGGTGGTGTATGTGGTATTAGACTGGTACTGGTATGAAATGAATTCAACGCTGGCTGAATTTTATGAAATATTCTCAACACGTTTTCTGATATTGAATCTGTTTAGTGTTTGGATCTGCTCAAGTTTTTCTGTTTCTCATCAATCTGTTTATGATTCACTGCCACTGGCTGTTTCATCTGACATATGACTAAGAATTCACTATTTGATCGGATAATCAGCATATAAATTCGTTTGGATCTAGAGAAACAGAGTCCAATGCTGTTATAAATGCATCTATTTCTATGAATACGTGCATACTTAGTCTTGATGGTTTCCGAACTGGTCCCATCACTCTATTCATCTTGCTCTCTTTAGTGGTTTGTGCACTCGTGCTTCCTGCTCTGTTCTTCCTATATGATATCATAATTGGAGGAAATTTAAGTGGATCGAGTGGAAGTGCAGGCTCTTTTTTTCAAATCATTTTCTCGCTAGTTTGCGACTTCTGCAAGCTATTCTGTCTCTGCGTCGATGAAAAACATATGGGAACCTTTTGTGCATTGCCTTGCAATATTCAACTTTCTGTGCTGAGAGATTTGCAGAGTTTGGATACTTTTGATTTTCCGGGTTGGCTTGGATTGTGTACAATATTTTAGAGGAGCCTCGGAAGAATCAGTGAGAAATTCAGGAGGTTCAATCATTATACCAGCTGTACCAAATTTCTGTCTCGTCCTGGCTTTCTGAAGCTGCCAAATTTGCTCTATTTTCAGGGCGACAAAAATCGAACCACTCTGTTTTTTATATTTCCAGAAAGCGGGTGCTGCATCCAGAATCCCTCATGCTTTCATCTTGATAGCCAGGCTTGGGCGAGGCTTTGACTGCATCATATTGTTTCATTCATATACACAGTGTGTGTGTGTTAATATGTTAATTTGAATATGAATAACCTTCTTGATATTTGGTAAGATTTGCCGATCAAAAAACTTGCTAAAAATCTCTGTGGACAAGTTTAAGGACGTGTTGCCAAGAATGAACAAGCAAACACATGAGTACAAATAATAAAACAGAGAGAAAAATGAGAGTTCTAATGTTACATAAATGGTTTTATTTTTCTTCTTTGATTTTTCGGTCGAACAATATTGCGTTGAAGTAGCTTTTTGACTTCCAGGAAAATCTCTAGCCAGCCTTCCAACACTTTTGCAGACATGACGACATGGTGGTTTAATTAACTACCGGTTCATAACTTCATATAAAATTCCAAAGAGCTATTATTAAGGTGGGTATAAAGAGTTTGAAATCTGATTTGCATGATTTGAGTTTTAAAAACCCGAGATAATTAGAATTTTATTTATTTAATTTAGATCTATAAAAAATATCTAAAAAATAAAATTTTTTCAAATCCAAAAAAAAAAAAATGTTTAGTCTCGGCAATTGCTATCAAATCGTATGTTACGTGTACCATTGCAGAGGAAGTAAGAAAATCGGAAACTCTTTTAAGCAGGTCTCCAAAGCCACTGATGAATTAGTTGAGACGAGCTGATTTACCTGTTTCGTTAGGTTTTTTTATCTATGTAGAAAATTAAATGTTGTATTTTATTATTTTAATATTTAATTAGTATAATTGTAATTGATAAAATCTGTTAAAAATAGTTTTTTTCAACCAAAATGTGATTGAATATTGCTATTGCTAAAAAACTTTTGATAAAATTTGTTAGAAAATTTGCTAAGAAGGTTAAATGATTTATTAGAAATTTGTTGTAACGGATACTCTGGTAAAAAAAAGAAACACGGTAAAAAAAGAACAACTGACTTGGACAATAAAAAATAAAAAATACATGTGGAAAAAAGGTCACAGTTTCTGGAAAAAAAAAAGAGTCTAAAATATAAATTTAACTTCAAAGACAAAGTTTTTTTTATAAGATTTATTCATCATATTATTATATTAAATATATTTAAGAATACCGATATTAATTTTTTTTCAAGAAATTGTAGGTCATTTATTTTCTCTCTATATATATTTTTAGGCGAGACTATTAAATAAATATTAAACACATATACTTAGCCTCACATACTATATAGTGTGATCGAAATGGGAAGTGATTGTTATATTTTTTTAACTATAGAAAACCTAAGCAAATTTGTAAAAAAAAATATTAGTTGCCTTTTTCCTCCAATAATATTAGATCTTACACATTATAAATAAAAATATTGAAATTTTTTCAAAAAATAAATATAAATTTTTTGTGTGTTATAATTACTTATTTGCCGTAAAAAAAGAACAATGTAGTTGAAACGGAAAGTGCCTCATATATTTTTTAATTGTAGATAATCTAGGCAAATTTGTTTACCTTTTGTTTTTTTGAGTTGTATTTTTTCTCGGGTAATATTACATCTTAAATATTAAAAATCTAATTTTTTTGTTTTTTTTTAAGAAATAAACTTCAACAAAAGAGCACAAAATTAAAATTCAAAGCCAAATTTTTATTTTATTTTCTAAGATTTATTCATCATATTATTATATTAAATTTATTTAAGAATGCTGATATTAATTTTTTTAATGCAAAAAATCCGACGTCATTTTTTTTATTTCTTTATATACTTTTAGGCGATAATATGCAATAAATATTAAAACATATAACAATGACTTGTTTGCCGTTTAAAAGGAACAGTGTAATCGAGACAAAAGTGACTTGTATTGTTTTTTAATTGTAGATAATCTAGGTAAATTTGTTTATTTTTTGTTCTTGCGTTGTCTTTTATCCCCAGTAATATTAGATATAAAATGACTATTGCTATTATTGCAAAAACAATTAAAATTATCAAATTATCCCGAAAGAAAAAACACTCATAAACATTAACAAAAGAATAAGCAAGAAAAAGAATATATTATTATTATTATCATGATTATTATTATTATTATTATTATCATTATTATTATTATTATTATTATTATTATTATGTTAATTTTCAAAAAAAAAATAATTTTTTTGCGTGCTATAATTACTTATTTGCCGTAAAAAAAGAACAGTGTAGTTGAAACGGAAAGTGCCTCATATATTTTTTAATTGTAGATAATCTAGGCAAATTTGTTTACCTTTTGTTTTATTGAGTTGTATTTTTTCCCGGGTAATATTAGAACTTAAATATTAAAAATTCAATTTTTTTATAAGATTTATTCATCATATTATTATATTAAATTTATTTAAGAATGCTGATATTAATTTTTTTAATGTAAAACATGCAAGGACATTTTTTTTTATCTCTTTATATATTTTTAGGCTATAATATGCAATAAATATGAAAACATATAATAATGACTTGTTTGCCGTTTAACAGGAACAGTGTAATCGAGACAAAAGTGACTTGTATAGTTTTTTAACTGTAGATAACCTAGGTAAATTTATTTATTTTTTGTTCTTGAGTTGTCTTTTATCCCCAGTAATATTAGATATAAAATGACTATTGCTATTATTGCAAAAACAAT
This sequence comes from Salix viminalis, assembly GCA_029228465.1. Classification (NCBI taxonomy): domain Eukaryota; kingdom Viridiplantae; phylum Streptophyta; class Magnoliopsida; order Malpighiales; family Salicaceae; genus Salix; species Salix viminalis. Next base: position 7,737,074 of record CM055435.1, read on the forward strand.
TAAAATTATCAAATTATCTCGAAAGAAAAAACACTCATAAACATTAACAAAAAAGTAAGCAAAAAAAAGAATATATTATTATTATTATTATTATTATTATTATTATTATTATTATTATTATTATTATTATTATTATTATTATTATTATTATTATGTTAATAATGGAAAATAAAACACAAATATCAATTTATCAAGGGATTAAAATCAAAAATTAAAACTATAAGGGCCAAAATGAAAATTCAATATATTATCAATTTCAATCAAAGGATCCAATTGAAGAAATCGAAACTTATGTACTGTATTTATTGAATAATATAAACCGAATACGAAAATTAAAAGAAGGAGGACCGAACTGAAACATTGACATCCAATCAATTGCAATCGGAGGACCCAATCGAACTAAATCAAAACTTATGCAACCAAAATCAGGACAAAAAACAAAATCAAAAGTCAAGGGACTGAAGTAAAAAGTTGCACAAATTGGGGGACTCTCCTGCACTTTTACGTGCAGGAGAGAGAGAGAAAAGTGGACTGCGGCTTTAACCGGTCCCTGGCGCGTCCACGGGAAATATTATGGTAAACGCGCCACCGCGGGAGGAAGACTACGCCGAGAAGAACCGCTCTGTTCGTCGGAATCTCGTCTCCGTCCACCGTATGACTCCGCACGCGCCACCTAAATAGGGCGTGGGGCATTAAACAGGTAGGTGCGTGTTAGACACGCATTGACAATAACTGGGAAAAAAAATGTGGTCAATTACCGGACAGCCCCTGGACCGAAATAAATGTTTTTGTCTTATTCGGGGCTAGAACTGTAATTAGCCATTTTAATTATATTAAAAAAAAAAACTGCGGCGGACCGGACCGGACCGGTCTATACGTGTGCAATTACATGAATGACCCTTACCCTCAGCCCTTTTTACCCTCTGCCCGAGCGCTATTTTGTCTTATTACCAGGGCTAAAAGCATCGGAACACTGTTCATTGAAGGAAAAAAAAAAAAGCGGACGAACAGCCGCGACGCACGGCCAAAAAATGGCCAGTCCACAATGCAATTGTCTCTAGTGCTACAGTACCGACCCCGAGCTCTTTTAGCTCTTTTGTTAATAGTCGATTTATCCATTATAGAATTTCAATTTTAATATTCCGAGCCAGAAAACACACATCTTCAAATGTCGAAGGTCAAAATTGTTTTTTTGGATTATAATGCGATCGGCTAATTAATGACTTTCCATACTTTATGAAGCCCTAGATTAGTGGGCGTTTTTATGACCATAGAGCGATTCGCCATAATGTTAAATATCTCATGTATTACAATCTTATATATATATATATATATATAAAAATCAGAGAACTGACACGACCTCCTCTTCCCTTCAATTCTTCGTTACTTGCTGTATCAAAGCGGAAATCCTAACATCATTCAGCAGAAACCAAAAACTCGTCTATTAATAATAGCAAAGCTTTGCGAGATTGATAACACACAGATGTTTATCTCATATGTCTAAAGTCGATACTATATAAATGAAAGTATAAGTTTAGCTAATAAAAAAGATCTAATTAAACCCCGAATTTTGTTTATTAGCTGTTATCATCAAATAAGTTATCTTCTCTTCTCTTCCCTCTCTCTCTAATAACTTGAAACACACTCCAGCCAGCCACAATTTTTTAATATTTCTAATTTGTAGAAATGGAGGGCATACTATTTACAAATGTAATGATGCATAGAGTGAATCCCAGGGTTCATTGGTGGGTTTTGCCCGGTCGCTTCTCCCACTCTCCCAACCAAATTCATGGTTTATACAGTTTCTTCCACGGCGCCTAAATTAATCAACAATATAACGCATATTTTTTTAGAAAGATGTGACATTTGTGATTATAACCCGATAGTTTTATTATGGATGCAGTCCTGCCCTTGATTTCGGGCAAGCTTAATGAAATTTCTTACGAATCTCATTTATTATAAAATAAATTACTGCTGCGAGTCATCTTGATGGAGGTACTGTCTATTATATGCTCTAAAACACCAGCTTGATTATGCATGAAAAACGAAGAGTAGAAATGCAAGCATGGCAACTAATAATTTAAGAGTAAAAATATAATTAATCTTAAATTCTCGAAATTTTTTATCTTGATTTAAAAATTTATCCTGTTTATTTTTCAGTTTTTAACGAAAAGAGAAGGTTGCATGAAAATAGAAGGAGAAAAAAATGGCTATACCATTTTAGCAAGATAATTCATTGTTCCTGATATTAACAAGTGTCATGCGACAAAGAGGTTTGGCATCAATGATGATTTCCCCCCCTCCAGATGTCACTGGAAAAAATATTGAGTGATGAGGTGGTTTGAGATGATTGGTCAAGAATCAGATTGAATATCTTCAAGTATGATAAGCTATATATAGCGTCAGCAACAATAATACAAAAATATTTATACAAGCTAAATATTATTTATTTACATTTAAAAGATTGTTGATCAGATCCGCAAGGCAGGTGGAAATAACCTAGTAAGGTCTAGAGAAGTTAAATCCCAATAAAATAAAAAATGACCTCACTTGCTTAGATTTGAAAACTGATTCAGTGGGTCGTTAACTAAATAGGCAATACCCGAAGCTAATTTATCACATGACATCCGATTTAGAAACAAAACACCCCTTGTTTTTTTTTTTTTTTTTTTGTCTTATGAGCCATAAAATATTGTATTAATTTGGTGTTTTGGGCTGTCGTTTTCGCGAGGCTAGCTGGAAGCTTAGCAGCAAGTTCGATCCTTTTCGCAAGAAATTCCGTGATGTATGCATCTGAGAAGCGTGGGTGAGTGTACATAGTTTTTGAGAATGCTTAAATTAATTATTTACATCAATTGAAAATCAAATTCCACCCATCATTCGTGGGAAGAAATTCAGACCTAGTAGAGTAGTAGGTTATCCCAGGAAAGTTCAACCATGTATATAAAATTCAATAATAATTGAAGCACACAATAATAATAATAATAATAATAATTAAAAAAAAACGTTTCACGGTCGAGGCTAGTGACATGTTTACCACCATCTACGATGTTACATAATTTGAGTGTCTCTGAGAACACTAATGCATGCAAACCTTTCTTATTCCCACTGTTGCGGGCACAATTACAACAAAAAAAAAGACAACGGAGGAAAACAAATTTTCTTCTTATCTTTCTAATAACATTGCAGACAACTATTCGCTCCTCGTGGAACTAGAAAACGACATACAATGTGACCATGGCTGAAGGTAGAGCCCGTTTGGTTTGCAAACCATAGAAATTTTCTAGAGTGGACGCAGTCTTAATTAATGCTATATGACTTGCTATGAGATTGACTCGGAGAGGAGTTTCACCTAAATATTAGACCCCATCTCATTGATTATATACTCTCTCCCATTGATTGAACAAGTTTAGAAAAATCTTAGATTAATTTTGCACACCATTGTATATCTCTAGGTTAAATTTGTGCTTGAATTTGCTAAATATGGGAAATGATTACGTACATGGCATCCTTTTTTACGATTTTTAAAACCATTTGATCGAGATTCTCACTAATCACGCTAGATTTCGACATTTTGTAATTATTTTAAGATTTTGCTTTTCAGAATTTAAAAACACAAGAAACTACTGCTATAGTAATATCAAAGGATCGAGCAGTAAATCAATCACTAACCTCACACACATGATCATCTTGCCCTCGCATGATCCACCGTGCATTCACACACAAATTAATGGAATCATGCTTGTCTTGCATATTCTATGAATACAACTGATCAAAACCGTGTATGAGAGTGAAAAGGGCTGGTGATATAGAGTAGAACAAGCTGGCTGGATCGACTTTTTCCATCGAGATTGCAATGATGGAAGGCAGATGGGCTCCAGATAATTAAATGCCATTTCATCCTTTTGAATCCCATATCCATCGAAGAAACTTCACCACAAAAATAATACTAATAAAAAAAATACAAAGAGCATAGATATTTTATTTTATATGAAAGATTGACCAACGTCTACTGATAGCAGCAATAATTGGGGGTTTAAAAAACTTCAAAGTACAGATGTTTTTTGTCTGGCTTCGAGGCAAGAAGAACATCAGGGCAGTACAGAATATCGATCGGTGCTGCTCCATGAATCTCTGCCACGAGATCATTACCTGAGGACCCTTTTGATGTATTAACGATCATGATCTCGCTGATGATCATCTCTGTGATATAGACCAATGATTGAATTTTTTGATGGCAGGTAGAATTTTCTTCTTCTTCTTTCTGTTATTCTATTTTTATATGTATAATATCATCTCTAACATATGGTGTTCTATACAACTGTGCAGCAAACAGCCACACTTTTATAACATTTTCACCCTTTCTTCGGGCCAAAGAAAGCAGCACCGCCATTGACCTATAATATAAGCAAGCCGCCGAGACAGAATACTCCTTTGAATAATTTTTATAATCTAATTCAGGTTAGTATTCTAACCTAGGAGCCAAAATGTGTCTGGTTGTGTTACGCGGCCATGATATTTCGGAGGATGGCGTGATTAAGGGGCACAAGTCATTGTTTTATTGTATGTTTAATCGCCGATAGAATCGTGTTTTTTTTAAAAAAAAAATTAAAGCTAATTATTAATATTTTTTATTTTTTTGATATACTAATATTAAAAATAACATATATATATATATATATATATATATATATATATATATATATATATATATTATTTTAATATATTTTCATACAAAAAATATTTAAAAAAACTACGATTATTCCCTCAGACATCTCTAATTTTGTATTAACTATATATATTTAATAAAAACAACTTGCACAGACATGATTCTCTCCAAATCCATCATAACTATTTTCTACCTTATTATAAATAGATCAATATCACTACATAAATTCTCATCCCTTGCAAGACTCTCCTGCATCTCTCTCTCTCCCTCTACCCCCCTCCCTCTCTCTCTCTCTCTCTCTCTCTCTCTAAACTTTCTGCTAGCTTTGGCTTTGAGAAGCAAATGGGTGCTCTTGACGATCTCTCAGATTACCTCTCAGATTTATTTACAGTTGCCAGGAGAAAGAGGAAACGAAAACCAATGCAGGTAATGATCATTTACAAAAAAAAAAAAAACTGGTCTATCCCTCTCTTATTAGTTTTTGATTACTGATTTAAAGTATACTCTCATGTTTTGTTTTTCTTCTTTTCAGACAGTTGATATCAAAGTGAAGATGGACTGTGATGGTTGTGAAAGGAAGGTTAAAAATGCTGTTTCCTCCATGAAGGGTACGGATCTTAACCTTAAACTCTAGTCTTCATGTTTTCTTTCCCGACAAGCTCTTCATGCATAATTTTTGGTTGTTCCTTGTTGCTAAAGTAAAGACATGCACGAAAAGATCAATGATCCAAGCTCATTAAAATAAATAAATATATATATAAAAAAAAGGAAGTCAAAGAAGCATGAACAGACTTTCTGAGCTTCCTCGTTTGGGAACTGGAAGAAACATATAACAAGTCTTTTTTGACCCAGTTCTGTCTTTGAAGAACTCTGGCATCATAATTGTTTTTGCAGAGAGACTGCTATTTCCTGACATCTTTTTGCCACTTCTATTCACTTCGAGTAAATGTTTTTCCAATATGTCTCCAAGTCATTATTTGTGGAATAATTTTTCAATGTGCTCAAAGCATTGGCATCTCTGAAATAAGCAAAATTATTGTTGGAGACAGCAATAATGTTTTCCCTTCAGATATTTTGGAAGACTATTTCCATCACTTACTCGCAAAAGAATTAAATGCCACCAACCAACTACATATTTGTACCTTCAACTGATCAAAAGGTTTCTGTAAATGAACGCCTACATAATTTCTACTCATTTGAAACAATAATTATGAACTCTTTAACTACCACGAGTGCACGTATTATTAGTAGTTACTCATCAATTACCTCGTATTGATATAATCATGTTTTTTCTTTTCAATTTTAGGAGTTAAATCAGTGAATGTGAACAGAAAGCAAAGCCGGGTGACAGTCAGCGGACATGTTGAGCCAAACAAGGTCTTAAATAAAGTGAAGAGCACAGGAAAGAGGGCCGAGTTCTGGCCATACGTCCCATACAACTTGGTAGCTTATCCTTATGCTGCTCAAGCCTACGATAAGAAAGCACCCGCAGGCTATGTGAAGAACGTGGTTCAAGCATTTCCGAGCCCCAACGCAACAGATGAAAAATTCACAGCTATGTTTAGTGATGAAAACCCGAATGCATGTTCCATTATGTAGGAAATATAATTAATTTCATTGGCAGGATGAAAGAGCTAGCATGTATAGTTTTTTTGTTTGTTTGTTTAATCAGGACTAGTCTAGCTAGTCAGTGTAAGTATATGAGTTGAAGGGGGTTTGGTTTTCACTGAGAGTTTAGGTTGTATTATAGGCATGTAGGTTCTTCTAATCGAGACGGAGATATATCAATGTATTGATAAAGAGTCGTGACGTTATGATAGAATATTTATGATATGTACAATAAGTTTTAAGTTTGAGTTAAAGATATACATCTTTTTATAAGAGTTTATGTTAATCAAAAGTTTTATTTACTTTATCTAAACTCACAAAGTATATTTTTTTCAGAAAATGAGATTTTATTGCATGAAAAAACGATCATATTATCAAGTTGCCAGTTCTCATGAACATCAAGAGATGTTAATTAAACAGAAATGCATCAAGAAAAAGCTCCGTTTGAACCCATTTATATCTTCTGTATTTATTTGAATTATGATTTGATAAAATATGGGACAAAATCAAATCATTGTTTACGCTTTCAAAAAAAAAGGAATTAAAGAGCGAACAGGTGACATCAGGTTTTCTCGTTTAACGAGGTGAATTCATTGTACTTACAAATAATATATAGGAAATACGAGGAACTGGACAACGAGGAAGGCTCTGTCATTTTTAATTATTTGGTCGTGATCCTGGACATCATCTGTTGAACATGAAGAAGATATTAGTAACTTTTAGTTTTTATTTCATGGCTAGCGGTATTTTTTAAAATAGGATATTTTTTTGTTGGATAAAACACTCTTTTCATATCATAATAAAGGAATTCATGAGATATTTTTTTTCACGGCCTAACATATGACTTAAAAAATATACTCCTTTCCGTCCTCTCAGGTTATGTTAGTGTCCATTTAATTAAGCAATCTCCAATATTATAATAAGAACCAAATTGTCAACTACTCAATCTATATATAATATATTATGAATTTAGGAAATCTGTCCCGTAAAACTGCATGGAAGGATCATTTTTGCAGGACAGGGCTAGCACTAATTAGGAAAGAAGCTTCTTCCAAAAGCACACTTTTAATCACCTGCTTGCTTGCTTGATTGATTACAGTGTGCACCCAGAGAATGAACCCTTCAATCCGTATTAAATCATGTATCATCTTACCTTCCACAGGCATAAAATGACTGAACAATCCTCGAGAGAGCTACCTACTATGTGATAGTATACTGTTTTAAAAGGTCGCTTCGACGACCTAATTATCATTGACCTTGATTATATCGCCCTCTAGTAATGGAGTTGCTTGGCTGTGGCAGCGACAAAACTCCCAGTCATCCGGGCGTCTGCCAAGTGTCCTAGCTAGGCCCCATGCTAGGGTTACTTCTGAAGGGATAACTTGTTCGATTTAGGAAAGGATAGCTTCGCTCCATGTTGTCTTCATCTCCATATGATTGTTCCTCCGGACCAAAAGTAGTATTGCATTTGCAGTAGGGAGATAGGCTTATGTAAGATTCACTGTGTCTGATCTTCTTTGGTGCTAGGTTTGCCTATATTTTTGACACAAATACAAGGCGTTAAAAAGTCTTACGCTGGTTTCCTGTTAAAATTAACCGGCGGCCAGGTAAGAAAAATATTTTGTTTTATTCAATATCCCTGCATGATCATCAAGTTTTACAAGCAAACTACACAAGTGACGTTTATAGCTATCTGGTTAGGTGAGGCTTAATTACTTGTATGAAAAAAATATTGATTTAATGAGCAATCATGGATCTCCAAGGGGAATGTATGGACGCCAATTGCCCACCTCTAAACTGCAAAATCAATGGAGTAATATCTCTAAGACTTTTTAATCGAGGTATTATATGATGCCAATTGATTGAATGAAACTGACCTGCTATTTATGTCAACTCTCTTTACTTAACTTGTCCTTGGAGATCATCAAGGTCGAGGAAACTTGCTAGGAAGGGCTCTAATTATGATTTTATATTAGAATTTCTATTATAGCCAGCTTTTTTAAAAAGAAGAATTGTCTTTATAACCATCGACCGTGTCATAATTGTATTGGGTTTAATATTTTAGTTCGATTAGTAGAAATAATGGGATTGTTTGAAGTTAAGGTAAATATAAAAATAAATTTAAGACTATAGAGATAAAATATAGTCGTTTACAGTGGGCAATTTATATTTTCTACAAAATAAATATTAACTTAAAGGATATGTTTAGAAAAGTTTCAGAATACTAGGACTGAAATGTAAGACTTCTATATAAAACAGTTTCCATGGACATGCTATGTATAAAAATATACATGCTAAGCGAGTTATATTTAAGAAGTTGGATTCATTATTAAAAAAGCTTGTCTCATATAATTTGATTAATTTGTAATATAATAATATAATTTGAGAATATTTTTATCATCAAAGTAATTATAATTATATATATAGAGAGAGAGAGAGAAATAAAGAATATTAGAATACATAAAGCAGAATAAAGGAAAGGGAACTGCCAAATTTGTCAAGAATTGGGAGTGTTTCGATTTGCAATGGAATTGTGAGACTTCCCCTTTTTGGAGACTTGGAAAAGGAACCCAGATGCTTCAATCTGTGTCGCTGGGAGAGAGGGAGACATTCATATAATCCCCAGATAATTAAGAGCTTACCAGTGACAGCATGGAGGGTTTGTTTTGTTAATCACGCTTACTTCGTTAACCAGGATCTTAATCACGATTAATTCAACTGGAAAGGGGTTCCATTTTCTTTTTTTCGAGCTTAAGACGAAAGGATAGAAACTAAACTCTGTATAATTCGTGTCATCCAGTGGGCTGTGAGTATTGTGGGCTTCTTATATAGCACGGGTTTGGTTTAGGCCTCCTCTCAATTGACCCACTGAGCTACGTAGACTTCAATAAAGAAACTATTTATACATTTAGCTCTGATTAATATCAATTATCTGTAGCTTTCATGAACTTGTTTTGAAGAAAAAAGGGAGGGAGAGACAACGAGGTCAAACATTCTACTGATGCATTCGTAAGAAGTGTAAGAAACCAGACATAACTTTACGAAAGGGACACGTTATAGGACCTTACTGAATCTTTCATAGTTAGTCAGCTTTTGATCGTATATTATAAGCATGGAACTCTCCTTGTTTCCTTTATATATATATATATATATATATATATATATATATATATATATATATATATATGAGAGAGAGAGAGAGAGAGATGTTAATTTATGTAATATTTTTTCAAGCATAAAAACTTGTGTTTCGTGATCCCAAGATTACACAAGAAGAAAAACAAAACAAAAAACGAAATCACCATCAATCATACCTCATTTACTAGCTATAAATTAGTTGAATTAATGTACCTCTTTCATATAAAGAACATTGGTTTTAGATTGTGAATGTGGCCGGTGAGGATCTTAAATGAAGAGCAAAATGACGATCAACCTTCTGTGAATTCTCGCATTTGCTTTATTGCATCGATCGATGTCCACTTTCAATAAGAAAATTGAAGGGAAACAATAGAGAATAGACAACTTTTATTACATTAGAGAGGGGTCCCAAATTAAACAAATGGAAAAGGAACAAAGAACTCTACTTGTCGTCCATGCAGAAAGAAAAGCAACTGCATCAGCATCTCAAGAAATCAGCAGCAGGTTGCTCGACAGACCATATATAGAATTGGTTATTCTTTCATTTCTGATTTTGACCTATTCCAAGTGTGTTCTTCACAGAGTCCATCGCATCCTGAGCCACATGCTTCACTTGCTCTCCAGTCTGTGTACACAGGAAAATTAGACTTTTCATTATTATTAATATATATAAAAAATACTTAATTTCTAGTCGATATATAAACGGCACAGCAACATGGTTTGCAAAGGAGTTAAATGTGCCATTACTGATTGATATTTTTGAAATCACCATGTTCAAGGGTTAAGAAAGGAGATGGTTACCTGCTGCAGGAAACCAGCACTTTGATCTTTCTCCATTTGGGCAGAATCCCAGGTTGACTGAGCACCAGGTGAAGTCCTGTCTCTACAGGCTGCATCTGCTGTATCCTGGATGCTGTCAGTCCACTGTTCTACCTTAGCCTGCTCCAAGTTCAACAAACAAAATTATATTCCCACCTTAATAATATGATTCCCTGTGTGCATGCATCAGGTGTTTTTCCTACCTGTGTGTTGCCTTTGGTTTGCCCTGCGTTGAAGCTTTGCTGCATGCCAGACATGTTTCCTGAGGTATTGTTGGTAAATATGTAAACTTTTTTGATCTGGAATTGAAATATCAGTACTGCGCTTGTATACCTACTGTGCTTGCAATGAGTGCATATATATAGTAGCAGAGGAATGAGGAAGAGGAGGTTGTAATTCTCTTGGACCGGGTTTTCCTGCTTTTTATGTGGCCTCTGATGGTTTGCCCGGTCAATTGATCCATATGGTCCTCTATGAAGAGAGAAATACGGATCTTTAGATATTCAAGCCAAGTCTCGGATTTTTTGTTTGAATTTTGATTTCTTCTTCTTCTTTTATTATTATTATTATTATTAAATTGTATGAATTTTATTTTATTTGGTGTCATTATTATGTAAGATGCCAACTTGGGGACAAAAATGATAGTCTTGGTACATATCTTGGAAGAATGTGTTCCCTGTATTTTTCAAAATTATAAAAAATAATATTGGTTAATTAATTTCAATTTACAGGTGCATTTTCTCATCTAATAACAAATAAACATGAAATTAAGGGATAAATAAATACTACATATAAAGAGATATTGGATAATAATAGTATGCATCTATTGAACGTATTAATTAAGACGCGGCTTGTGTTTTTTTTTCTTTTTCCTATAATATGATCAATAAGGTAGCGCCAAAATGAATTGCATGTGGTGCATATAATATGCTTAGGAGATCTCATTTCCTTAGGAGCTCTCTCACTAGGCTCCAATGGATTGACATCCAATATACCTCAAGCATCTGGAGCCCTAAAGATATATGGTGCAGTTAAATAGTTGTTAATACCGTTCCGGTCGCCATTCTGGTTTTCTATTGGAACGGAACGTTTTAGTTTCAGAGCGTTTCAGTGTGCCGTTTCGGGGTTGTACTATTCATATATATATTAATTAATTGTATATATGAAAAAAATTAAAATATTAATTTAACAAATATAATTAAAATTGAAGATAAATTAATTTTAAATCATACTATACTATTTTTTTTACAACAAAACTATGCTATTTTTATTTTTAACTATAATAATTTACTTACATTATTTTTTTTTCTATTGCCGAGTGGAGAAGAAACAATATTATTTAATTGAGAATATGCCTTGATAATATTCCTCTTTTACATATCTCTTTCAAGTTTCAACTTTCAACTCTGTGCCCGAGTGGAGAATCCTCTTTTACATCTCTGTTTCAAGTTTCAAATTTCAACTTTCAACTCTCTCCATTCTTTGCCTCCTCCCCCTTCCATCTCTGTGTCTTTCATTTCTCTCCTGCCAGTGACAAAGACAACGACGAAGACTGTAGTTGTTGAAGTTGGCGATGGCAATGACGAAAACCCATCAAGCTAAAACACAAAATATTGATCGATTGAGAGAGAGGACTGAGGAAGAGAAGAGTTTGGGATTTGATTTGAGATTTTGATTTTTGAGTTGAATTGATTTGGGAAAAGGGGGTGATGGGGTGTTATTGTGTTAAGCCGTAAGGCTTAACTTAATTCTTCTTTTTTTTTATGGCAGAAACGGCACACCCGGCATGATTCCGGCGTGTTCCGGCCGGAATTGGACCGGAATTTCCGGAACGGACCTGAATTAAAACCGAGACAAAAACGATGTCGTTTTATCCTGGTTTTTTGAACGGAACGGATTTAACAACTATGGGTAAACCTGTCATCAAATTCTCTGAATGGATCTCTCCCATTAGACATTAGGAATCTGAAGGTTGCGACACAAATAGACTTATCAAGGAATCAGCTATCAGGTGACATTTGGAGGCCTCGGTGATCTACGACAGCTGTCCTGTGATCATCATACTTGTGCTGTTGATGAGAAGGAGAAACAGGAATGCGCAATCGGCAAGTGATGGAGACGCAGGTGTCTTGCCTGTCGTGACGGGGGAACGAGTTGCATATAAAAGTTGACAACTAGCAAGTTGAGGGAGCATTTTGGAGTTTTGATTGAATGTGAAGCGCTGCGTAACATTCGTCATCAAAACCTTGTCAAATTTATCACTTCTTTGTTCAACACCCATTGCGAAGGGGAATCTACAGCACAAACCCAAACTCCTTCATCTATGGGATTCAGTGCACCAGGTTGCTCTCTGTTATTTCATTTTATTTTCAACGTTCTTGTATTTGTCCCCTTTTTCCATCATTCCGTCTACCGATTTTTTGAATCCAAGTGTTAATGTTATGAACAGGATATGGAAGAGAAGGAAAAGTATTGAGAAAACGTGTCGTTTACAACCATGGTATAATGTTTAAACAAAAAAAAAATTGCCAGAAGAGTTTGGTAAGCACCGTGAACTTTTAAAATTAGAAAAGAAAATGTTAGTGGCGCGGTACGATCAATTGAGATGAGAATATTTAATTATCTGGGTAACTTGTAACTCTCTTCCTATGAAAATAAACACACACTATATATATAAAGGCTTTCTTGAGCATAAAAATGATACTGGTATATTATTCGTAACATCTCTTAAATACCTTGGCCTGCTTGTACTTACTGCCGACAAACTGCAAGAACTCTCAGCAACAGAATAGATATGCTAAAACATTGAAACTACGGTACCGGGCTTGAAACACTGTGTTGACCAAAAAAAGACGCTAGGAATGCTAAAAGTAAATCATCAGTGCCTAAAGTGCCTCACATTGGTGAAAAGCAGAGAAACTCCATACTTGTTGCAGCATTCAATGGCGTCCTTATCCCTGATGCTACCACCAGGCTCTGCAATTACACCAATGCCAGCTTCACATGCCTCCTCAACGGCATCGTTCCAAGCTGTTAACAGAACATGCATGATATTAGTACGTATAGACTCCAGCTCTGCTGTTGCTTTACTTCCAAATGGACACCACATTCTTCAAACAAAAAAATTGAAAGCCAGCATGGCACAGTGCTCATGAATTTGCCAATTTCTATTCTATTCCCAAGATCAATATTTGTTTTTTAAGTTAGTATTACTGTTAATTTATTTAAGCATCATTATGAATGATGTCAAACTGCAATAACTCTAATGGAAGTAATACCGAAAGGAAAGAATGCGTCGCTGGCCAAAGCAGCTCCCTTGACCTCATCTCCTGCTTTCCTCATGGATATCCTCAAGCTTTCTAATCGGTTTGGCTGCCCGCTTCCCATGCCTAGCATACAGTTATTCTGCCCAAACAATGAAAAGGATGATAAAGTCTTTAGTAACTTGTCACTGGTACATTTGCAAAGGAATTCTCAAGTCTAAGCATCAGAGAAATACAAACCTTTGCAATTACAATGGCATTGCTCTTAACATGCTTCACACACAGCCAAGCAAACTCTGCATCATGAAGCTCACTTTCTGCTGGAGACTTGTCGGAGACAACTTTAAATTGGATGTCTTGAGGGGGTAAGATCATCTGAATCCTGAGCTAACCATCCACCACCGACTTGTCTTAGTGAAAGCTTTCCTTTCTCGTTACTTTTTGCCTCCAGTATCCTCAGTGTCTTTGATTTGCCACGGAGGATCTCAAGCCCCTTCTTTGTATATTTGGGAGCAACGACAATCTCATAAAACATCCGAGTTTCACCATCTGTTGGGCTTCTGAACTCCCTGATCTCCTTAGCAAGGACCTATGGTGATGAATAAATAAAAATCCAAACAAAATAAGGTGCTAGCTCTTTGCTATGGTTCTCATGTTTGAGAGTTTCACATAGCTCTGATATGCGTAATTTTTGTTGTTGCTATAGCTAGTTCCATTAAAGGTTCAACCATTGGTAAGTAGTTGACCAATCAAATAACATTAAGAAACTGCAATTTGATTAATGATCAAGCACTCGTGAGAAACTCACATTAACATGAGTTTTTCAACGTTCAATGTTGAACCTGAAACCTGTAAAGCACAGCTTACCTCATCAACTTCTATGTTGAAGGCTACTATGCCACCAAATGCACTCGTTGGATCTGCTTTCACAGCCAACCTATAAGCTTCAAGGATATCACCACGAGAAGCTACGCCACAGGGATTTGTATGCTTTACAATTACACATGTAGGGTTCTGAAACTCTGACACACAATTCCAGGCTGCATCAGCATCCAAGTAGTTGTTATATGACATCTCCTGCACCAAGAGTAACTCCATAAGCTATGACAACTTTTTACCATAAGCCTTCCAGATGAGAGTTTAGGTGGGGAGATGCAAAAAGGTAAATTTTGGAGAAACCAAAAAAATAAAAAGCCAAGGAATATAACTCGTGAACACTATGATACATCACATGGTTTCTGACAATATTCCCATAACTACTTGAATGAGAACAGTACAGTAAGAGGGATAAACTAAAGATCCAGTAGTTATAAATATCAAAGAACTTTGCGCAGTGCAGCTAAACATCCATGTAAACATGCCACCACAGGCACAAAAATCTTAAAAGGGAGAAAAAGATAGAGATGCGATTGGTAACTTTAAAACAAATCAAGGCTTGTAAGTGAAGCTCCAGTGTATAAAAGCAAGTAGAATAGCAGCCAGTTTAATTTTCTTGAAGCCAGGTTTACTGATTGGAGTAAGCAATATAATATTTTGAAGCAGGAATCACTGAATACAAGTGTGCTTAATTCTCTATGAGCTTCTCTTCATAACTTTTTACTGCGTTGATTCTCATGTCCACATTAACAGCAGCAATGACAGCACTCCATATAATCTTGCTCCAGGCTACAACTATCCTAAACACAAGCAAAATTAAGTTTGACTTTTGACTTCTACATTATTGAAAGCAAGTGACAACCAATATACAGAAACTGGTATTTTTTTAGCAAGTTTCTGGGACATTCAGTCAAGGAGTCGATAATATAGAGAGAAATGAAGGATACTGTTCTAGGACAACAATTTGTAGACCGAAAATAAATGATCCAATTGTTATCACCAGATTTGAATCTCAATTCTAGATGATAATAGAGGTGAACACTATTAGCTATAGATTGTCTCACCTTCCCATGATGTTGGATAGCTGTTGCAATACCACCAGCATTTACTTCAGAAATACTCTTGTCAACGTAAAATGCAGCATTTTGATGAGGATTTTCACCATAACGAAGTGAACTCTTAAGCTCGAGAGGCACTGTAAATCTGGGAGGGAATTTATCTTCAAATGTATAAAAACAACCATGTCAATCCATCATGCCCAATCATGGACCAGGGAAACATGATCAAGTGAATTCACAACATTAGAAATTTTTCAAAAAAAAATCAGTTCTTATTTTCTTGAAACTTGCAAAACTAGCAAAGATAACTTGAAGTTGTGTCTTTCTTTTTTTATCAAATTATTTAGTAATTGATAGGGACAGCTTTCATCTGGATGATGTTATTTAAATCAGATTGCATAACTGTTGATGATTTATCACCCACAAACAAACAAAAAGTTCATGACTAAAGACTAGAGGATCAAAAGAGTACCTCCCGTAGTTTGTTTCCATAGCCACTCTGAAACTGCAGAATCGTAGGAAGCACAATGTTGAAAAGCCTTTCCAAGCAAGCTTTCTTCGGAACTGTTGATCATCCTGATCTCCTTTAAGAAATTCCAGAAGTCCAGGGTAGTCTTCAGTATCAACAACAATTAAGACATCCTTATGGTTCTGTTCAGGAAAGCAGGTGTCAGTTGGAATCTAAAATAACAAAATTTTGTACATTACAATAATATGTACCATTATACAGTACTTTTGACACGTTGAGCATTGAACCTCAGATGGAGGGTAAGTAGCATATTGGTTTTGCAAATGGCATGCTGTTGGAAGACTGTTTCAAAGCACTATGCATTGATAGGCAGCAGATAAACTCAACCAGTAAGTAGCATGCAACATAGTAGGAGGCATTCATAAAATGCTTCTATATCCTCCAAACTGAGCCAAATTCATTGTTACATAAGTGGTTTTCAACCAGAGCCTTGGTAAACAATCATCAATAATTTTATTGTCACGTCAATCAGGAACCTACCATATATTATAGCCCCGCTCACTCATCAAATTATCCTCAGTTCTTTATTATTTTTTTAGTCATGACAGAGAGGCCAACAGTGTGTGATCAAAGAGACAAAACGTAACAAGTTTACTTAAAACGTAACATGCTACAAAATTGGAGAGGCAGATGTTGAGTTTGGTAGTATCAATAACAAATCAGCAGGCATTCAAATCAAACCTTTGCAGCAGCTCTGATCATGGCAGGGCCACCGATATCAATATTCTCAATTCCATCCTCAAACTCAATATCTCCAGTTGAAGTTACTTTATCATAAAAGGGGTACAAGTTCACCACCACCACCTCAAAGCTACCTGCAGGGCAACCGTATTAGCAAAAAAAAACTTATTGTATGGAGCAGGCATCAAATGGTAAATTTACTGCAAAAAGATATTACAGCTATAAATTACAGAGAAAAAAGAGTTTTATCACAATTGACCAATTCCATGTTCACTGAGAGCTTCCATGTGATGTTTTTGGTCTCTTCTAGCAAGAATACCACCATGTATGTTGGGGTGTAAAGTTTTCACACGACCATCAAGCTGTAACAAGGTAGCAAAGGTAACACATCAGTTTCAACATGAGATTTTCAGCCATGGGAAATCACATAGGGAGCCAATTTCAAGATGAAATGCAGCTGTGTTTAAAGGTGCAAAAGACATCAGAAATTAGCAAGGGCATAAGTTCATCGCTTTCAGAGGGCTAAATCTTAAACTTCAAATACAAGCCTTATGATTCCGATGAAATTTGTCAAGAACTGCACCTCACAATTTCATTTATTAAAGCGATATCAACACTGTCACAGGCATTTAGGCATCAGAGTGATTAACATAGCATTCTCATAACCAAAAGATTTCACCAACACAAATAAACCATGTACGAAGTGGGCTTTCAATGATCAGCGACTGACTAAAACCAACTTAAGCTGGAGTGGCCGTTGATATATAAAGCAGACAAAACTAGGAACTCCTTTACCATTTCGGGGAAATGTGTGAGCTGTTCTACTTTAGTGACAGAAACTCCAGAACCTTCCAGAGCAGATGCTGTTCCACCTGTTGAAACTATCGTGTACCTTCACATTACAAAAACAAACTACAATAAGATACATAAAAACCGATAGCCTTAAAACAGAATTACCACGTAAATGCAGATTTACGAGGATTCTTACCCTAACTGTTGCAGCCCAGTACCAAGGAAAGCCAGGTCCTTTTTGTCTGATAAAGATATCAGTGCTTGCTTCTTGCCTGGAACACATAAACATTATATAGTACATTTAAAGCTGATTTTAACACTTTTTCACTAATAAATAAGATCAAATATTCATTTTGAAATACAAATACAAACCCAAATCAACTACAAAAAAGAAAAGACAAAAAGACAAATACAAATATAATTGAATTTGATAATAGGAGTCACCAGAAGCAGGGGATTGTTGCTCGTTCTTTGGTGATGAAATAGTTTGAGAGTCAGCCATGGATTTGATTGCCCTGCAGCTCGAGCGCAGCGAGTTCAACTGAACCTGAAGAATTTAAGGTTTATTTGTTAAAAAAAAAAAAAGAGGAAGACAGAAGTTGAGAGATGGTCTTTCGTTAGGATTTTGTAGTTACCTTCTGGGAGAAATAAGCAGCGGAAGTAGTTTTTTGGTGAAGTGCAGCGGAGGGGACACGAGAAAGCTTAGCGGCGGAGGCGGCTGGGGTACGAGCAGCAGACAAGCTTAACATATCTCAGGGTTTATGAGTGACCGCAACAGCTAGTAGTTTGGCGTACCGCGGTCCGTAGTTATGTTTTTGTGGAGGCTGACATTAAACAACGGTTCACCTGTTTTTATACCTGTATAGATTGACACGGCTGCCCTTGACTAAACAGACACATCAGACGGCATGTCATGCACACTAAACAGCAAAATAAAACGAGGTATTGGACATTTTTGTCATTCTATCCTTTTCTCCGACATGCTCGTCATCCGGGTATCCAAAATGACACCGCCTCAAACAAAACTACCCCTTGCATTAGTGCTATTTTCGTTTGAATATCATTTCATGATGCAGTGAACATCCTGAGATCACATCACGGATTTTAATGGAAAGTACGGTGGAAAAAATATGCCAGTGATAAAAAAAAATAAAAAATAATTGAGGGTTGTTAAATGTAAAGCAAGAGATCCGAATTAAAAAGGAAATATCTGAATGGGGGGGGAAATTCTGATAAAAAAGGTCTTGAATAGAAGAAAAAAAGCTGGGGTGGCTAATTGTTCATATAAACAATATTTTACACATCAGATATTTTGATTCTTTTTATATAATATTATAATTTATTTCTTTTTCTTCACGGAGATTTCATATTCACACCTCTCTTTTTATAAAATACAAATAAAACGTTTTGATGCCTGGCATAGGTTTGAATTTCCTTTTAACCCTGATGGCGAGGCTCCATCAAACCTGCTGAATGTATAGTAGTATGGTTGTGGTTGTTTTTTAAAATATTTTTTGTTTAGAAATTTATATAAAATAATATTTTTTACTTTTTAAAAATTACTTTTTGATAATAGTATATGAAAATTAATAAAATATTTTTAAAATGCAATGATAAAGTCTGCTTTGCTGCCTTGATTTGTGTTGCTTGGAATCTGATAGAAGCTGGAAACTTGTTCGACGCCACAGATCAGGGCCCCTCCCGAGAATTATACATGCTGGGCTTTCCAATTGAATAAAATTGTAGCAAGGGGGATCCAATCCATCCGGTGCAGCGGCCTTGTTCGGACTCGCTGCCCGGTTCAAGGCTGGGTTTTTCAACGACCCTCGGCCCATGACCTGGGCTATGAATCGCGGCTTTAATTAATCAGGTATGAGGGCTTTCAGCTTGTTTTAGGGAAGTCGACTGCAAGCCTTCTATGCTAAACGATTAATCTCGCCCAGCAAATATTTCCTGCTTCTCAAACCCGTCAGTAAACTGGTGAATATTCGTCAGTACACTTAGTTAAATGCGGACATTCGGTTACATCTATGTGTACCAGGTTTAATATGCAGTTGAATTCAAAGATATCTTATTGACACTTTGTCGCGGCCACGTGTTTACAGGCTTCGCAAATATCCTGCCATGATATTGGTATTGACATATTG
This sequence comes from Salix viminalis, assembly GCA_029228465.1. Taxonomy (NCBI): domain Eukaryota; kingdom Viridiplantae; phylum Streptophyta; class Magnoliopsida; order Malpighiales; family Salicaceae; genus Salix; species Salix viminalis. The sequence goes on from CM055435.1 coordinate 7,756,654, forward strand.
TTAGATTCAAATACACCTGGAACTGACACGTGGTTAAATAAAAAAAGTATCCAGTTTGTAATCTTACACGACTTACATGTGTTCAGACACATCACATAACTGAGTTTAAAAGTGATAGGTCTAACATGTTGTTGAACCCACGAGTAGCCAAGTTTATCCAAGCTCATCATGCAAGTGAACTCAAAGATGCCGAGTATGACAATTTCTGATATTCACATGTATTTAAACTTGTATAAAACTAAATCTAAGGGTGTACAGTATAGTATTTTGTTAAACCTAGCTTAATAAGCATGTGGTTTCTAAAAAATAGGTCTGACAAATTATAAGGTTTTGAGATCGACGCAACAGAACATGTAGTTAAACCCGTATAGTATACGCATAAACTCAATAGCTAGTTTCAACAATGTCGGGTCAAGGGGAGCTCCAATATAAATTTCAAACATTTACTAGGCGGAAAAACAAGTCAAACCCATGCTAGTGGAGCTCTATATTATGTCAAAGCTATACACGTATTTATTGGATTACTACCCTGGTCTTGATCCTTTTTAACCATATATTTTAAATAAACATATCATATAAAAAAAATTGCTGATCTGTCATGAAACCAGCACATTTTGTAAAATGTTTAAAAATTTATTAATATAATGTTTCTTATTTTTAAAAAAAAAATTAATATTAGAACATCAAAATAATTTAAAAACATTATAAAATTTTAATTCAAAATAAAATTCAAGTTTTTTTCAAAAACATCTTTAAAAATCAGTGCTAAACAGTCTTACAAAAAAAAGGTAAATAGTTTTTATTTTTTACCTTTTGTGTTTTGTAGTTCCAAGAGACGAGAAAAGTTATACAAGGGTGCTAAAACTTAAAATAGTATTTTCAAGGTGGAACAGCTATTTTTATATGTTATATGCTAGTTAATAAAATTAAATTTGGTTTATTATATTATTATATAAAAATAGCTTCTCTGAGTGTTTTTTTTATTATATTTACGGTATTAAAAAAAGCATGCTATCAATTTTTTATTTTCTAAACCACGTTTATCCCGGTAAATGCTATTACTATGTGACTGTTTGAGAATGTGGTTGTGGTTGTTTTTAAAGTATTTTCATTTAAAAATACATTAAAATTATGTTTTTTTTTATTTTTTAAAAATCATTTTTAATATTAACATATTAAAATGATCTAAAAACATCAAATTTTATTAATTTAAACTTAAAAATAAAAATAAAAATAAAAAAATTTCAATTTTTTTTTAAAAACTTAAAAAAAAAAAAAACCTCCCGAACAGCCCCTTTATAGACAATGGTCCAAGGAGAACCCATGAGCTTTTGCCCGCAAAGTTGAGAAGTTAAAAAGGCTTAGAGTACATTTGTGTTTGATATGTTAATAATAATACAATACTATTTTAATATATTTTTAAATAAAAAACAATATTTGAAAAAATAACTAAACCTGACAGAATATTGACAGTTTTTGACAGTGCTCAAGGCCCAATAAGGCTCCCCCTTGTTCCCTCAAGCAGACGGATGTCAATCACTCAGTTACAAGAGTCCTAACAAGACATCAGAGCAGATGTTCATCATAGCCCTGAAGCACGTGGGATCCCAAGAAAAATGGGCCCCCCCGGTCGAACCAAACCATAAAAACCACCCCCAGAAGGTCTCTAACTCTCAATAGTCCTGTCCTAAGTCCTAACCCCTCTCGTCCAAATCGTACCACGCTCTTACTTTTGATTAACTCTCCCTAGGTGGCTTTGAGGTTGTTTTTAAAATTATTTTTTATTTAAAAATACATGAAAATAGTATTTTTTTTATTTTTTACAAATTATTTTTGATATCTTTATATCAAAATATATAAAAAAAAACTTTAAACTTTAAATTTATTTTAAAAATAATTTTGAAACTAAGTGTAATAAATTCCATCAGTAGCCGAGGTGGGAGAATTCCAAAGTGAAGGTAATGAAGGCGAGGGTGAGGGAAGGGAAAAGGGAGAGGCTGGTTTGGTCCGCGACAGCGTGCAGAGATAGGGAGGAAGTAATGATGACCTAACGCACACTTCCCTAGCCCTCTCTCTAGACCCTATAAATTCTTCACGTTTTTCGCGCCATCACTTTAACCTTTGCGCGATTGCGTGCCACCCTCTGATATGATGGTGTGGCAAGATAAAAACCCTTGAACAATGGAGTGTTTTTTGTAAGAGATAACAAATAGAACCTGTTATAGACAATTATTATCTGATAAAATAATGTAAATTAAGAAAACAGCATAGTTAAGACTTAAGAGGTTGTGTTGCTTTCAATATTTTTAAATATAAAGTGTACTATTTCGTACGGAATAATATTTTTATTTGCCAGATACTTTTTTTGCGATGCAAGCATGAGCGTTTATAAATAAATAGGAGGAAGGATGTAGGGAATTGTGCACCAGAAAAGTTTAAAAACCGGGCCTTCTCTCCTTTGTGTTTTCTCATTTCAAAACCAGAAAAACGAGGCAGGCAGGCTCCATTACAGTAAGAGCCATTCTAAAAAAAACCATTTTAAAAGGTTAAATTTATAAAATATTTTTTTTCAATAATATAAAAATATTTTTTTTCAATAATATAAAAATAATTTTTAGATAAAAGTTATTTAGAAGAATGATTTTTTAATATCATTTTAAATATAGTACTATGATTAAATTATATAATTATTTTAAAAAATCCTCCAACATTATAATTATTAAATTTTTAATTTTATTTAAATAAAAAACCCACAACATTTTGAATTTTAAAATATTGACAAAAATCCGCCAAAATTTAAATTTAAAAAAAACCCGCCAACTTTTGAAATTTTAAATTTTCAAATATTGAAAAAATAACCGCCAAATTTTAAAAAATTTGGATTTCAAATATTGAAAAAAATCCCCGCCAACATTTAAAATTTTAAATTTTCAAATTTTAGGAAAAATAAATTCATCTATAAATATTCACATAAACCTAAACATTTTTCTTCATCCTATTTTTCTTCATCGTTTTCTTCTTTCCAATCTCTATTTTATTCCTTAAAGTTCATTATGAATCATTTTAATTTTTATGATGCTTTTGATTTTGATGATGACACTACCCATGATCGCCTTCCAAGTTGCTGCTGCAATGGTTGCTGGAGAAGAATCGATAAATCAAGAGCGGAGAACAGAGGCTCGTGGCTCTGTTTTGGGACACAATGTTGTCAATCGTAATAGAAAGAAAGGTGATTTGAGGTTGTATAATGATTATTTTGCAGAAAATCCTAAATTCACTGAAAGTCGGTTTCGAATAAAATTTGGGATGAGTCGTCGTCTTTTTCTTCAGATCGCAAATGTTGTGGAAGCTCACAATCCATATTTCAAACAAAAGAAAGATGCACTTGGTGTTCTGGGCTTGTCTTGTCTTCAAAAGGTAATTGCTGCTCATAGGATACTTGCATGTGGTGTTCCTGCAGATGTTACTGATGAGTATATTCGGATTGGGAAAAAGTACTGCAATAGAAAGTCTCAAAGCTTTCGTCAAATCAATTGTTGAAGTTTTTGGGGATTGGTATCTAAGGGCACCAAATGAGTCCGATATTGGCCGATTATTATCAATTGGCAAGCATCGTGGATTTTCCAGGGATGTTAGGGAGCATTGATTGCATGCACTGGAAATGGGATAAATGTCCAGTTGCATGGCGTGGGATGTATACTCGGACATTATCGGGAACCTACTATAATTCTAAAGGCGGTAGCGTCACAGGATCTTTGGATATGGCATGCCTTTTTTGGAATGCCCGAATCTCTAAGTGATATTAATGTTCATGATAGGTCACCTGTCTTTGCTACACTTGCTGAAGGTCGTGCTCCTTCTGTCAATTACACAGTCAATGGACATGAATATACAATGGGATACTATTTAGCAGGTGAGATTTATCCGAACTGGCCAGCTTTTGTTAAAACAATTCCAAGTCCATTAGGAGAAAAGAGAAAATGTTTCGCGAGTAAACAAGAGTATGCAAGAAAAGATGCGGAGAGGGCATTTGGAGTGTTACAATCTCGTTTCGCAATAGTGCGTGGACCTGTTCGGTACTGGGATGAAGAAACTCTTGCAAATATTATGAAAGCTTGCATAATAATGCATAATATGATCATCGAGGATGAAAGAGCAATGAATATTGAATTTGACCATGAACGTGAAAGTACCTCTTTTATATCAGTGTCCCATGACGAAACACCAGAACTACGTGATTTTCTTCAAACTCATAATCGAATCAGGGATACAGCAACGGACTCCCAGCTCCAAGATGATTTGGTTGAACATTTATGGGAACAATTCAATGATTAGTAAATGATCATTAGATTTAAGCTACTTATTGTATGTTTTTCAAGTAATTGTATGTTTTTTTCATGATTATTGTATTTGAAGTTAATTAATGTTATTTAGTTGTATTTGAAGTTAATTAATACCACTTATTGTTGTCGAGTATTAGAAGAACTTAAAAAAATAAATTGAATTGATATCAATTTTATAACACGATAACATATTATCCATTAATAAACTTACCACGTGCTTATCTGGATCCGGTCTCATCATAAGACTTGATCACATGTTATTTTACTATGCATTATTACAGGTAGATCCATATGAATTTCACTTCTCAGGGATAGAATAGAATCGATGTTCTCTGCTATTATTTTTATGTAAGAAAAGTTAATTTATATCCTTATACCAGTTTCCATTTGTAAAATATTTTATTGAAAGTTTTTTTCTATATTTTTATTGATTATTTTCAAAAATATTTTATTTCTGAAAAATATTATACAAATTATAATTCATTGATAATATCATTTAAATATTTTATTTTTTTTATATAATTAATTTATTAATTATATATAATCAATACAATCTGACATACCAAAACATTCTGAAATCAAAACATTTAATTTCAATTAATAAAACAAAACATCAATAAAAATAAAACTCACACTCGTGACTATTATTACCGGAGTAGCAACGATATATATTAGCGCGGGCTTCCTTCATTGAAGGCAATGTAAACAAAGTAGAGCGGCCAGCCTGTGAAGCAAGCCAGAATTCAGAGGTGACGATGACAGTAAAAACCCAAACTGCCCTCGAAATTGAGGCCCTATTTGTCGTGCTCTCCACGATAAGGTGAGGTAGGCCCCCGCATTCACGTGAACAGGGGCATCATTACTGACAATCTCTTCTATTTCTCGCATTTCTTTTCAACTTCTCGTTTTCATGGGCTTTCAATAGGCTGGGCCAGGCCCCTTCAAGGTTGAGATTTTTAACTTGTTTAAATGGTTAATAAAAGATAGAAATTAGCTTTGATACTTTAAAATTCTAAAATCAGTAGTATTTCATGTGATCCTTCCTATTATAACGTGTAAGTTATTAACAAAAATCCTTTTTAAAAAAAAAGTATTTTTGTTTTTTTCTCTTAAAATTATTTAATGCCATGATATTAAAAATAATAATTTTTTTTTAATATATTTATTAACAAAAATAAAATTTTAAAATAACAAAACATTTTCCACAACTACTATTGATTTCTGAAATTGGAATGCACATCGGACGGCTAGTAACTGAATCATCAACACAATCAAGTAAGAAACAAAAAGCAACCATACAGAATATGTCATAATAGTAAGAGTTTGCTATAACGGATTAATGCACGTAAAGTTTATATGATCAGTCGAGTCGAGTTGTATTCAAGTTTATCTGAAAAGAAGATAAAGCCCGTTGGTGTTGGGCCCTCCTGTTTTTTCTCTAAGAAATATATATATTAGTTCATGGTAATATTAAATTTTAATTAATTTTTTCAAATATATTTCCAGCTTATAAGAAACCTACTATCAATCAACCAGCCGCGACCATCACTATCTATGATGACAACAAGTTTCATTACATCCATTGGCATTATCATCACCGCTGTACTACGATTACGATCATAGTTATTATTTCATTATCATTGTTTTTTTATATTGTTAATTATTAAATATCCTGTTTTTAAAAATAAATGATCATGTTTGTAAAATTTATATTTCCCACCTTCTCTCCAAAAACAAACGCCGACACTTCCAAAAAGATGTCTATCTGTATAAATTTTTTTTTCTGTTTCAAACGATAAGATTTAATACGCGACAAACCGGACAGGGATAGAAGTCGGGCTGTCAAGTCGCTGTTCCACTTTTATTGTTTTCTCCCCTGCAGTATTTAACGTTAAATCACATCACCTCGGATTTTAACAGAGCAGAGCATCCCCTCCTCCACCTCCTCCTCCTCCTCCTCCTAGACTGCCATAGGTTTCGTGTCCTGATTCTGACTTATATTCCCCCCCCGCGCCTGCTGTATCTTCTCCTTTTCGCTTTGTTTGTCCTGGCTTGGTTGTTCTATAGTTTTCTTTGAACTTTTATTATCTTTTTCTAAAAGTTTGAAGAAGCAAAAACAATACCATGTGATTTGAAAATGTTGTTTTTTTATTTAATATATTTGTCTCAAAGTAATTTTTAATATTATTACATGAAACATATTTTGAAAATAATAATAAAAAATAAAAATGAAAAACAGGATTTGTTTTTTTGTGGTTTTGAGAACTGGAAGAAAAGAAGGAAAAGAGAAGTAAGAAATGAATGGAGCATCTCTATTTTCTATCTATTACATGTAATTGGATGGTATTAAAAATATATTATTATATTTTTTTTTATTTTTAAAAAAAATATTTTCATATCTATCCATAAAAATGATATAAAAAATATCAAAAAAAATTAATTTAAATAATTTTTTTTTAAATTATTTTTTTAAATACAATCTCAAACAATCCCTGTATCTATCGATCTAACTATAAGTTTTGTGTAACTTGAATACCGGGATAACCTTTTTATCACTCTCACTAGCTTATATAGATAGAGAGAATGTGCTAGCTTTTTCTTTCTACTTTATTTCTTCTCCTTTTTTTAAGCTGCGTGTTTTGAGCCTCTTTACTGAAGAGATGACTAAAGAAGATGACTTTAAGATCCTCAAGATCCTGGTCTCTCTCCCTTTCTTTCCTCGCCATATTCCGTGTCCTTTCTTCTTAAAGTTTACTTTCCCATTGTATTTTTCTTTATCTGATTGTAAAGTTTGGTGGTAGCCTCTTTTTTTCTTGTTTTTTGCTTATTTCTTTTCTTCTTTATATACAGACTTCTGTTCTCAAAGTGAACATACACTGTGATGGGTGTAAGCAGAAAGTAAAGAAACTCCTTCAGAGGATTGAAGGTGCTCACTTTCTCATCGCCATTTTTTGTACTACATTATAATGTCCTTGCCTTTGCCTCTTTGATGTGGGATTTTGGCCTGGTTTGGTTTGCTTGCTCTTTTTTCGTTCTTTTAGCGCAGCAGAGTTTCTTGTAGTTTTTCATTTTGTCGCTAATAATTGGTAGCAAAAGAGGAGTGGTCTATTAACGACATGTATAGTCTCTGCATAAATAGCATGCTAAGTAATGACCGGTTATTAAGATTGACGAAATCTATCCTCATGTGATGAATGTTCATTCTACTAGCCAGTGATTTCGATACACATTTGGTAATCTGTTTCTCCAGGCTTTTATTCATTTATGTTTTCTGAAAATCTTTCGTTGCAGGAGTTTACCAGGTAAACATTGATGCCGAACAGCAAAAAGTCACAGTTTCAGGTACTCTAGATACTGAGACTTTAATAAAAAAACTAGTTAAAGCTGGGAAACATGCTGAGGTTTGGTCCGAAAAGTCAACCCAAAAACAAAATAACTGTATAAAAGATGACAAGAGCAATATAAATCAAAAGCAAGGTATGGTCAAAGGCCTCGAGGCCTTCAAGAACCAGCAGAAATCCCCTCGTTTAGCTCTGAAGAAGATGACTACTTAGATGATGAAGATGAAGATGATGATGATGATGGGGATGACCTCGGGTTTCTTGGACCTACCCAACTGGGTCTTCTCAGGCAGCAAGTCATGGATGCAAACAATGCAAAGAAGGGTACCAGTGCCATTCCTCCGGCTTGTAACAATGATAACAAAATGAAAAATCTTTTAAACGGGAATGCCGGAAAGAAAGGGAATCCCAAATCAGAATATGGGAATGAAGGTCAATCCAGGTGGGATAGATCAGAAAACCATGGCAGCACTGCAAATGAAAAACGCCCAATTTGGTGGTGGAAACATCAATACCGGGGAGGGTAAATTAGTAAACGACATCAGTACCATGATGAACATTGCTGGTTTCCATGGCAAAGATGCTACTGTTAGCAATGCTGCCATGGCTGCATTAGGAGGCAATCTCAATGGTCTGGGGATGCAAGTTCAATCCATTAATAATGGGCATCAAGAATCTCCTGCAGCAGCGGGATTCCCGACTGGTGGATATACCACAGGTCAGTATCCATTATCCATGCCGATGAACCCTTTAGGGCAAAACCATCCAGCCCCAATGATGATGCAGAACAGGAATGGCATGCAACAACCTCAGATGATGTATCACCGGTCTCATTATAATCTACCCACCACTGGTTATTGCTACAACCCTCACCCCTACGCTGAACAATCTAATTATGGTGGTGATAGCTCTGCAGCAGCATCCACTGAAATGCTCAGTGATGAGAATTCTAGCAGCTGTTCCGTAATGTAATGAAAAGCATGTAGAAAGAGTGAAAAAAGAATGGTGTGCTGAATCGAATAGATGTAATGTTGAGGGGAGGTGGCTGCTCTTGACAGAACTCTCCGGTGGTGGTTGGTGTAGGGGAACAGGTCGGGTTGAGAATGGAGACTTGGGATTTCTCAGTAGTTAGCTCTGAATCTTCTATTCTATTTTTAGCAGTGTATCGTGTGTTAAGATGTTGTTTGTTTCTATTTTTAGTTCAACTCTGTATCTTGTTCTTTTCTTTGTTTGGAAGAAGATATACGACCAAGTAAATATAAACAAAAAAATTGGGTGTGAATTATTTAGAAATATAAACAATAAAAATTGAGTGCCTTTAAGGTTTAAGGGTGTGTTTGGTATTGCGATTGCTATTGTGGTTGAAGTTGAAAAAAATAGTTTAAAAAAAAGTGTTTACTGCGGTTTAAAATAAGCAGTGAAGTGTTTGGTTAAAACCGTGGTTCAGTCTGAGATTGAAAAAAAACAGTCTTATGTGTTTGGTTACTAAGCTTTGCATGTAGCTTTTTACTTGTGAAATTATTGCAAAGGGCGCATTTAAGCCAATAGGATACCCCAATAATAAAAAAACAAAAAAAATATATAAGTAGAAAAAGAAAAGGAAATTAAAAAAATATAACCAACAAAAAAAATAATTCATGGAAAAAAAATGAAAAAAAATCAGAAGAAAAAACAAAAAAAAACTATAAAAAAATTGGATTCGAGGATTAATCGTGGTGTATTTAAGCTAGCCTGGACACCTCGATCATATATATATAGGTGGAAAACGAAAAAAATGAAACAAAAATATAACCAGAAAAAAAAATCATGGAAAAAAATGAAAAAAATATAATCAACAAAAAAAAGGAAAAAAAAAGCTATAAAAAAATTACATCTGAGGATTAATCATGGTGCGTTTAAGGTAGTCAAACACTCTAATTATACAAAATAAATAAAAAATAAATAAATAATAAATATATATAAGTCAAAAAAGAAAAAAAATATAACCAGCAAAAAAAATATTTTATGGGAAAATATGAAAAACAAAATTAGAGAAAAAACATAATAACAAAAAAGGCAAGAAACAAAAAAAAAAGAAAAAAAAACAAAAAAAGTAATAAGAAAAAAAAACAAGAAAGAAAAGCAAGAAACGAATAAAATGAAAAAAAAATGAAAAATGTAATCCGAAAGTAAAAAACAAAAAGTGGTCTGTGTGGTTTAAAAAAAAATGAAAAATGAAGTGACAAATATTTATTTCAGAAATAAAATAAGATTAATTTAGATGATGGTCTGTGTGGTTTGGTGTGGTGTGGAGAATTAATTTGCAATTCTATTTTGTCGAAAAGCAGCTATTATATGTTTTGCAAAACCGGTGGTTGAAACGCTTTTATTGGTGGGCCCATGGGATTGTGTAACTGGTTTTGGGTGTTACCAAACAGTAATTACATTGCTTTTTTTAGAACGTGGTTTGCAGCACGTTACCAAACGGGCACTAAATCATTCCTTGTCCAGCAAGGATGCTTGTAAAATAATATTTTTATTTTTTAAATTTCATTTTAGGCAAATCTAAACCAAAATAATAAAAGAATTAATATTTACAAGAGCATGTTCAATCACTGAAAGGCACAGCAAATCGCCTATAAGAAATGTTAAAACTGAGGGTTGGCAGATGCATCCTGCGATTGTGTTGCTGGTAAATGTGTAATGGTGTGTCTGAGTGATTTTTTAAATATCTTTTACTAAAAATGTTTTTAAATATATTTTTTATTTTTTAAATATGTAGGCTAGGAACACATACGTGTGAACATAGTGTGGGTCGGCTGACACGACAAAATTTCCAACCAGTCAAGATGGCTCTGGCCGGAGTTCATATAACACCGGAAACCCCAACAATAGCTGGACCTGATTCTCTTAAACAATTTAAAACTATGATTGATTGGATTTGGATAGAAGTTCAGACCCTGCAGTTTTGATAGACGCTGATATTCTACTGATTTTTTAATAATATTTTTTATCTTAATATATTAATGTTAAAAACATATTTTAATATATTTTCCAAATAAAAAACATCATGCAGCGTGGTCTCACGAACAAAAAAACAGGCATTTCAGAGTGCTTGAATATCATTTTGAACATCCTTGACATCAAAACTAGAGGTTGAAGGACGCCTCTTAGTACAATAAGCAGGCCCAAGTGGACCTTTTCATTTCTCTTGATCACAACGAACAAGAATCAAAGGGCCCAGCCCATGATTCATGGGTGGAAGAAGGATCCTCGTATGCACTACGGACATCGCTCACTGAATCCACAGCATCAAAGTATGTTAAGACTTAATCACAAGGGCTTGGAATAGTCCCAGCTGGGTTGTGTGTTTTGTTTTGTTTCAACTGAAATAACCGAAATATTTTGTACCAGTTAAAAAAATAAGATAAAATAGCGTTACTTTTACATTGATTTAAATTTCAGTATGTTCCAAATTTTTTGATCAAATACCGGCCAAAAAGTTTAGGTTAAATAATATTTTTTTTATAAATAATGAATAATTTTATAATATCAATCTATCACTTGATCCGACCGTTACATTGAGATAAAATTTACAAGGAATCTCTTGATATATTTATATATATTATGTTAAAAGTTCAGAGTGTTAAGGAACCATCTCACCTAAAAGCTTAAGCTTATAAGTATAAGTGAGACTCCATAATATAATTTATATTATTCTCTAACACACCCCCTCAAGTGAAAGCCATTTGGGCTTGAAACTTGCACACAGGCCCACTCTACCTTGTGCTTGATTTTTTATCAAATAGAATGGGGTTGGTGAGATTCGAACTCGTGACCGCTGGGTCAACAAGGCTCTGATACCATGTTAAGGAACCATCTCACCTAAAAGCTTAAGCTTGTAGGTGAGGCCCCAGAATATGATTATATTATACTCTAACACAGAGTAATCAGAGAATGTGATGACCTTGTGGGATTGATGATGATATTCTCGTAATATTATACATATTCACAATTTTGTTCAGAAAAATCATTTTATTTTGTCTTTTTTAGATTAAATTGCACAATTCTAATAATTTTATTTTTGAATTTGAATTATTTTTTTGAATTAATATATATATATATATATATCAAAACAGGAGATCAAAACACTTCAAAACCAAAACATCCTATTTTAATTAAAAAAATTAAACACTAACCAAAACAGTACTGACAAACTTGAAGCCGGGTAGTCCAGCATCCTTCAAAAATTTATCGTGTTCGTGCACCCATTGCAGAGATGCCTCCCATCTGCCTATTTTAAAATTTTGACCCTAAGCATCACATATATGTGTCCCACTTAAGCTTATAATCGTTTGACCAATGAAAAAAGTAATACCTCAGCAATGCGCGCGTGGTGATTTTCTCTGTCGAAGTAAGACCCTGTACCATGAAGCCATTCCAAATAGTAATGAGCAGAGGCTTCATGTCCTGGCATAATTTTCTTTCTCCAAGCAAGACCTTGCAATGTGCAGCTACCTCACATTTGTTGTCCCTGTGATTTTTAGGCAGAAGACGAGAAAATTATAAATTAGTTTATTTAGTCTTTACAGACGAATTAATTAGTCTTTTTTATTTTTCTTTTAACAGACAAGTATTCAATCCATTGATCAGAGCTGAACACGTTTAATTTAATATCATTTTATTCTGACTCTCTCTCTCATCAATCTTCGCACGCTATCTAATCATTTTTAAGACGAAAAATAAAGAGTATTAAATTATTACTTTTTGAAATAAAATTGAGTGATTAGTTCATTTTTTAAATTGGAAAAACTAACTTGTCAACCAGCCCCCACTTGATAATATCCCCGATTCCTCTCACTAATTATTCATTATCTAACCACCTTTGTAGATAATTTTGTATTTATGCAATTTATTTTTATATAAGAATTTATATTTGACCCGCGCTTTATCCTTGTCGTAATCTCTTTTTATAAAGAATACGGCAGATAAGCTATATTTAATATATATATAAATACAGAAACATAAATACTTTTGGTTTTCGTTTTAATTTTTGTGAGTGCGGGAATAAATAAGTAGGTGGGCTGTTCAAAAAAGAAGAAAAAAAAAAAAAAATAACCCCAGCAATCAATAGATGAACGATTGGTTTTTGAAAACGACAACCTCACTCTCCAAACTAGGGCACCCAAGAATTTTCTACAGAGGAAAAAGCTTGATAGATAATGCCGAGCCCAGCATGACATGAACACCTGCACAGCACTTAAGCCCAGTGCCTTACACGTTGGAGATCACATGACCGAGCTGATTAATTATACCGGAGGAAATAAACATATAGTAGGTGGGTTTAAGAGGTGTGTTTCGGGATTAGGTGTGTTTAATTGGGGACATAATAACTATAGATTATATGATCATTAACTATAAAATACTATAAAATTAATAAAAATACACTCAAAGTTGTTTTGGACATTCATATTAATAATAATAACAATAATATATATATATATATATATACAAGAGGAAACCTCGAAATTTGAAAGTTCTCTATTTTCTTGACCTTAAGAGGCTTACATTAAATATAATCATACTAGTCAATGCCCTCACGCTTCGTCACGGGTGACACCATATTTTTTTCAATATAAAAAATATTAATCATGTAAGATTTTTTTTATTATAATATAAATTTGGACAAAATAATAAATATGTGCAGAAATCTTGTAAAGTGTAAGTTTTCTATAAAATATATGAATTTTAAATGGATATAAATTTATCCGCTCAGTAGGTTTCAATGAAATAACCAGTATAAAATTATTATTATCATTAAAAAAATAAAAAGATTTGAATATCTGAATTATTGAAATTACTATAACAGCTAAAATTATTATCAACATTACCGCCCAAAAAGTTAAAATCATTAAATTGTCCCGAAGAATTAAAAAAAATACAAATTATTTTTACAAGTAATAAAATAATCACTAAAATTATCATTATCATTACGCAAACAATAAAATCATATGATCCGAAAAACCGATAAAAAAAAAAGAACAGAGGGAAAAAATGAGCAATATTAATTTTAAAATGATTACCACCATAAATTAAATTTTCATAATTGAACCGGATAAAAATAAATTATTATCAACATTATTGTCCAAATAGTTAAAATCATTAAATTGTCCTGAACAATTAAAAAAAATACAAAATATTTTTACAGACAAATAATAGTAAAATAATCACTACAATTATCATCATCATTGCACAAACAATAAAATCATATGATCTGAAAAACCTGATAAAAATAACAAAAAAAATACCAAAAAAAAGAATAGAGGGAAAAAAATGAGCAATACTAATTTTAAAATGATCACCAACATAAATTAAAATTTCATAACTCAACTGAATAAAAATAAAACCCAATCAAAAATAAAATGTTAAAAATTAAAAAATAAAAATGAAAAGTATAAATAAATACAGAAAAAAATAAACATTGCTAAGAAAGGACCGAAAAAACCAAAGTAATTAATACTAAATAAAAAATTAAAAGAATAAGTGCCAAAATCAAAAACAATATATATACTTATTTCCAATTAAATAACAAAATGTAACAAATCAAAAATCTTGGTATCGAAAAATAATAAAGAAATTTTTAAAAACAAAATGCGGTGTAACCAACATAAATCAAATTTTCATAATGGAACCGAATAAAAATAAAACCCTAACAAAAAAAAAGGGTAAAAAAATTAAGAACAAAAACTAAAAACATAAATAGATAAATATGGATGAAAAATAAACAATTTGCAAGAAGGACCAAAAAACCAAAGAAATTAATACCCAATAAAAAATTAAAAGAATAGGTGCCAAAATGAAAAATAAAATATATAATTAATTCAAATTGAAAGACAAAAAAAAAACAGGTCAAAACTCTAGGACCGAAAATAATAAAGGGATTTAAAAAACAATTGTTGAAACAATTAAATGAATAAAGACCGAAATAAAAAATGACATATATGACCAATTTCAATTAGAGGACCAAATTAAAACAAATTAACACTTGCATATCAAAATTAATAAAGAAACCAAAAATAAACAAAAAAATAAAAGAGTAAGGACTGAAATAAAACATACTATATATAATCAATTGAAATTGAAGGACATAATTGAAAATAATCGAAAATTCCATTGAAAAATCAATAAGAAAACAAAATAAAAAAATCAAGGACTAAAATAAAACTAATACAAATGTTAAGGACCTCCCCATACTTCTGACGAAGGAGAGAGAAATGAGCAAGGGGGGATAAACATGTCCACCAACGATTCTTCAACCTGACTTAGAGGCCACGTGCCGCTCCGAGAGACAAAGAACATGGCGACGCTTCTTTTAACACGACGGAAGCCCTGTTTTGACCGTCATAAGACACTGCACGCGTCGCCTGAAGATCGTGATGTGCGGAACACTGCCGGCGTGTCTGTACCATGTGCTTGCTGTGTTCGAATAAAGAAATATTAAAAAATTGATCAATTACCCATATACCACAACACCCTCGTGATATCTACAAAAAAAACCGGGGGTGAAAATTCGGAGATACCCCTGATTCTAGGTGTTTGTTTTTGTCGTTTAAGAGGTTATTTTTCGGATTTTTTTTTTGTAGTAAGGGGTTATTTAAGGGGTTATATTTTATCAAATCCAGAAATACCATTTATGTTCCATGGAAAAATTCAAAAAATATCCCACCGGTCTTCGGGGGCTAAAATATTTTCGATTCTGAAAATAAAATAATAATTTTACTATCATAATAAATAATAATCTGACTCTAGATGAATAATAAAATTTTACACAATAAAAGAGGACGTGATTTATGTGTTAGTCAATTTCTTGGACGGGGAGACAACCCCGCAATGAAGTCCTGGACTGTAAATATAATCGTTTAAGTTTCCGATGGAATCTGCTGCTCTTTTCATCCCCGGGGAAGTCGTAGCTTGCGATAATCAAATGTCTTTCATAACAGGCTTTCTAGCACGTGACGTCATGCCGCGTGTCAAATAAATGGTTATAATAATTAGATGTTTCCTGGACCATTTACAACTCATTTTCCACCCTAATGTCCTGTCTTTTTTATTCTATATTGCCCATAATTATTTTCTATCTGTGATTTTGATTTAAGTTGTTTTAAAAATATTTTTTTGTTTATAAATATATTAAAATATTTTATTTTTTCTAAAAAAAAATTATCTTTCACATCGAAAATGATCTAAAAATACTATTTTTTTAATTTAAAAAATATATTTTTTTATAAACACTTTTAAAATGCACTGAGAAACAAGTTATAATCAGCGAAACGAGTCGAGAAGAAGCAAACGAAATCAACAGCACAACAAAAATAAAGACCCACTGAGTAGTGATCGAGGAATCTTCATCAGCATAATCAAACTCAGCACAAGGCCAACCAAAAGACATCTCAAACATAATTAATTATGAAGCGGCAACCAGATTCCAAGGCCACTGCCCTATACCGCCACCAAAACCTAAATGAAACATCGCATGGACCGAATTGTTTCCACGCCACACTGCACTCATCTTCCCACAACATTATATTGCATCGATCCAGGCAGATCTTAAGCCAATTGTTGGAGACTATAATTAATCTGAGATTACAAGGCTAGACACAATAAAAAGGGAACAATGCATTTGTTATTTTCATATTTTTCTTTTCACACATGAGAATTATCCGAATATTGTAAGGCAGAGGATAACAGGTTGGATTTTCATTTAAACATCACACTTTTTGAGATCGTCAGGGCTCACATCAAGTCCAACAGTGAGTGGAAGACTTGGTGGTGATATGATATGTTGGCCGTCCATTTCTGGTTGTGTTCATAGAGAAAAAAAAGGCTCAAACATCGACCCATTCTAGAGTGACAGGAAAAAAAAATGGTCCCGTGATGAGATTTTTTAGCATCATACGTGTCCTATATTCTCTGATACTTTACAGCGAGGGGAATGATATCCACATGTATTTTTAACATTACAAGAGAGAGGAGAGAAATTGGGAGGTGGGATAACCCCATTACCTTTTTTTTTCCTCACTTCACAAGGACTGAAATAACTTTATTTTTTTCTTTTAGATATTTTTTTAATAAATCTTCAAAATAAAATCATGCGTGTTTGTGTATTTTGAATTATTTAATTATTTTTTCTTAAAATGAATAAGGGGGAGCACCAAATATAACACTAAATTATTAAAGTATCGTTGAATTTGAAAAAAAATATATATTTGTATCGTTTTTACCATAAAATCAATTTATTTCTCAAACAAGGACTTATTTTAAAATACTTGACAAAAGATGTTAAATATCAAAACTATCTATATCTATGTAATTGAATTATATTTTTAAAGTTTATATAATAGATAACTTTGACAGTTGCAGAAGGTAACAAAAATAGCATTAATGAGGAGACATGTACAAGTGGTTTGATTTAGAGCTGAAAAACTGGTGGATGCTGCCCGATCGAGCAGAAGGACTGGGAAAGTAACCGGCCACGGTATAAATCACATGGTCTGTTGTCAGTATTTTTTGGTGTGCCTTGTTTTTTTTGTGATTAGTATCGGTGTTTAGGTCAGCTTGAGTGTAATTTGATTAATTCTATAAATTCTAAAATTAATAATTATATAAGTCATCAAATGATCATCATATTAACAATAACAAAGCTCGAACTTGAAATTATAGGGAGGAGCAAATCCCTTAATACAAACATCTTACCACTGGACTACCTGGATGTATTTAACGTCTTTGTTTTTTTATTGATAAAATCTGATATTTCTTTTTAAAAAATAAAATAAAATCTAGACTTTCTTTATATATATGGATTTGTAAATGTGCCAAATCCGTATGTTTAATGGTTGGATTTTTTAGAAAATGATTTTGAAAAAAAAACTCCAAAAATAGCATTATTCTAGTTTTTAAAATAATTTTAAGTTTTAATTATGAAAAGTGATATACAGATAAGATTTGTATTCTAAAATATCATAAAACTGACGTGTCACGCAGCTATTCATGGAGTGTGAATCTCATAATTAAAAATGATTGACTTCCCACAGACAAACAAATTGAGATTTTTTTTGCAAGCGTGTCAAAGTTATAGCCGGGATCATTCCATCTTCCTTGGATTTAGTCCTGATTTTATTAATCTATTTCGGACAATAAAGGATTTACAATGCCAACTTCAAAATATTATCTAAGATGATAGTGAATAGCCCTTGATGCCAACTTCGAGTAATTTTGTCCCGTGTAGAATGTCATAACCAGTTCCAAATCATCTTAACCTTTTCAAGTAAAAAGCAAGGAAATTGATATGATGGAAAAATCAAATTGAAATTTTGAATGGAATTAGGAGACCAAATTACAAGTTTAATTATGTTTAAGAGTTAATTTGAGTTCAATTAAAGGATTCAATTGGGTGCAAGAACTTAATTAATTTTTAAATAGATTAAGTTAATTTTATTAGAAACTTAATAGGAGAAAACTTAAATATGAGAGTCTAATTTGGGCTTTAATTGGGAAGATCAAGATTTTAAAAGTCCAAATTTATTTTTTATCGAGTTAATTGATTGCAATTAGGGGTAAAATTGCAAGAGAATCAAAAGTTTAAGGTCAACTAATAATCAAATTAAATAAATATATGACAAAAGAATCATTTTTCAAAACACGCCAAACTATATGAATATAATTGATTGAAATAAGTGGTGAAATTAAAAAGATTAAAAGTTTGATGGTCAATTAAAGAGTTAAACTTTATAAATCCAAGATCAATTCAAAATAAAAAAAAACACTAAAAGTTGGGGGTGATGTTAAAACTTAAAGGGATAAAATTATATAAAATTAAAAATTTGAATCCCTAGATGAAATTAAAAGATACGGGAAGACGAAGAAATGAATTGAAATCGCACCAAAATCTTTAAATTAAAGGCGAAAACAGGACCGTTTCGAAGGGTAGAAAAAACCCAGACGGCTCGTTAAAAAAAGTATCAATTGACACTTTTTTTTAAAGGAAAGAACTTAATTACCTCTTCAAAATGCGATGTATAAAAAAATCTCATGCATGCTCGGAATAGAATCTGTCCTTGTTTATATCTTTCTTTTTCAAAGACATCGAAGCCCACGAAATGGCAAAGAAAGAACTTAAATCTCACCAAGCTCTCTCTCCCTCCATCAAAAAACCTCTCTCCTTATCTACTAGCTAGTTTGCTATCACTTCCTGCAGCCATTGTGTTTGCTGTTTAATATGGAGAGAATTCTGGTGTTTAAAATCTTTTGTTCAGCTCTGCTCATAGGGCTTCCTACAACATGGGCCAAGGACAATCTTCTTAGTCCATCTAAGTTGGAGAAGTTCGTCGATGAACTTCCAGACATGCCCAAGATTCAAAGTTTTGAGGTAGTGAATGGTGTTTACAAATCCAAGCCATTGAAGATTGGCATGTACAAGAAGCAATGGGTAAGATCACTACGCCTCTATTTCCTTGCCGTGTTTAATTGATTATATACGTACCTGAAGAATTCCTAGTTTTTCTTACATGTATTTCTTTTTTCAATCTGACGAGTGGAGCTTTTGTGCTCTCTGGTAAATTGAAGTTCTTTAGCGAATTACACAGAGTCTCCTTTTGTTTATAATCATGCCTTCTGTATATGAGGGTTCTTATAGCCTTTTCTTGCCTCTGAGGTGATTAAAATCCCAGGATTTTTTTTTTATTTCAACGTGGATGGTTGGCGAACTATGTTACAACCCTGATGAACAGTAAAAACATCCACTTCCTGGTCTGAAATCCGACCTGCTGGAGCCGCATTTGATTCATATACAGCACTAGTACTGTTCCTTTCTTTGTTTCCATCATTTTTGCATTATAGGCTATCTTTTTCTGATGGTACTGTGAATATATTCATAAAAAAAAATTCAAAACGTTGCTCGGATTCCATCACAAGTTTCGATCCCGCCAAATACGGGCATTATACAATGCTCCTACTTGCGTTTTGGAAGAGTCTCTAGGAGCTGGGTTTTTTTTTTCTTGTTGATGTTGGAAAAAGAGCCAAATTCGATACTTTCTAGTGGCTACTATAAGTCTATAATTGTTGCATTATCTGAAAAGGGCTTCTCTCGTACTTTGTTATATTATATATTTTTCTAAAAAGTGAAAACCAATTGTATCGCTGTATTCTGGTCTAACTTTGGTGCGCAGAAATTCCACAGAGACCTCCCGCCCTACACCAGTGTATGCTTATGGTGCATCCAAGCGCAGCGCAACAATCCCTGGCCCAACCATCGAGGCCATTCGTGGAATCGATGCCTTCGTCAAGTGGCAAAATCATCTCCCGTCGAACCATATTCTTCCATGGGACCCAACCATACCAACTGCTATACCTAGAACCAACAAGGGCATTCCTACAGTGGTGCACCTTCACGGTAGCATTGGTGAGCCTGAGAGCGATGGACATGCACAGTCATGGTTCACCCGCGGTTTTCAAGAGGTAGGACCCACTTGGACCAAGAAGGAATATCATTACTACAACCTGCAACATCCAGGAAACTTATGGTACCATGATCATGCCATGGGGTTGACTAGAGTCAACCTTTTAGCTGGCTTGACTGGGGCGTACATTATCCGTGATCGTGAAGTTGAGGCCCCGCTTAGACTGCCGAGTGGTGATGAATTTGATCGGACGTTGATGGTGTTCGATCGTAGCTTTCGCACTAACGGTTCGATATACATGAGCTTCACAGGAAATAACCCCTCCATACACCCACAGTGGCAGCCAGAGTATTTTGGCGATGCAATTATCGTCAACGGCAAAGCATGGCCTCGTCTGACCGTACGTCGTCGTAAATACAGATTTCGAATCATCAATGCCAGCAATGCAAGATTCTTCAGGTTTTTTTTCAGCAACGGTCTGAAATTCATCCATGTGGCAGCTGATTCAGCATACCTTGAGAAGCCAGTGATCACCGATGAAATCCTCCTGGCCCCGTCTGAAATCGCTGACGTGGTGGTTGACTTCTCAAAGTCAAAGTCAGACAGTGCAATTCTAGGCAATCATGCAGCGTATCCCTACCCAACTGGGGATCCAGTGAACGAAGCCAATGACAAGGTCATGAAGTTTATCATCAAGAAGAAGCCAGAGCATGACACCTGGAGAGTACCCAAAACCTTGGTAAAATACCCTCATGCTGATTTATCCTGTGCATCAAAGACACGGTACATTGCCATGTACGAGTACACAAGCGGCGATGATGAGCCAACCCATCTTTACATCAACGGAAAATCATATGATGAACCAGTCACGGAGACCCCAGAAGTGGGGACCAGTGAGATATGGAACGTGATCAATCTGACAGACGACAATCACCCGTTGCATATTCATTTGGGATTGTTTAAGGTGATTGATCAAACCGAGTTGGTCAACGAGGAGGAGTTTACAGCGTGCATGATGAAATTGAACGACGCGATCAAGTGCAAAATAGATCAGTATGCAAGTGGAAAAAAGATAGAGGTGCCGGCCCATGAGAAGGGATGGAAGAATGTGTACAAGATGACACCTGGATCTGTGACCATGATTCTTGTCAGATTTGCATATATACACTCAAATGAATCCTATCCGTTCGATGCAACAGCTCAGCCTGGTTTCGTCTACCATTGCCACGTAAGTGATGTTTTTCTTGAACAAATCTTATGATTTCATAGGTTTAGCTTATCTACCATCTCTCTCTATCTCTCTCTCTGTTTTTGTTTTTTTTGATGTTTTTTTTTATGGGTGAAAAGCGAGCATAACAAATTGAATTACATCAAATAATCCCCAGTGAATATACATTGGCGTGAATGCCCGTACTCTATTATTCTACGGGCAATGACCTCACTTGAATCTTGCGCAAAAGGGTTACGTTTTTAAGAACTGGGGATTAGGCCCTGTTGGTGGCGCATCCCTTTCAGACATGAAGAAACAAGTTACCAATCAGTTCACTCCATTTAGGGATGCACCAGCTAAGTAGCTACTGATTGACACGACTTTGTTTGCTGGTTTGCAAGCCAACAAAAAGCTAAATTGCCCAACTCTGATCATTGCTGCTCGATTGTAATCTAGTGTTTGTTTTTATGCCATTCTTTGCCCGTTTCATGAGAAAGCAATTCCTCTTTCTACTCAAGAAAACATGTTGCAATCTCTGTGGTTGATTAGGTCCCTTGTGAGCACTGTAAAGATCAGAACGTGTTGTACATTCCGATGTGCACTTTCTTGTTCACGGGTACCCCGAGGGATTCATCATGCTTGTCGCTAGCCTTGCAGAGGCCGTGCATATATAAAATTGCAGAGTCGTCGAAACCACTAATATCTATACTTTGCATTTAAAAATGGTTCTTTTGTTTCTTTGAAATTTATTTACCTGTACATCAAACTGGTGAACAGAAGATGACCTTTCTATATACGCAGATCTTGGATCACGAAGACAATGTGATGATGCGACCATTGAAGTTGATCAAATGAGCAGGAGGCGAGCTGAGAACTTCAAAATGTCACTACCTTATCCGGTGACTGTTTCCTTAAAATTATGTTTCACTACCTAGTTCCTTCCGAGATTTCTACATGGGATGATGTCAACGTTCTTGCATGTATGAAATTCGAGGTTCTCGATGCATAATTAAAAATTTCCATGGAAGGTGTTCCCTGTTGCATGGGGTGCAGCTGTCAGAGTGTTTTTTCCCTTTCTGTTTAATTTGACAATATCAATACATGATGCGCCTGCTCGCACATTGTTCTAATTTTACGGGAAACGTCATCACGTCCGATACAATACCAATCAAACTCAAGACAACTGACAAGTATAATCGAACTGGAAAAAAACAAAGTCTATCCTTCTCTTTTAGTTTTTTGGATGATGGAGTCGAGAAACCAGATAATAAGATGCTGGCAGGCCAATAGAAAATGAAAGAGGCCCAATGGGCTTATCATCATTTTGCAGAATTGAGTGGAGGAGTGAGAAACCACAAGCAGTGTAGGCAGAGAGCGAAAGATAAGCAAAATTAGAGCGAAGTTGTAAAAACCTTGCGAGTGGGAAAAAAAATCCCAGACGAGTCAATGAGCAGCACCATTCAACAATAACGACACCTGCTACCCTAGCCAAAATAAGAAAAAAATGGCTACGGCAACGCTCCATAACAGCCGTCCATCCATTCCATTAACGACCACATCACGACCGTCTACTCGTCGTAGAATTTCATGTTTTGCTCCTCCCTCCTGCTCGAACAAGGTCAGTTTCGTTATATATATTTTTTTTAAACGCTAGCAATTTATCTTGGTTAATGGGGGAGGGGGTGGATACAGTGTAGGAGGGAGTACACTAGCGTGATGATAGTACCAACTGGAGTAGGGGCCAGCATAGGTGGGTTCGCCGGCGATGCTTTGCCTGTTGCTCGTGCTTTATCCTCCGTCGTGGATTGCCTTATCACGCATCCTAATGTGCGTTTTCTTTTTATTTAGTACTTACTTTGCAAAAACAAGTCGATGGTACAAATAATTTCAGTAGGAGAGATTAGTCTATGGTTGTGCGTTTCTCGTTTTGGTAGGAAGTGGTTAAAGCTCTTTTAAATTGAATGTAAATCACAGGTGCTTAATGCTGCAATGCTGTACTGGCCGATGCCTAATGTTCTATATGTTGAAGGTTATGCTCTTGACCGTTTTGCACAAGGTTTGTGGGCCCTTCAGCCTGTTCACCAAAACAAGGTGCCTTTGTTTATCTCTTATTTATTTTTGCCCTCGTCTGTTCCTGCCGTCTGTCAAACAATTTAGTTGCTGATTAGCATTTTGCCATGGTTCGAGCTTGTGGTGACAAGTAGGTGGGATTGGTTCTTGATGGTGGAATAGAGGAAGAGCTTCGAATCCGTCATTTGCAGGTGGCTGATGCCACCAGGGCTTCCCTTGGATTGCCTGTTTTGGAGTATATTGTCACTGACACCCCACTAGAGGTACCATCCCTTACAACTCATCAGATAATTTTTCTTGTTATTGATGTCACATAGATCGATATCTGCACTATTCTAAATAAATACCAAATCTTCTTTTCATTGATAATTAGTTGCGCCATTTGTTGGATGTACCGTTAACTATTGAGCTGTCTATTGTATAAATTAAGGGTAGTTAATTGCTAATGGTCAATAATCTTTCTACGTTATGAATTTGTCTTTGCTCATAGTTAAGAAGGGAAATTTTAAATTGGATGTCTCTATTGATGGCAGATTTGCCAGTCAAGTCAGTTTCTGTGCTGTTAACTATTGATCTTTGAAATTATGTTTGGGATTTGCTTTGCTTAGTGAAGAGAAAAGAAAGATTATGTCTTTTTTTTATAACCAATGTGATTGCAAGAGTTGCTTTAACAGGTGGAAAAGTGGGTTGATTCAAAGACTGGGCAATCAACTGGGAGAATTAAGCATCCTGGTGCACTACTCAGAGCTGTGGAGACTTTAATTAACCGATCTCAGGTGAATGCTGTAGCAGTGGTGGGACGCTTTCCAGATGATGATGTTGAAGATGTTGATGATTATCGACAGGGGGTGGTATGTTAATCATGCTCCCAACTTGTTGATTCCATGCTGTTCCACAACCATACAATGTCAAAGTATTATTTAATATTTGCATGAACAGATTTAATTCCATGATATGCTTTTAAACATATCATATGGTTATGCTTTAATTCCACAGGGCCTTTAACTGTGTTGTGCTTTTAAACATGCTTATTAAAATTATATTTTTTATTTTCCAGAATGATAGAAAATCCTGTGAAATACTTCAATGGTGAAGTGTTGTTTAAAAATTAAATATTGTTGGAATAAGAAAGGATGCGTTTTGTACTATTTCCTTGCTCATATTACCATGTAAATCTTTAATCCTGATATGGGTGCTGGTAATTTGAAAGTGGTTACTTAAGTTAGAAAATTAGTACTATGCGAAAGCAAAGTAAAAAAGTTGGAAAGAAGAGAGCTAAACTTAGAATCCAGTTCTGAATCCAGACTCATTTCTCAGATATTTTTCCAGTACCCAAACGGTCCTCTATCCTACAATTTGGACTTGAAGTGTAAGCCAGTCATTTACAACAATATATGGTACTATTCTGCTTCTCCTCTACCGAGTGAGATGAAAAGCATGGTCTGTGGATCGTATTTTCTTTCACAGAACTTAACAAGTTATAGGGTGCAATGCTTTTATGTGGCTTTTGTCCTTTCGAGCATTGCTCAGTCACCAGATTGCTTTTTATGTATTGTGCTGTTAAAATAGCAAACTTGATATCTTGGCTATTTTACATTACTGGTTCTGACTGAAGCAATAAGGGTGTTTGATGTTGTTGAATTTTTCTTGTCATTCCAACTTAGTCTCTTCAACTTCGCAGGGAATAGATTTGTTGGCGGGAGTGGAAGCAGTTATAAGCCACTTGGTGGTTAAGGAATTCCAGATTCCTTGTGCACATGCTCCTGCAATGCTACCGCTTCTCTTGACCAAAGATCTTTGCCCCAGATCAGCTGCTGAGGAGGTTTGTGGAGTTAAATAGAAGAAATAAAATTTGGCATTTGAAATATAGGAGTGAACCTCAGTGCAAGCAAGTGTACACTACAGCGTGTTTAACCATTAAGTTACAACTTCTCTGTTGCCTCGTAAATTGACTGACATGGCTAACTTGCTATCTTTGTTTTTCTTGATCATAGCCAGTGTGCTATTTGGATAGGATTGGAGATAATCATAAGGATCACTAGCCTCATTCAACCATGCAAACATCCTTACTGATATTTCCACAATAACATATGTTCCGTAATTGGTAAAGTAGAGGTTTCATGGCACCACTCCTATAAATGGAAATTAATGAGCATAACCATAGGATATTACACTGTTCCAAATTGGATAAGAAATAATTTAATTTTTACCTCTAGTCTTATCAATTTGTATCCCATACGTCACCTTTTGCAGGCTGATGGTTTAGCATTTCTCTTTCTATTATCTATATGCATTTATATTTCAATCTTGTTCAACAGATTGGATATACTTTCTTGCCCTGCGTGCTAACTGGTCTGAGTAAAGCACCGCAATATTTGGCGAAGGATTCCCAATCCCTAGAGAAGGATTGCCTATTAGCCAGCGATGTTGACAGTGTTGTTCTTCCTGTCAATGCATGTGCAGGAGATGGTGCTCTTGCTTTTGCAAGAAGCAAAAGAAACAAGGTAGAGATTAGAATTTGTTTCTTACATGTTCCTTAGATAAAAATAAAAAAACAGGGAAAGAAAAATGACTGGTTAACTGAACTCTTTAGAAGGCAAATATCATTAATGGCTTTCCAGCTCCTTCCAGCTTGTTCTACCTACCTGGCTATCCCTTCAACCCTGACAGTTTATGTTTGGTATTTGGATCCTTGTGACTGAATCACTGCTCTTCCTTTCAGCCACTCATAATTACAGTGGAGGAAAATGAAACAGTTCTTGACGATACGCCAGATAAACTCGGGATTGAAACGGTATGGTGAATGAATTATGACTGCAAATATACTCCTAGAAATTATGATTGTTTCAGAACTTGCAATGCAATCTGTTGTGCAGGTCATGGTCGCCAATTATTGGGAAGCGATTGGTGTTATTGCAGCTCACAAGGCAGGAATAGATCCATATTCTCTCCGACGAAACGGGATTGGTAACATTAAACGTGCTTTTGCAAAGCCAGCTAAAGGAGTTTCAAGTGCCACTCAAACGACCTTGTTGGAGAATTATTTGTCTGGAGTACATTAGTTTTCTTTTTTTACTAACATTCTGCATCTATTTATTTAAAAATATCATCTTTTGCACTACAGGTTTGAGTCAGATGCATGGTCGTTCGGATTGAATTTTGGGAAACACAGGATTTGCTACTCTATTTTCAAAAGCGAATCTCAACATGCTGTAGTTTACGCTCTGCCGCAAGCTAAATTATTTCCTCAACAAAAAAAATTGAACATGCAGGTTTTTTCAACCTATATTTTTTATATAAAAAAATATCAAATGTAAATTGTAAATTTCATGCATGCATTTAATTAAATAAGCTAACCAAGAATTATTTGTATCAATAAATAAATAAAATCATTAGCGATAACAAAATATATATCTAGAAAAGTCATGAGATAGATGTATATTATAATATTTGATCTCGCATTACAGGTTATTCATCTAGTTATTGTGTTCAATGACTCTTTAATAAATTTATTTTTATTTAATAATGACTAGAAATAGATATAAAATTGATTGAATAAAATAAATAAAATATTTTAAACTAGAAACTAAAAAAATAATAAAAACGAATTTTATATCGAAATTGAATTGCAAAAATATGGAGGGATTAAATAGGTATAATGTATAAAATTTGAGGAATAAAATAAATATTTTATGAGAATTTTGAAACCAATGCTTTTTTTTATTTTGGTACTTTGCTTTTTAATTTAGTTTTGGTTAACAAATTTGATTGAATTATCCTTTAATTTGACATACAAAATTACAATTGAAAAAAATATATTTAAGAACTAAGATCTGAACAAAAGGTTTTGAACAGTAAATCCTCAATAAAAAAAAATGTTAGAATATGAAAAGTATTTGCTTAGATTTTTATATAATATAATTTCTAGGTAAAAAGTTGAACACCTTTATTCTTAAAGGTGGAAGAGGACAAGATGTCTAGGTTTCAATTAAACCTTTTGTCAACTCATTGTGCTGGTGTGGCATGACAGGATTGGCTTGACGGTTTATCCTCCGGAGATAGCAACAACAGAGATTGGTAAATTGTCAATACAGACATTAAATCAACTGTAATATTGTCAAAAAAGACGATGGAACAGAAAACAGCAAGTCTGTGGATCCGACATGTTTCCTCCCGGAAGATGGACTGTTGATATACGAGAAAGCTTGCTCGAAGCCTATTCATTTTGATAAGTGAAGTCTCTGGTTACACACTGTTCACTGCCGCTTATTTTCTACCAGGAGTATGCAAAAAATAATTCCGTGGTGGCCCGAGTTTCATTTTTTCTCCATTGAAGCATGATGTCAAAAAAGACTATTTCAGGTTCATCATTCTTTGATTGAATCGACCGATCCGGTTACTGTGCTGTTAAAAAAGGTGTGGTGATCTCAGGAATTGGAATTGGATTGTTTCTGATTGAATTATTTCAGACATGTTTTTTAGGATATCCAATGAGTAGAGGCTTCATTTAAAATCTAGACTTTTAAGGGGGTTTTTTGGAACCAATTCTCAATTCAATTTTTTAGAGTTGATTTCAATTTTGGTGTGAATATTTGAGTTTGTGATTGATGTTGTTTTTAAAAATACTTTTTATTTATAAATGCATCAAAAAAATATGTTTGGTAACAAGTTTTGAAACTGTAAGTAATGTTAAACCGGGTCAACGACTAGTTTGTGTTTGGTAACAAGTTTTGAAAGAAAATTTTAATTAGTAAAATTAGGGGCGAAGTGGTTTCTTTTCTATTCAGCGGCGATGATTTGTTTATAAAAAAAGAAGTTTAGATCGAGGGGGAAGGAGTGTACCAACATGGTTCAAAATTCCAGGTCCTCTTTCAATCCCGATGCTCAAATCATCAAGAAGATTGTTTTCTATCGTTGATCTTACTTCAGATTCAATGAGATCTAAGATAAATCAACATTACTTTAATCATACACGAATAGGAGAGGGGAAAAAGAGGTTCACTCAAATAAATTCTCCATCTACGTTGGGAATGTCTAGAGATTCCAAGTAGGGTCAATAGTGAAAGGAAAAAAAAAGGAAGAATATTACTGCCAACATCGATCTTCGACCACCGTAACCCATCAGTTAAAAAAGAATAACTCCGTTGGGTTAGGCAGCTCGGTGGTAGCAGAGGGACCGTGAAACCTAACAGTAGTTGGCAGGTAGAAAGAAATTCATGATAAACGTTCTGTTCTTGTGTTCCCGGAGCTTACCTACCGTTCTGCTCTCATGACACTGGAAATTCTGGGTTTTTTTCTTCTTTCCATTTAATTAATTAAAAAGGATAATAGAGATTGCATCTTTAGTTATATGATTCTGTTTATAATATGATTTAGAAAATGCATGCGTGGCCATTGCATCTTCTCATGAAGTGTAATGCCATGGGCCATGGCCAGTATGTGAAAAAATATGGAGCACTCCTTATAAATATTGCAATAATAGTTAAATGGGTTCTATCAACTTTAATACAGGAAATGGAGCACTATTTTTATTGGATGGGATGAAATGATCCATAAAACACCCACAGCAAACTGCTAAACGAGCTCGTAATATAAAATTATCAGTAAAATGATAAAATCTCAAAGTTATCCATTGTGAATATTCTTATTATTTTTTTGGTAATCAGGGTGTCCAGGCCAACTTACACGCACCTCGACTATTCCCCGGATCTACTACACATCCTGCAAGTCCAATGAGCATGTAAGGCACCGCGGAAGTGACAGACATACCGGGCAAGGATCGAACCAGAGTGTCATGAAGGGGGATACCCTCCAGATACCGTTGGGACACTCGAACCACGGTCCCTTAAAGAGGAGCGCCCTCCAACTACCGCTGGGACAGACCCCTGCCGGTGAATATTCTTATTTTAATAATTAATTGGTAGGTTGATGATTGCATATAATAAGGTGTAAAAGTATTTTTTCACTGAGAATATATTGAAATAATATTTTTTTTAAATAAAAAACTATTTTATTTTTTATATTTACAAATCATAATCATTAAAAAAACATACAATGTTTTTGTATTTTATAGATGAGAAACAATTCAAAAAACGAGTCTAACTATATATTACTACCAAAATCAAGGAACTCAGATTACATTCAGACAGGTGAGTATGGACCGATTGGCTTCTTCTTCTTTTTTTTTTTGTAAGAAAAAAGAGGAAAGTGGGAGAGGCTAAAAAGTTCTCGCTAGAAGGAGGGCTTGAACCTCCGACCTTGTGGTTAACAGCCACACGCTCTAACCAACTGAGCTATTCCAGCAACTTGCTATATCCGTTTCATATTATATAATATATAGTTTATAAACACAGATGATCAACTTTTGACAGCCTCACGCTGTTGAAGTTTTTTGAACTTCGATGATGAAATTCAATGCTGCTGGATGATATTTTTATCCAATAACAGGTCGAAGAAGCCCCGGGAAATAAATTATCGTGTATGGTTTGCTAAATATAAAGTCTTAAGTAATCAAATTAAGAATCAAAGATGTCAGCAATCACCACCCGTGGTCCGCAATCTCTCTTTCGGAAATTGGATATGGTCTTCAATACAGCCGTAAGGCCACGTCATGTTGAAGTGTCGACGTCAGCACTGACACGTTTTTGTGTGTGCATAAAACTGTGTGGCTTACCAGGATCGGTTTTGCTTTCAAAAGAAATATTAATACTGGATATAGAAACCCTAATGAGAGCGAGTTTCTCACTTTTCGCTCCCGATCTCTTTCCTACTTTAGCATCTCCAACAGAGACTATCACGGCCGAGTTTTCTATTCCTCGGTGTTTCCTCTAACCCTCAAAAAATAGAGAGAAAATAAAATATAATCCAGGAAACTCAAAAAAAAAAAAAAAAAATCATCAATGCTGAAAAGCCAAATGATGAAGTCCTCCTCTCCTTCACACACGTGTACATATTTGTTGAGATAAATGTGTGTTTTGAAAGCAACACCCAGCAATTTTATTGGTCAGAGAGCCACATAGACGGGAGTGCTGCAGGAAGTTCAGGGCCAAGTTATCCAAAATTTGTTTTAAAAAAAATTAAAATTAAAATGTCACGTGCTTCTCGAGCTACTGATTCTCATTGGAAACTATCAGTCAACGCAAAAGCATGTGATCGTGCCAATTTCCTTTGTTCTCGTACGTACTTGTTTTTCCTGAAGGAATCCCAGTCTCTCTATCCCTGTCATATCTACCAGCCACGAAAAACTAATTAATTGTCCCACTATTTAATTTGTAATCTCGAGAATCTCAGTTAACATTTTATTTCCAGGGTTTCCTCCGTTATTCAATTTAATTTTGTCTTTTTTTTAAACTAATTTCAAGGTGTTTTAAAGGTAGCAATTGATATATTAAATTGATGAGGAGTGGAAAAACAAATAATAAAAAATACTTGACGCACAAACTTGTTCTTCAAGATCCACAAGCACCCAGCCTTCTAACTCTTGAGGTAGGCACCCGAGCCCAATCTTTTAGGCCTGGGCACTAACCTCTTCCTATGTTTATTTTTTATTTTATTTTATTGAAATATACTATGAATAAAATAATTAACATGATATTAAAATTATTATTTAATTTTGACATAGTTATTGAATAATGTTAAAGTTTTCTATGAGAATATTAAATTTTTTATCCCCAGCTACTACACACCAAATATGCAAAAAAGAATATTCATAAAGAAAGATAATGATGATCAACTTGGCATGATAAGAAATAGGGCTTCCATACTTAAGATGTAATAATTGTAAGCATTATCTATTTTTATTATTATATAATTAAATAAAAAATGAATTCCAAAAAATAAAATTATTAGTATTATTTTTATGAAAAAATTATATTGAATTTTAATCGGATCTATTGAGTCAATGATATATTTTCTAGATAAATTAGATGTCACCCCGCTTGCCAAGTTAAAAATCAGGTCAACAAGTCATCACAATTACTTGCCAGGTTAAATCAAGTTCAATAATATTGAAGGGAAAAAAAAAACTCCTTACTATAGTGTCTGAGCGAAAAAGATCGTTTCTAATTGGTGGTGTTGGAACTTTCATCAGTTGAATTGAATCGTGCAATTCGCTCCCCTGTTAATTCATGAGGACTCAAATTGAACTAAGTAAAAGTTCTTAGTTTACAATCCAAATTTTAAAAAGTGTTATTTTTGCTAGAAATAGTATTCTACATTTGTTTGTGTTCCATTTAAAATCGATAAAAAAACATTTTCCATGAAAAAAAACATTTTCTTTCAAAACAAATAAACCAAAATTTAGACGCAATTACTTCTGAGATTTTAATTTTATAATCCTGAAATGCTGGAAAAAACGTGGACCATGAAATGTGAAACTGTCCACTGATCACGTACGAAGGATGGGGACTTATACTTAACAGCAACTGACTTACCTAACTCAAAACAAAAAAATAAACAAATAAAAA
This sequence comes from Salix viminalis, assembly GCA_029228465.1. Taxonomy (NCBI): domain Eukaryota; kingdom Viridiplantae; phylum Streptophyta; class Magnoliopsida; order Malpighiales; family Salicaceae; genus Salix; species Salix viminalis. The sequence goes on from CM055435.1 coordinate 7,788,517, forward strand.
CTGTGAAACCCTCGAGGATGCACCTTCTCTTTTCAGGGAGGTCGTCCTTACAACCTGCACGCACATGCATGGCAAAACAACCGGTCAAAGTCAACCTTTTTTCTCTTGCAAACATGGCAGCAATCATCCTAATAAAGACCACCACTTGAATCTTATTTTTACCCTATCGGATTCCTGGGTATCTGCTCTTTTCCAGTTGAGGCGTTTCTTTTTGTTCTTAGAAGCTTCGGATTGCAATAATGAGGAGGCCGTGTTGTGATAAACAAGATACCAACAGAGGAGCTTGGTCCAAGGAAGAAGACCAGAAACTCATAGATTATATTCAGAAACATGGCGAAGGTTGTTGGCGTTCTCTTCCTCAGGCTGCAGGTTTCGATCTCCTTCTCCCACCTGATCTTGTTTTCGAACCTCCCTACTTTATCCCCTTTTGTTTTGAAAAAAACTAATAAAAATGGTTTGATTACTTAATTCAATTTTTTGGAAACCTATTGAAGGTATTTGTTTCCATGTTGATTGGCCAGGCCTGCTTCGTTGTGGAAAAAGCTGTAGGCTGAGATGGATAAACTATCTTCGGCCAGACCTAAAAAGAGGCAACTTTGGAGAAGATGAAGAGGATCTCATCATCAAGCTTCATGCACTCCTAGGAAACCGGTAGATATATTAATACTTCTCCACAATTTAATTTTCCCTTCCCTTCAATTTCCGTTCCTACTGCTGAAATTGAAGAAGAGATTATTTTCGACATAAAAGTATAAAATAAAATTGCACCATGCATGGCATGTATTTAGAAAGAAGATTTCGCTGCTGTCCAGACATATATAACTTTGCTTTAAAAGCCCTTTTTTTATAAAAAAAAAAGATGAAATAACAAATCCTTGATTATTTCTAATAACGTTGTTAAATTAAAAGCTCTATTCTAATAATTCTAAAAAGAAAAATCAGTATTAATCTTAATATTGCACAGCTGTATCACATTTGTTTTTTGTTTTTTTTTTTGTATCAAGATTGTAACGGTAAAATGTTTTCAGGTGGTCATTAATAGCTGGAAGATTGCCTGGACGAACAGACAATGAAGTGAAGAACTACTGGAACTCTCATTTAAGGAGAAAGCTTACAAACATGGGGATTGATCCAAATAATCATCGTTTGAACCAGAATCTCCTGCGCTCACGTAACCCGCCAAAACCTGCCATTGCAACACCATCTGGATTGAAAGTTCAGGCCACACAACCGCCGGCAAAGCCTCTCGTTGATAGTGAGCAAACATCGGATGCCGGAAGTCGCCTGGAAGATGATCAGCGTGCCTTGCCTGACCTAAACCTTGACCTCACAATGAGCATTCCTTCTTCTTCAATCGCCCATGTTGAAGGGAATCATCCAAAGGACAGCGAGTCTAATTTTTTGAGGCCACAACAGATCGCCCCTTCTTCCAGCCTTCTTCTCTCTCAGTAGCAAACAAATTACTTTCTAATTTTGGACACCCCAAAGAAGTGTTTTAGCAGGGACTGATGTGTGAATCAAGCCTCATTTGTAAATCTTGACTGTTCGGAAACATTATTATGAATTCCCTTTGGAAATATCACGAGAAATGGAGCAAGACAGCCTTACTGATCAGAAGCTGCTATGGTTTCAGGTCAATATTAGTTATAGATGAGTGAACCGTGTGTTACCTGAAGTGCGATCTCGATCAAACATTGTTCATTCACACTGAGCATGGATTAATTAATTCATGATCAAGGGCATAGTTAATTATCTGTCGCCATGTTAAAATAGCTGAGTTGAACATGCATGTATGCTGTATCGATTACATCAGAATAACAGTAAACATGATTGATATTTGAAATTTAATTTGATTCTTCTTCGTATTTTTGGATTTTTTTCGATCCAGCATGAATCATGTTGTACTCTCTTTCCTTGATAAATCTAGTTCCTTCCAAACTGATATGAACCTCATGTTTATATGGTTATGCAACCGGCAACAAATTTGACAAGAATTATAGCGAATCAAAAACAGATTTGATATGAGTGTGATACAATAAAAATTTATCTCAAGATATCAATATTATCGAAATAATAACCCTCATCTTATTAATATCAATTCAATGAACAAGAAGTATAAAAAAATATCATAAACCCAATTAATCTTTAATAAGTCAATTTAATTCATTATAGAATAAAAAAAATACGAGAATCTATAAATCCCTAGATAAAATTCACAATATTAATAGAAGAAAATATTATGTTAAATGGGGAAAGTGATAATAAAGTTATAGAAATTATGTTAGTCTTAGGGATTTGAAATAAAATATTGTATTATATTAGGTGTTAAGAAAATATAAATAAAAAATACCTGGAAAATAAAAAATACAGAAACATGAATAAAGATTCAATGGAAGTGATTTATACGGGACTAGAAGTACAAGTATGTAACTTAATGAAATTCAAAATAGTCTAAGTAAAACTCAGTATAAACAAATATCAAGATTTATAAATTATTACATGAAAAACATAAAACGGTATAAATAAGGGACGTAATGGGAATTTAATTAGAATTGAAACTTAATCAAACAATGCCACAAAGATCCCAAGTTTCACATATAGTGCTATTTCACCTTAAATAACTAGTAAATCAATTTCTTAAGTCATTTCAAGATGGTTCGATTTAATTTCTCTATAACTTATGTTTTCGCGATAGAATTGAAACAAGCTTGAATAACATTTACTATTCCATTTTATTTTTTTTACTTTTTATGCTATTAATATGTTTAGGGACAAAGAAAATGAAATAAAAAATTTCTTGCTAAGATATCAAAATACAATGAGTATAGGAAGACTTAAACAGAAGTTTTAGAAATGTATGGTCTAATTTTGGAGTCTAGCTTTGATACAAATTGATATGAATTATTTATTAGGAGTTCATGAGTTATTATATGTAATTCATGTATTCATTCAGGAGATGGTCATGTATATATCAGTACATGGATCTAATATTTGTTGTCTCTACAGAGCCACTTAGATCTTCTACATAAGAAGAATGTGTTTGTCAGTCCAGTTGAGATCGATCAGAAACTTGCAGAGACATATACAGATTTAACAAAAAAAAAAATATTTTTTTTTCTATATTCAGACTTTTTCCTCGTCTGCCATCAAAGACATGGCACGTAGCTAGGAGAAGGACAGGTGGGTTCTGTCTGTTAGTCTATTTTGTAATTTATTCTGATTTTCAATATTAAATTAACTGAGTTTTTATTTTCATTAAGAATCTCTTAATTCCCTCCCAGTTATAGAAGAATAAGGGCGATGTTTTACTACATTGAGCCTTTAAGGCATTTAACAGACCTTGATCAGACTATGGGTTCAAACAAACAGTAACAGCGGCCACCTTATCTATTCATCCTTTTTCTCCCACTTCAAATATATTAGACTCGAAATCGATTGGATGAAGAATTTCTGGTTTCAAAACACTCAAATCACCTTTTTCTGGTACGTGTTAATTATACTTGTTCATGGTTATATATATATATATCGGTTTCATCATAAAAACTACTTCTTTTAATTGTTATATAAAATCATATTCCGCGAGGCCGTATAGATTACGGGATCACTGCATAAATTCATTTGTCAAGCATAGATTTTCTTTGATTGAATAAGAGCTGCAAATTTGAGAATGGACATTAGGTTTGAAGATGTTTGTTGAATTTTCAACTAAGAAACTGCTGAGAATATGTCCTATTAGAGTAGTTTGAAAATATATCTTAATTACTTCTGCTCTGTTACATCAGTTTTAATACTTACATGTGCACCAGCACAGCAGCTACCATCTAACATGACTTGAAAGAAAATTGCATGAAGAGGAACTATTGACGAACGCATAGATTCAGCTACCATTCAAAGGAACAAAGGCGTTCGTATTTATCAGAATACTGTTTTTCCATCTTCAATTAGTTCTGCCGTTTGTCACATACAGAACCAGAAAAGTTATAATCTGGGAGAAGACCGAGAAGAAAGCTGACAGGAAGATCCTGTGGCTCTAATTTACCATGGAAAGATTAATCGGCAATGTTCAAACAAACAAACAGAAATTACCAAATTTGGTTGACTTTGCTGAATTTGCTGGTTTTCAACGTCAAACACATCCACATATTTACTGTTTTCAAGATAAAAAATAATTAAGAAGAGAAAGTATATTTTTGATGGAGTGGAATTAGGTCCATGTGTGTATCTCACCGTCTCAGGAGTTGTAACTGTACGTAGTATCAAGGGAAGAATGTTAGTTACGAGAGGTGTTCAGATTTCAACCTAGCCACCAGCACCGCTACAACTCGGAGAAACAGCTGTGTATTAAATGAACTTTGCCAATTGCGCACTTTCTGCAGTTCGACATCATGTAGTATAACTTCATTTTGGCTCAATCGTTTGATACTTGAAGATATATTGGATTTGAATCTTTCAGCAATAATTAAATTAAGAACTTGGCTGGCAATTTTATCCCAAGTTTTCTTCTATACACTAACTTTGCTAAGATATGTGTTGAGTGTATATATATATATATATATTGTATAGTCAACTTATAACCTAAGATGACCGGTCAAGAATCATCAACTGATTGTTAGAAATAAAGAAGTATTTTTTAAGCTGTTCCTTCTTCTTCGTAATTTTGACAAGACAGGAAAATAAAATGATGAAATATTGTCTAAAGCGTGTAAAGGTTCTCTTTCTATGGCCAACCAAGAAGAAACAGTCTTGCGTCCGTCTCGAAGACAACCTTAAACTATCTTTCAAATCCTACTTTCTGATTGAATGTAGTGTGCATATCAAGTCCGATACGACTACGTGCGCGAGGTCTCAGCAGTAATAGCTACGAGGGGGATCGGAGTAGCAGAAAAAAATGGAACCACCTCTCTGGTAAAATAGAATCCTGCAAGTGGCAAGAAACCATGCATGGATGTACAATTTCAGATGAGGAACGCGATTGAGAAAAAGAAACAAGTTCGTCCTATATGTGAAATAGAATTTTAATTGTTGGGGAAAAATGCAATTTCATGAATATGATTGCTGTGCGCTCTCTCCCTCCTAAGTTTGTTTTCCATTCGTACGTGTAATTATTATTATCACATCACGCCATGGGTCTCTCACCGTGACCTCCATCTTGACTGATGTTTTGCTAAATAAATACTTGGCCAAGGTTTGAGTACATATGTGCTCACGTACTATAGGCTCACGAGAAAGAAACAAAAAAACTACACTTTATATGAAACGAACGACTGAACCTCCATATATTTTGACCATTCTAGCTAGGGTTTGGGAGAACTTGTTATGATTGGTAGGTACGTAGTGACAACCCCCCCCCAATTTGTTGAAACACCTTCTCTCTTTTCCCCTTTTCTCTTAATTTTTAAAAATGTTTTTGGTAGGGAGAAGTCTTAGATTTGGTGACACAGAAGAGTTAGAAATTCCCAATTATCCAGATAATCTGGTTGGAACCTATTTACCCTCCATAACTCATGCTCTGACTCCTGTAGTCAATTGTAATTTTCAGCGCGCTAAGAGCTGATTCTTGGAGGTTTGATCACGAGCCGGCTACCAACCTAAACCTAACTAATGTGGTGGGGGCACCATATTTTATATGACTACAGCAATTAATGGCTTCAATAATATATTTTTCCTCGATAAAAAAGCTCAACTTCGTGGACAGAGCTATTGCCTATCGAGGAAAATATATTATTTACGTGATAACCATACGACTAGCCCTTTCATTTCGTTTTCTTATGAAATGCTTTAGGCCCAACACCTAGCACTCAATAGACTCCCCCTCTTCATCGTTGCACTCTTCTCTAAAGCCCAACGCCTCCATGCACGGTGATCCTAATTTCAGCCCAGTTCTCAGGCCCCGGTACAACTCTGCTCTTGTGTTGTATATAGTTGCTCGCATGTTTGTACGTGCATGATGATATGAAATTGAAATTACGGTCTTTTTAGATTATTTTTATATGGTGCTGTTGAAAATAATGAATTCCCTTTGGAAATGAAATTAAAATGAATAAGAATTGGTAAATATGAAGACGAGGAGAAAAGGCCAAGGAGCAGCACTGTGCTGTCTTCTTTGGTTAACCCGCGAGCAGTTCAACTTTGATGCAGTAGCCAGACCACGAAGTCAAGCTCGAGCAGGATGGTTCGTGCTGGTAACATAGCCAAGTAACCACGGGGGTGAACCTGGACTCGGTCACCGGCCGGGGTATGACCCATGCCAACGGTTCCCGGAGGTATATTAAGAATCTAGTTGAGTAGGGTGATTTAGGGATCAGCCTCTAGCCGGAGGAACCATGAGTACACCGGGTTGATTCATTAAGTTGTTGAGCAATGGACCTAATGTCGAACTCGGATGAAACTGTAAGGAAATTACTTTTAGGTCCTTTACTTGGACCACAAGTCCTTCCCTTTCCCGAAATTGTGGTCATTATAGGAATTTCGTTTTCATAGGATACATGCTATTTTCTACAAAATCGGGTTTTAATTAAGGAGTTACATTCCATATCAATCACTACCTTGATGGACAGTTGAGATTGAAAGAAAACCCTAATTGGAATTTCGGTCCTCTCTCCACCTACAAATATAGACTTTTGTCCATCACAAAAGCTAGCCGTGATTATCAACACATTAGGGTTTATAGGCGAGGAGAGAGAAACCGAAACTCTTCACTAAAGCTTTTCTTCAACCAAAGTTCAACACCAATCAGTAGCAGGATTCGGCAGCAGGATCAAGAATCTCCTCGTACCATGATGAACGGAGGAATTCTTAATCCTTCTTATGTCGAAATCTTATTGTGATTATCATGCAGTTCAAGATCTTAGGGTTTATGTTAAAAACGAGTTAACAGAAACAACCCAATTGTATGACGATTTCCTAATAAAAAAATATATTGGTTATCTCGAGAAATGTAAACAAAAATAATAATCTAAAATAGAAGATAAAAATGGAAATATATAGAGGCTCCAAAATTATTTTTTGGTTATTGCAGACATGATGGATGTGGATCTTGGCTTTTTTATAATTGCTTGTTTGAATTTCTCTACCAAGGTTTTTCTTATTTATATACCAATAAATGTTAATTTTTCATAATATAAAAATGAAAAAAAAAAGACAGATAATATACAAAGAGAATGATGCTTGTTTTAAGAAGAAGAAAAAAATTAATTCATTAGCTATCATACCAACTCCTTGAAATAGCACACACACTAGCCAATGCACTCGTGCCTCGTCGCGAGAGACATCATGTTTTTTTCAACTTAAAAAATATTAATTATATGTATTTTTTTGTTATAATATAAATTTAGCTAAAATAATAAATCTGTGCAGAATTCCTGTCAAGTGCAAGTTTTCTATGAAATATATTAATTTTAAATCGATATAAATTTATTTGTTTAGTTAGTTTTCAATGAAATATCCAGCATAAATTTATCATCATTATTAAAAAAGTAAGAAGATTCGGATATTTAAATTATTGAACTCATTGCATTAAGATTAGTTCATTTTATAATTAAATTAAAATAAAAAATATAAATTGTGAAAATATTTGCAATGATCAAATAATAAAAATAAGTAGTTAATTTTCTATCCACAAAAAATAAAAACATAAACTGAAAATTCATCCTTATGTTACTGTCATTATCATTGCTATAACAGCTAACATTATTATCAACATTACTGTCAAAACAATTAAAATCATTACATTTCCCCGAAAAATCATAAAAAAAAAGCAAAAGATTTTTATAAAAAAAATAATCACTAAAATTATCATCATTATTGTGAAAATTATAAAATCATAAAAATCATCTGATCCAGAAAACAAATAAAAATAAAAGAAAACACAAAAAAAATGAATAAAAGGAAAAAGTGAGAAATATTATTTTTAAAATGATTACCAACATAAATTAAAATTTTCAGGATTGAACCGATTAAAAATAAAACCTCAATAAAAAAGAGACAAAAACTAAAAGCATAGATATATAAATATGAATAAAAAATAAACATTATCCAAGAATAAAAAAAATCAAAGGAATAAATATCAAATAAAAAATTCAAAGAATAAGGACCGAATTGAGAAACAAAATATATAATTAATTCTAATTGAAGGATAAAATTGAAACAAATAAAAATTTTGGGACCAAAATAAATAATGACATTTCTAAAGGTAATTGTCATGTAATTTCATCAAAAAATTAAAAGGAGGACTAAAATGAAAAGTAAAATATATGACAAATTTCAATTGGAGGACCAAATTAAAACCTCTGTACCGAAAAAAATTAAAGGAATAAAAAAGAAATCAAAAGAATAAGGACTTAAATAAAAACCTCCATATACAATCAGTTTTAATTGAATGACACAATTGAAAACTATCAAACTTTCAATTAAAAAATCAGGAATAAAACTGAAATCAAAACCCCAAGGACTAAAATAAACATCCTACATACATTAGGGACTTATACATAAGTTGCGGCGACAAGAGAGAGAAAACAGATAAACGACACAAAACCGTTTGTCGTTGTTTACCCGAACATTAATTACTGGGACGTGCCGTGATTGTAGACAGTACACATGGCTGCGCACCACCTGACACGACGGAAGTGATTTTTTGACCACTTGAAAGAGATGCACACATCGCTACAAGAGTGCGTTCGCGTGAAACATTGCAGGCGCGTCTGAACGACGCGCCCATAGTGTCTAAAAAAAACATTGGTTAATTACCTACACACCCCTGCACCTACTGATATTCACGAAAAAAGCTACGAGGAAAATACGACTCTACCCCCGGAAACTATACGCTATTTTGTCCTTTTCAGGGTTATTAAAGTCGTTTTACTGTGCAAATATTTTGGAAAACCGAAACAACCCTTGGTCCCTGCCGTGAATATTTTGTCATCTTCGGGGGTTATTTGCGTCGTTTTACCATGCAACAAATCCAGAAATGCCATCCATGTCCTCTGGAAAAATCGAAAATACCCCCGGTCCCGGGGGCTAAATTTTTTTGGTTCCAGGATAAAATAGTATTTTTACTGTAGCAATGAATAGTGAACTGAGTTTGTGTGAATAGTAAAAGAGACACACGATTTATTGTTTTTAATATATATATATCATTAATTATTTACCGTATAAAAAAAACTATATATTTTTATTTTATTTATCTCGAGCATGACATGAATATTTATTATATGACTAGTACGACTGATACTTTTTTTAATAGAAAATATTTTCGTGTTAAGAAGGAAACGATAACAAAGACAGGAAATGCATGGTATAATAATTAAATAGCGAGATAAGATAGCAATATTACGTGGTAGAAATGTTGAACACGCAAGCAATATCCATAAAAAGAAACTATTATATATCCGGGACACAGCCATGGCCGTCCAGCATACCAAACAGACAGCTTGATGTGAGCACGTTAGGATTTTAATAAGAATTAGAAAGGTCCAACAACATAATCACAAAAAAACAAAAACAAAAACAAAAAACACAATTGAATTAGCTGTCTATCGATCACATTGACTCGTCTACATCACCAAACGCTCCGTGTATAATCTTGCACCTTCTCTTCTGCTAGCGGATCCCACCGTCGTACAAGGAAGGAGAGGTCCCCGTTTCATTCATTATCATCATAACACCACCCTAAACAAGAAAGACATAACTACTTGTTGTTTATGTGTGTGTCTTTTAATTATTTGCTTTATTTTATATAGCAGGGGATAGTAACAAAGGAGATGCCGACATGTGCTGTAAGTTCTCCAAATATAATTAAAACTATCGAGTAATTTTCGATTAATTTTCGATTAATTTTAAGGATAAAACCTTAAAGCCAGATTAAAACATGGATGAGATGATTCATCTCTGGTTAACTAAGCAGTATAACCTTAATTTGGAGGAGGAAAATTGTTAAAGAATGATATAAATTATATTTTAGAGTCTTACCTAACATCTTGAATTTTTAGGCAGAATTGTTTCCTTGATATGATATCAGAGCCTTGTTGACTCAACGATCACGAGTTTGAATCTCATTACCCCTATTCTATTGGATAAAAATTAAGCAGTGGGTAATGTGAGTCTCCGTGTAATTTTTGCAAGTTTCAAGCCCATGAGTGTATATTAAAAAATAATATAAACTATATCTTGAAGTCTCACCTTTTTAGATGGAATATTTCATTGACAGAAATCACCTCATTACATATGTTACAACGTGACAAATAAAAAACTCTTCAAAATTAGTACAAGAAAAATAAATAAGAAATAAGTAGTTACATTTACCTAATATATTTTGTTGTCTCGTGTTGTTTTGTATTTTAGCTCACTTGTCCATTTTGGTCTGAATTTTACAACATGATCACATGCAAGACAGTTTGTAGCAATAGGGACCGTTTGATTAATCTCTCTCTCATATTTATTGTCTTAATTTTGTATGGACATACTGGTATAGATAGGATCATGAAAATGAGGAGGGAAAGAGTTCTTCAGCCGTCGGGTGATAGCTAGCACGTTAGCGAACCACCCTATCTCCCCGGTGGTTGAAAAAAGACATCTTTTCCCTCACGTCGGAGCCCAGGCAGGGAAGAAAAAAAAATTAATTTTAATTTTAATTTTAATTTTCCAACCTGCCAGCATGTTCCATTCAATAGCCTCTAAGTTAAGTCTACAGACAAGAATTGTCAACCAAATTGATGCATGGCATGCGGCGCCCTCCATTCGCAAAATTACAAGTAATGAAGACCAAACAAGTTTTTTATTAATCCAGCCCACCATTTGAACATTTCGCACTTGACTTCTGGGTTATCTCCTCGAGATCCTTGAATGCTCTCCGAGTTTTTCTTTTTTTGAAAAAAAAAAAAACAATATTATAATCATCAGGGCGAACAATTATTTTTTCCCGGTATGGAGCACAATAATATATATATATATATATATATATATATATATATACAGACACACGCTCCAGCCTGGCAATAGCAATAATGAAAGAAGTGAGAAACAGCAGCACCACCTCGTACATTCACACAAGAAAACACAAGGAAAATGATAATCACGACTCAAGATGGCCCAAAAGCCAACTTGATTAACAGAACACCGCTTCTTGTTGGCACTGTTTTTATTGTAATCCAATTCACAATATTCTACTTCAACGCCACCCCTAACCTTTCTTCTTCCTCTCTCTTTACACAACAGCAACGCAACTTGGTTCCGCGAATCTCTCTCTCTCTCTCTCTCTCTCAGCTGAACGAAGCTAAACGATGTTGGTGTCCTTGTAATGGAATAAAATAAAATCCAATGAAACACAAAACAACGTTTCCTTCCCTGTTTTTCTCCTCAGCTTCGGACATTTCACCCTTATTTCTCTGCCTATCTAAAAACCCCTCCTTCTCGTAAATAAACCACACCTGACTCATTATCTACCCTACTAGACGGCCTAATAGCCACCTCAGCCCACTTGCCAAAATGGCCGGCGGAGAGGAAAGCCTGGCCACGCCCGTCCTCCTTCTCGACCTCGTCCGCCAGATTTGTGCTGTGGGGATATCCGGTGCCGGCGATAAGAATAAAAACAGCAATGTTTTTAGAAAGGATTGCATGGATCTGGTGCGCAGGGTTTCATTGTTGACACATTTTCTTGAAGAGATAAGTGGGCAGTTAGGGAGTTTGAATGCGCTAGGTTCTTGTTCCTCTTCGTCCAAGGAAATTAAATGGTCGTCTGATCTGGTCGCTGCTCTCCAGTCTGCTAAGAATCTCTTATCGCTTGCTGGGACTTCTCAATCCACTAATAATTCTGTATGTTTTTTTTCCTTTTCTTTTATTCTTGCTGCTTTTTAAATAAAAAAATATTTTGGGAACTTGAAAGAAATGAAAATAGGTTGGCCTAATGTTTGATGGACATTTTCATCTTATGCCTGAACATTTTCCACTATGACTGATCTATTGGTTTTTGTCTTTAGAACCCACTAGTGATTGAATCAAACAATGTTGTAAGTCTATTATTTGAATAATTACCAGGGATAACAAATAATACCAAACAATTTTGTAGGGATATATTTCAATATGATAGCAAAATCTTCGTGTTATGTAATTATGTTAGTACTGATTTTTTGCGTTCTTCCTCTAAATGAAGAAGAGGAAGGCGGATAATTGGTGATTGTTGCACGTGCTGATTCTATGTCATGATGAAAACTAGTGTTTCAGGTGTTGATGATTGACACTGCAAGATTTCGGGCTTGGAAAACCTTTTTTTTTTGTTTGCCAAAATTATTTTGTGTTCATGCACATTCTCTTGAAAATGTGGTGAGGTGCTTCTTCTGAGGTATTTTATATCTTGATATAATTAAGGATGGAGCTGTCAAGAATATTGTGACCCTCTTTCACAGCGTAACGTGGGAAATGGAGAAGTCTTTGGCTAACATACCGTACGATCAATTTGACATATCAGAGGAAGTGCAAGAACAGGTATAGGTCGAGAAATGTGTGGTTTTCTCCTTTTTATGCTCATGTCCGAGCTTGGGCTTTATCTATTGTTGCTCTTCCAGGTTGTATTGGTGAGGGCACAGCTGCGAAGAGCCACAGAAAGATATAGTTCAAAGAATTCAAGGGAGATTTCTTTTGCCTTTGCCCAGCCGATTGATAAAGATGTTGATCAGTCACCAATTGGCAACAGGTTAACTAGAACTTGGCATATCGAGAACAGTGGCCGTGTCAATAATAAAGCTGCAGAAAACACTCAGACTGCAGTTTCAGGAAGTGATGGCTCAAAAGACCACTCTGCATATCAGGTGGCCAATGAATTGAATGTTGTTGATGGTGGCGAGAAAGATTCTTTGGGTAACAAGAGTGGTGAAGACTTAAAGAAGCCTGATACACTTAAAATCCCTGATGATTTTCTGTGCCCCATATCTCTTGAACTAATGAGGGATCCTGTTATTGTGGCTACAGGACAGGTGTAGTTGGCAGTCTCAAATACCAAAATTCCATCTTTCTTTAACAAAGATTGTATGAAAATCTCAAAAACTAACCTACCTTTTTATCCTTGTCTTCTGCAGACATATGAAAGGTCTTACATGCAGAGATGGATAGATACTGGCAACTCAACATGTCCCAAAACTCAGCAGAAGCTACAACATTTCACTCTGACCCCAAATTATGTTCTAAGAAGTTTAATAACTCAGTGGTGTGCAGAGCACAAGGTTGAGCAACCACCAGGGTTAGCAAATGGGAGGATAAAAAAGAGTGATGGATCTTTCTGTGATGTTAGTGGGGACATTGCACCCATCCAGGCAATTGTCCGCAAGCTCTCAAGCCGATCAATTGAGGAGCGTAGAGCTGCGATCTCTGAAGTCCGATCATTGTCCAAAAGAAGCACAGATAACAGAATTCTAATAGCAGAAGCGGGAGCCATACCTGTTCTTGTCAACCTTCTAACATCTGAAGATATGTCGATAATAGAAAATGCTGTTACTTCCATCCTTAACCTTTCTATATATGAAAATAACAAGGGACTGATAATGCTTGCCGGTGCGGTTCCTTCAATTGTCCAAGTTCTCAGAGCTGGGAGCGTGGAAGCTAGAGAGAATGCTGCAGCAACCCTTTTCAGTTTGTCACTTGCAGATGAGAACAAAATAATAATTGGTGCATCAGGAGCAATACCAGCTTTGGTGGACTTGCTTGAGAATGGAAGCACTAGAGGAAAGAAAGATGCTGCAACAGCCTTGTTCAATCTTTGCATTTATCAAGGGAATAAGGGCAGGGCTGTAAGGGCAGGAATCATCACGGCCTTATTAACGATGCTTACAGACTCCCGAAACTGTATGGTTGACGAGGCGCTGACGATTCTGTCAGTTCTAGCTAGCAACCAGGAAGCAAAGGTTGCTATAGTAAAAGCCAGCATTATACCTGTTCTGATAGATTTGTTGAGGACAGGACTGCCCCGCAACAAAGAGAATGCAGCAGCCATTTTGCTCTCCTTGTGCAAGAGAGATCCTGAGAATCTTGCCTGTATAAGTAGACTTGGTGCTGTCATACCTTTGACGGAGCTTTCAAAAAATGGAACAGAGAGGGCAAAGCGAAAGGCTACTTCAATGTTGGAACATCTTCGGAGGCTGCAACAGAACTAACAGAGGTGGCTGTATGGAGAGATATTTTTTCAAAATTTTTAATTTTTTATCATAACCTTATTCCCCTATTATTTGACAATGATTGCCGCACTATTTTATCTTGGTGTGAAAATTGAGGATACAAGCATGAGATACAAAGCCATTCTCATTGCTCTCTGTGTACTGTTTCCTTTTTTATGCGTGTAAAAAAATATAATTGATCGTGTTTTGTCATGGAAATTCTTACATCGCTTTCCTGTTCGATCTCTTAGCATAGGTCTGCACCGAAGCTCATGTTCATGCACGATGTTTTTCATATTGCCAAAGTCAAAATAAACTGCCAATTTCAATTGTTTATCGTTTGTCCTGGTCGCATCACTAGTAGTAGATGTACTTAGGTAATGCATGCAGGGGTGAGGACTAAATTTGCAACGATTTTGAAGAAGCAATATCCGATGAGTCAAAATAAATTTTGGCCTATGCTGCCTCTTCTGCATTAAAAGTGATGCCTTGAACACAGCAAGAAGATAAATTGCTGCATTAATAAGGATAAATGTAAACGTTTTCTTTTATTTTCAAAAGTTGATATTGGTTTATAGGCTGTGTTACGAAAAAAAGAATGCCTAAATGTAATAATTAGCTGTCCCAATGGACTGCCCAGATTGCATTTTTTCTAGGGTTCAGATCACAAGTAACAGGGGAAAACGAAGAAGAAACGAACATGCTTTCTCGACTTGTCATCCCGGAAAAGAAACAGTTTTTTTGCCATGCCACTTATCTGCATGCAAAATTTTGAAACTACTTTTCAAGGTTCTCGTCAGGTACCCCCCAACCTTTCATGAACATTGTGAGCTCCATCGTGAATAGAAAGAAGTTCTTGTCAATTTATGAGTTCCACGCGCAGAATGAGTCGTGGCTTGTTTTGATTTGAGTTTTTTCACTGTTTTTCTGTTTGATTGAGTCACTGACAGTTATGCAATAAATCTATAACATGTCTCTCAATCAAGTTGACAATTGGCAAACAAATCAACCTAATATATAGCTGAGACTGTTCCATTTATGATAAAAGCTGTAATTAAAAATAATTTTTAAATTTAAATAAAAAAGAAACGGATAATTACATTTCTAATCTCTTAAAAATGAGATAAAAAAATGATCTTTCCTTTATATTTACATTTTCAAATTACTTTTTAATATTTTATTATAAATAGACACCCTGTAATATTTTATTACTGGCAAAACTCATCAATTTATATCGTCTACAAGCAACCTGTTTGACACGGTGACTGATGGTGTGCGTAACACTTAGAGAAGATTTAGCTTTGGTGGATTGCAGAGGGCAAGTGTGCGTGTGTAAAAAAGGCACAAATCATTAGCATTTAGCACGTTCAAAATATTGTTTTCTTTAGGTTAATTTGGCAAGTAGATTTTTTTATTTTAAAAAAGTAGTAATTATTGAACTGATAAGCTGTAAATTGTTATCCAGTCCACTCAAGATCAAAGTTTATAAATTCCGTTTAAGTTGATATTTCATTTATTCAATTAGAATGAATCATTTTTTTTAATTGGAATAAAATATTTTAGTTTTAAAGTATTTAAATATTTTGTTTTTAGGTTGTACTATATATATATATATATATATATATATATATATATATAATTAAATATATTAATTCAATAAAAAAATTAATTTAAATCTAAAAATAAAATTATTTAAAAATATGCAATTTAAATTTTAAATATAAATAAAAAATAAGAGTTGAACTAATATAACTCGATCGACTAGATTAGATCAAAGATAATATGAAAAATTGATACATCCACTACATAATTGTGTTCCTGTTTTCTTCGACTACAACACAAATTGAACCCATACCCATATTGCATCTTAACAGTGTTGAATCATTAATCCAACGTTGGGTTTATATGAGAATAATTATGTGTTTGTGGACTAAAAAATAAAATGAAACCTAATTAAAAAATTACATGCTAAGTATTTTTAGGCAATTGAGTTTTTGGTGTATCTAATAGGGTGTGGACCTTTAATGTGTAGAGATTAAAGAGTTATTTTTATTTTAGTAATGAACTAAAATACGAATATCAAAGGGTGGGAAATCCAAAAAACATGAATATCAAAAGGTATCTGATTACTTATATATATGGTCATGGTCTCAAATTATACGTTCGGTTTCATTCTTATTCTGACATTTCCCCATCAGAGAGATAAATAAGGTTAAAGTAAAAAGAATCAAAGGGCTCTCAAAAGAGAACGTGTTAACCTGGAAGGTCATCCATACGACTCTAGAGAGCAACTTTCAGATATGGATTCAGGTACGCTTTCGCTTTATTGTTTATGCGTTCTTGATAATTCGACATAAATATTTCTCTATGTTATGAAATATAGTCCTAACAAGTGATATCATAGCCACTTTATGTTGAATTATTAAGAAAATATACATTTTTTTGAATTTTTGTGATATCAGAGCCAATTTATGTTGAATTATTAAGAAAAGATACATTTTTTTATGCTTTTGTGTTTTGATTATTTTATCACATAATTAGCGTTTGGTTACCAGCTCTGGTGAAGGTAATTAACTGGGCTGCCAGTGCAAAGAAAATATTGATTGGCAGCCCGTAGAGGCTGCCAATGTAATCTCTATATATATAACCAACGCTGGTGAAGAAATTTAACCAGTGCTGATGCTAAGGTTTATGTTTCCCTGTTTGTTTTCTTTCTTGTTTCTGGGCAAGATGCTCTATATTTGGATAATAAAAAAAAACAGTTTCAGAAAACTTTCAGTGATTAAAATTTGAGATTCCTTTCAAATCCTAGAATTCTAGAAAGGGAGAATGATTTGGGGGATGAGAGAAGGTTATCATACATTTTGTGGCTTACGACACATTTAAACCTCTTGTAATGAGAAAAAAAAGGCACTCACAGCTATAAAAGTATTTAGTAATTACCATATATTAGGTGATGTAATGGTAAGAACTTGAGATTAAAAGATTTTATAAACCAGTGATATCAGGTCGAGTCTCGTAGTTTTTTTTTTTTGGTATAAACCATCCGGTAATCCAGCCACTGCCGACTAATTCGGATTCGAGCCGGGTAGGACCCTTAAGGACGGCAAAGCTCTCCCAAGCGAGTTTTAAAGCAGCTGCATACCCAAGACTCGAACTCGAGACCTTGGTTAAGCTGAGACGACCCCCTACCAGTCGACCCACGCCCTCGTAGTTATTAATATGATAGTCAGTGGAGGCTTACATGGTCATTAACTTTAGAACTCTTAAAATTAGTTAAATTACACACAAGTTGACCTAAATACACACATACGTTAATAAAAAAAAAGTATTTAGTATGGACAAATTCGACCTAAAAACTTCATCCATATAGAATATAGTTGTCAATTTCATTTTGTTTCGGCAGAAACATTTCGTACCAGTAAAAAAAGAGACAAAACGATGTCGTTTTTACCTCGGATTTTTCAGCCAAATACCGGGTAAAATGTACCGGTTTGGTTTCGCCCGTTCTATTTCAATTAAATAGTTTTTTTTAAATAATAAATAATTTTACAATATCAATCATATCTCTTAATCCAACCATTAGATTAAGATAAAATTTTACGATAAGTCTTTTGACATATTTATATATATATATATATTATGTTAAAATTTCAGAACAATCAGAGAATGTAATGACCTTGTGATAATGATAATAATATTCTCGTAATATTATACATGTTCATAACTTTTATTCAAAAAAATTATTTTATTGTGTTTTTTTAGATTAAATTACACAATTCTAAATAAATTTATTTTTGGATTTGAATTAATTTTTTTTCCAAATATATATATATATATATATATATATATATATATATATATATATATATAAACAATACAACATCAAAACAACATGCTGAAACACTCTGAACCAAAACATTCATTTACAATTGAAAAAATATATCATCAATCGAAAAGATATTGTCATCTTTGATATGGAATGGCAATGAGTACGGATGCAACTGGAAACCCAATTACACCAAAAGAGTTGGTGCTGTAATTAAAGCCAGATATATTTTCTCCGCGTTAATTTGAGACAAGTTATGGTGGCTGTGGCTTATTAAGCTTGCAATTTAACAGTTTATTAGGACATATTAAGAAGAAAGAAATTTCTAAGACAGTTTCGTTCCTAGTTGAAGATAACGTTGAAAGACATAACCCCGTCCAAGTTGATGAGCCGACGGTCAATTTGGACTTAGCCCACGATTCACATGCAAGTTGCTTCTGATTTAGTTATCTTAATAACCATCTAAACGTGTTAATTCAAGTTGGTAAACATTTTTTTTTAGATTAGCTAAGGAGACCAAGAAAAATAAAAGAAAGGAAAGAAAGAAAGAAAGTTACGGCCGAGTTTATTTTCACACGAATAGTGTTGAAACTCAAGGAAAGAATTGAAACCGCGCCGTGATTAACGTTAATTGATTTTCATTTTAAGGAACAAAACAAGGATTTGATTATGTAAGCATGCTTGTTTTTCCCCGCCCATTACGGGTATTTTGGAGGTTAATTACCGCCAAGATAATAAAACTAAACTCATAAAAGAAAAAGAAAAAAACCGTTTAGTTATTTGGGATAGAAAGCGAGACCGTACGTCCTTTTCTCCCATTTTCAAACATTGGCCTATTTAAATGTCAAATTTCGCCTTCTTCATGGACTACAATATTAAACAGCTATAAAAAAACCCATGCGTCCTTATCGTACACCCACCGCCATGCAGGCGACCCCTCGTCAGCTTTATAATTCGTGGTAGTATAAATTATACACTAAAGTGCATCGATCCCCTTGATTAAGGAGTTCATTTGCTCATCGTGTGTTCAAATTTGAGAGAGAAATTAAGCATGGGCAACAGTCTAGGATGGAAAAAGGATGCAAAAGTCATGAAGATAAGTGGCGAAACATTCAAGTTCAAGACACCAGTGAAGGCCGGAGAGGTAGTTAAAGACTATCCCGGTCATGTTTTGCTTGAATCGGAGGCCGTTAAGCATTATGGGATGAGGGCGAAGCCATTGAAATCACACCAAGACCTGGTGCCAAAAAGGCTTTACTTCCTGGTAGAGCTACCGGAGAGTGCTCCAGCTGATCAGAAAGTTCCGAGAAGGGTCCGTTCAGGGATTAGCATGAGTGCAAAAGACAGGCTGGAGAGCCTAATGCTCGCCAGGAGATCGACATCTGATCTCTCGATAATCAACCCTGCTAGCATTGCGGCGGAGGAGGCAAAAAGTGGTGCAATGAGGGTGAAGATGAGATTACCGAGGGCAGAAGTTGAGAAGCTGATGCAAGAAAGTAGAGACGAGACTGAGGCAGCTGCTAAGATTGTGGATCTCTGCATGGCAAACACTGCTGGTGGCAGCAATAATAGCTCTCGTGAAACTGCACGAAATCAAGAGAGTGCGTTGTTGCAGCAACCAGTACTTCATTGGAAGAGTGGCCATGGGAAAGCCAGCAGCCAGGGTATCATCAAGACCCGTGAGGTATGTTCCTCTCGACATTAATCCTGGTTCTGTGGCATGGTGTTTCCCGTTAATTTCTTATACATATTCTTACGAACTCGAGGTCTAGATTATGAAATATTTCCGAGGATTTTTTACTCTTTTTTTTGAGTTCATGTCATGTGATTTGATTACTTGCAAATGTGTGAACTCTTTCGAGCTACGGACTTAGTATTGATAATTAAATGGACGAGGGGCCGGCATTACTGAGGTCGGTTAGCAGTACCCTTCAAGTACTTAATGAAGGATCTAGTTGATCAATATTAAATTGAAATTGAAATTAAGATTGTGACTTCATGTTTTGAGATGGTTTTATTCGTGTATTTTTAACCAAAATTATTTGACTTTCGGTCAAAACTACTTTTTTTATGTGTAATTACACAATAAAATAGTGTACATGATATAGACTTCTTAATTTGTGTAGAGAAGTTTGAGTTAAAATTAGAAAATATTATTGTAAAATATAATCGAGGCAGCCTTATTTTCTTTAGGTCTCGACTAAAACTTGCTGCTCCTATCTATTTGAGAAGAAGAAGAAACTCGTTGCTCCTCTGATAACAATTCAGATATGCCAATACAATATGTGTTGAGCAGATATATAAATAAAGACAATATGTGTTTCTTCACTCACATGAATTTCGAGTTTGGGTAGCTTGAAACCCCTGAAATTTTAAAATGTTTTAGTTTTAGTTTTAAAACTAATATTCTTAGATGTATTTTCAATATATTGATATTAAAACTTTTAAAAAATAAAAAATATTATTTGAATATATTCTTGATTAAAAAAACATACATTAAAACGTAAAACTTCGGGTCACAGCTTTTTAAAAAATAAATAGCTCGTGCTAATATTTCAACAAATATGTTTAGTCAATTTTTACAACTCGCTCACCAACTTTAATGTGCGAAATTGCCTGCCAAGTCAAAGGCTTTTTCCCTGCTTTGCATGTTCATGGGAGAAAACATGGGTTTCCAACTGGTTTCTTGCGTAGTATAATACAAATTGGTAGCGGTTGTTGCTATTGTTTTTTTCTTTCTTAAATAAACTTGTTCAAAGTATATTGACCACGATCCGCATATTGCTTTCCTTTTTTTTTCTGTGTATTTGAGGGAAGAATTAACCTAGAACAAGTAAAACGACAGGCCTCTAATATAATAATACTATGGACTTGGATCTTTAACTTGTCCTCTTGGAACTTGTGAATATATTCGTGCAGACACGTTTGTTTATATATATATTCAATGTTTTGCAGAAGCGAGTGAGTTTCCTGCCAGTCAGTGAAGGAGAGATGCAAATAGCTGTGGCTTCTTACTAGCAAATGAAATATATATATATATATATGAAAGTGATCGAGAGAACATGACCAGCAAATCGCATTCCCTTTACTTCAGCCTTGCAGATTCTCACGGACCACATGTGTACCCCGTTCTTTAAGGTTTTGAGGATCATGAAAGTGCTTAGAGTACTGAGAGATGTAACCTTTGGCTGTAAATTATTTTACGAAAAAATCTGCAATGACTACGATATATATATATATAGCTAGTTTATTTTATTTTTCTTTTTCAGTTTTAGTGTTTATGTATATATACTCGCATCAGTTTTTGTATACAAAAATTAAGTCATCAATATCTCTAGTCCTTTCAATTTATTATGGAACTAAGCAGGTTATGGAACATGGAATCAAAAGATCATTTGTTTTTCTCAAGAATCTGAAAAGATATTTTATTTTTGTAAGGCTAGGTAAATATTTTTAAGGAAACGCAAATGAGGTTATTATAACTCTCGTATCCTAACTTTTTGGGCTAAGCGATTGATGGTTTATCAGGAAGAGAGCAAATTACAATCGTGTTCATGTTGTGTGTGTACTACAAGAAGAAGAAACAAATCGCATAGATTTTTTATATAAGTTGACATTGCGGGTGATAATTGATAAATCTGTTAAACATTTCAAAATGTATAAAGATGAAATTGAGAAGAAAAAATAGAGTTTAATAATAATAATATCATATACATGTTTAACTTAACGCGAATACAAAAAGATTATATATAGATTAAAACAAAAAGTCGATTCTATTCTTAATGTATAATAAATAACCTAACCTATATATTATATATTCTTAACATAACTATAATTTATGGAAATATTAAATGTTTGGTCACAGAAATATCAATCGTTAATACGCAGAGCAATGCTCGGTCCTGCTTTGGTGGTTGCTAAATTTCTACAAAACATTCACATCATTGACTTCTTGGGCCGATGAAATTACAACTTGCTAACAGAAATTGAAGACTAGGAGATGCAATTATTTGAAATGCTAGATGACTCAACTAAATACTCAGAAGTTCGAGCTCGAAGAGATGCTATCTCACGTGACAGGAAATTCCATATGCTAAGAGCTTCAAGTTCAAGTTTACCAGCTATTATTGCCATCAAAGGAAAAGGATCATAGTACAAAGTATAATGAGGTTTCTTCTTCGAGGTGACAATTGCACATGTATAAAAAGATGTACAAAGACCTCTCTACAAGGAATTTCTATACCCTCGTATACAAGTTTTCTTGTTCGGGCTATACTTTTCCCCATACACGGAAGATTTCACTCCCCCCACCCCCCCAAAAAAAAGCATTGCTGGGATTGGATTGCATCCTTCCCACTCATCTCTCTAACTACAATCCTATTGCCTTGTTATTCAACAAATGATTATGAATGAAAAGAATGCGATGATTCAGTTCATGAAGACCATTGATCGGGAACTGTGAGAAAGTATGAAGTCATTGCTTTTCTGAATCTTTTCTTGTATTGTTTTGGAGAAACAATTGTTGGGGAAGCATTTTTTGGACCGCCGAGGATTCCAGATGTCTTGACCCATGTCTCCAAATGCTTGTCCCATGTATATTGTCTCATGAAATCAATGATACCTAAAACCAGCTCCTTCCGCTCATGATCCACTCCAACGAGCAATGAGTAGTCCATAACATCAACAGACTGGACAAGCACAGCGAAATGGGGATAAAAATTATAAGATAGAATGCCTAAAAAATTAATCATTTCCCAGCTCAAGCAAGATAAAAAATTAGAGAAAGAAAATGATTGGCAGAGTTCTCAAAACAAAAGAGGAGGAAAAGAAGGAAAGTATCTATACAACAATGAAACTGAAAATAACCATCAGGTTTCAACTATTCAAGCCATGCCATGACTTCATAACGGCAAACATCATTCTGTTTTCAAGCCAATAATAACTTCTTTCAGTTTAGTCAATTATAAGCGAGACTTTGGAAACCCACCTGCTAGTATCTCACAATTTACAGTGCTGCCTTTGAGAACAACTATGACAGAACAATTTATGGGAAATTTCTGACTAGAGAAGTACCAAGGTTGGAAGTGCTTAATATTAGATATCACCAAAAGAAAACCATAATGCTTTTTTTTATTAACATATTAACTGAAAACCTTGATTGCTTGAAACAGATCATGTAATTATCTAAAGAAATAAAGAATGTCCAATTAATGAACGGAGAGGGGAAGGTGACAGTTCATGCAAGCAAAAAGTCCAGATATTTCTGGCTGCTACTGCTTTTAGATTTGAATTTCAGAAACTGAATGTTCCAAGCTTATTGAAATTACTGAAAAAATCAAAACACAGCAGAAAATGAGAATAAAAGACTGAATGCAAAAACTCAAAACCCTTCATGTTTACAGTGGTAAGATGCTAAACAAAAAGCTTACCGCTAAAAATGACGTATCATTCCATATAGCTCTCTCAAGGCTTCTCTTTGCCTTACTTCCAAGAAATATGGGCTCTGTACGCAGTGTTTCCACCAGATTTGTATCGAGTAAGACCTTGTTGGACCCAGATGTGTCTGGATTATAGCGGGATCGAGAAGAGCCCTTAAGATCATAAACTCTCGCAATATTTCTGTTAAAAAAGAGGTTTTCCATCACCATTAAATCCATTTTTGTTTCTTTGCCTCCTCGCAAGTACTTCATGGTAACCTGCCACCAAAACAATACGATAAGAATCACCAGAAACCACATGTATTCCACCCGTACACCAAGTATCGCCCACCAATGCATGTATTATAAACTCATAAAAGCAAAGGACAAAAGTCTAACCTGATAAATACCAAGGATTTTTGCTAAGCAAGTTGGGCTCCCTGAGTTGAGAGAATCAGTCAAATACTTGAAATATCCTGGTGCAAATTCCTCGAAGGACTCCAACTCAGTCTTTTTTATTTGTTTTATGATGAATCTCTCATCCAATGACTTGGCAAAGTATACATTGCTTTTCCCTCCTTGAGCACTCCACTTCTGGCAGCGACTTAGTGAACGAACAAAATCTACATCACTGGGGCAACATTTCTTCCTAAGAGAGTCAAACTGCTTCGCAAAATAACAAGTAACAGAAAACTTCACTTTGCCTCCAGCAAAGTAAGAATCATCCCCGTAAGAAATTGTCAGATGTGGAGATTTTTTTGAAACCATAAACAAGTTACCCAAGGATGATGAAGGATCTTCAGACCCATAACCACCATAACTGATATAATCCAAGTCCACAGAACCAAAAGACTGCCAGGCTGTAAAAGAGGAAGCTGAAGAATCTTCTTTACTGCGCTCAAATGTACTCCAGATTCCTCCATTATCATTTGACCTATCAGTAACCCAATCCTCATATTCCTTGGAACTGAGGGCATATGAAACTACACTTGCAGGATCATTGTCATACACGCCTATAACTATATCACTGTTGGTCCTCATTGGTAGCAGTAACCGAGCTCCTCCAGCCATATTAGCAGCAGACGAGATAAATGAGTGCGTGGAATTGAGAGTTAAATTCAACTTCTGTGCCTCCAGTGGCAATGTCTGGGAATAAGTCCTCATCTCTGAAACAGGATCTCTCACCATACTCCTATACTCTCCAGATGCATGGAATGACCTGGTAGTTGACAAATGCAATGAAGGAGGCAACCCTTTCTGAATCCTTTCTTGGACTCTCAATGCAGAATCAAAAGAATGAACTCTCACTGGTGCCATCATCCTTCTTAAAGGAGGATTATCCAACAAATTTGGCTGCCTGACAGACCCAGGTTGGAATCCATCTGCCACTCCCTGCATTGCATGTAGAGGTTGAACTTTGATTGGAAGTTGATTGGTACCTGTCCATGCAGAATCAATTCTGTCAGAGAGATTGGATGCATGTGAAGGGATGTCATTAAAGAATGTCTTATTCACAGTTTCCCCATCTGCATGTACTTCATCCTCTGTGTTATGATGAAGTGATGGCAACAATGAATGATCAGGGAAAAGATTTCTGAAGGACGGACTTGTTTCTTTCTTCTCTGACTGAAAATCAATCCCCACAATCTCTTTTGATTTTGGATACCCAGATATATTTTCTTCATGATCATGGTCAGACTTGCTATCCTTGCAAAATATATCATTTCTCAAATCTTTGAGCTCAATATATGACACAGCCCCTTCTTTAGCCTTAACGAGAGAATTTGTTTTAAGGACAGAGTCTAGCGAAAACAGCTTCCGATCCCAAACATGAGAACCAATTAGAAGAGCACGTCTTAAGCGATTTAGTTCTAAAATGTCAATGGCAGTCTGATCTAAACTCTCCATAACAGCGAGTTGTAGCATGACCTGTTTGCAATGGGACTGATTAGAAGATTCATCACTTGAAATTTGAAAACAATATGCACAAGGATAATCAAAGTGACAGCAACATTACACGATAGTCATCTGATAATAATGCTCCAAAGATCTAATGAACTATCAGTAACTTTCCAAGAGAAAGATTTAAGAACTAAGCATGTACTTACATTGTAATCATCCTTTTCCTTTAAGAGTTGATCTTTCAGCTCCCTGATGTGACTCTGTAACTCATTGTTATCTGACAATTCACCTCCAAAATATATACTTCTCTGTTCCATGCTGTCAAGCACACCTGATATCTCACCATAGAAGGTTTCCATTTTTCCCAAGAGCTGCGTAAAATAGCAAAAAGGTTCAAAATATCAGTTGTGCTGAATGGATAAAACTATATAAAGTAAGCCAGCCTGGATTCTTAAAAACACCTCAGATGCCTCTTTCCTTATCCACTTGTGCTGAATGGAGCTGTTGAATTCAAGCACTGACGGTGGCAAATAGACATTCAAAATATCAATAGGGGAGTACCGGAAGAACACAACCATGCTCCCAAACCTGTGAGAGGAGACTTTTCCAAGATTACCAACAACACAGAAATTTTCCAAGATTACCAATAATAATAATAATAATAATTCCATGACTACAAAAAATTACCCATAGAATCTAAGACAGTCTCTCTGCAGTGAATGACCACAGGGTGCAACACGATTGGCAGTTGCGTGGTTTGAGAAGCTCAGTTCCAAAAACTTTCCAAAAGAAAGTCCCCAGGCAGCAGCTGACATAACAACTCTACGAGTTGCTGGGGGGACTCCATTTATGTGAGCACACCTTAGGCACCGATGCCACATCCATATCTTACCATCACGTTCTCCGGGTAGTTTTACAGAGGGAAGGGATCTAACATTGATTGTAAGATTGCCCTGCTGATGAGTGAAACACAGAACATGTGCTTCAGCTAGCTCCTTACATGACTTACAGCATGATTTCTGGAGACAACAAACCCATTATATATATAAGCTTCAGATATGTAACAGGCATCATACAAGAAAGGAAAAACAAAACCTGTGACAAGTCACCTGGTCAAACAGATCATCACGAAGATATCTTCCAAGTGGCTTATCAAAAGATCCATAAAATTTTATCCGCAGAAGCCGTGAGCGTTCACATACAGTTCCTTTCAGCACACACCGGCTCGAAAATGATACTAATATGCTCTGGTATGTGTCAGTGGCAGAGAAGTATTCACTGGAAACTTCATCTTCATCAATCTTCTCAGGTTGTACTGATTCACGAGTCTCCATAAGTTCGCCCCCCTCTTGAGCCATCATATCTTGTAGTCCTGGTAGTGAAAGATTTTCAATACCAGGAGGCACAACAGACATCTTTAGACCCTCACATTTACTTGTGGAAAACGAATCCAATCGCCCCACATTAGACACTACATCGCCATGGTATGCTATAGAGAGTTCATTTCTAGACCTACAAGTGGCAGAACAAAGAGATAAGAGAGGAATGCCACCAGCATCATGGTCCCCACTCAAAGATTCTAATCCTTCATGCTCTGGTTTAACACCCAGTGATCCATCATTATCTTGAGCAGACGAAGCAACTTCAGCATGGCAAGTTATTGGAGATATAACTGAAATGGATTCATCTGCTGCTGTCCTCTCAGGAATAGCAATTGAGTGTCTAACTGTCTGCTTAGGAAGACTTGCACCCTCATCAGCAAGGAAAGAAGTCTCAAGGGACAAGTGATAGGCTGCAAAAACAGCATATTGAATAACATGCTTAACCTTCTTTAGCTCTTCACGACATGTACCCCTCAGCAGGACCTAAAATATGGACCACACAAACCTAATAAGAAACCGAAACCAAATTCTGGAACTTTTCTCTTCGCAAATCTTAAGATGACAATGTAGGGTCATGCAGCAAATACAAGAGAATGACAGTGAGACAAAATGGTGGCATGTAACTTGTCTACATCAAAATGAACATCAAAGTAACCTCTGGGTTTTTGAAGAATTAGATTAATATGAAGCTCCAAGCTTAAATTTGTAGCAAATTGCATCAGATGTATGATGCAACTCTCATGTGAAGTAGGATTAGTCAATGCATGAATAAACCGTTCAAAATTAACCATATCATTAACCAACATAACAAAAGCAGCATGCTTCCTTTTATCACTTATTCAATGCATCAACAGTCTACACAAAGTTGACAACAAAATGCCCGGGAAGTGCAGCCTTTATCCTTGAGCCCTGCAGCATAGGACTGCCCAGATATGTATCCGACATCTTAATTCTCAGTACCATGGTCCACAAAACCACAGTAATATGACTCGGACCTAAATGGACAGAAGTTCAGAGAAACAAGTTCCTATCTAGGAAACTCATGCACTTGCTCAGGTTGACTAAATATCAGATTCTTCCACAAGAGTATATATAAGGAAATCTTAAACCTAAAACAGGTCAAATTCTTTATGCAACTGAATTCATTGCTTCACCAGTTTAGAGTGCAAGCAAACACAAGCCAAAGAAACCATCATTTCCAGAGTTAGAAAAGGGGTAAAATTCTGGCACTGACCAGTTATGACAATGTAAGTGGACAAGGTGCATCTCTGTGTACTTTAGAACCTCATCTAGCCATATCCTAATTCAACGAAAACTAATAATAATTTAGAGTTTAATTACATACCGTGCAACCTAAACGCCTTGGACACCCTTCAAAAAACATCAATGTTTTAGATGGCTTTTTGTTGAACTGATTGCTAGTCTCATGTTCTTCAGACACTCTCTCTACCCTGAAAAGTTCACAGTGTCCCAGTCGTGTTGTAGAAATATTCTCAAACGATGGACTAATATAAGCACCAGTGCACCGAGCTATACATTCCAGTAAAGGCCTTTTCACATTCAGCACCAAAGAAATTTCCTTTCCAAGTAGATATTCTTGGGCATATGGAGATACGCTTTTCTCAACCAGCAGAACATTTGGGCGAAGAGCCTCTATTTTCGACATGATCAGCTTGAGATGATCATTTTCCTGCATCAGAGATTTATTTTTAAATCCTCAAACCAATAAATCTTGAAATCTGCTTACAGCTAAAGAAATTTACACAGAACATATGTACCTTTTGCACTAATGTATTAAAAGATGCCAACTGATTCACAACACTTTGATATTCAAGCGCTCCTCCTATAAGAAGTAATCTGGGATTTTTGTATTGCGTGGTCATGCGCTTGTGCTTTATATTTTTTGTACAAACTACCCCCTTTACAAGGGTGCTGCAAGCACAAAAGACATCCACAGCTTAAAAAAATGGCATGGTTAGCATGGAGATTTTGGAGATAAAGCACCAGAAGAACCTAAAGAAAAGCATACCTGTCTCTTGGGTTTCCTGATGCTATACATTTAACCTTTACATAATCAACCGGATCCATACTGCCTCCTCTGCTGGTATCTGGTTTCACAAAAGTCGCAGCATGCCATGCAATTGTTGTGACCATGTCAAGCCATTCTTCATTGGTTACCTCCTTGCTGGCTTTGATACCTTCACCCTGTAAAAGCTGTGCTACAAGAGCCCTAAAATGCCCCTGTATCACAGCTTTAAGAGGGTCCTTGTTAATCTCATTCTGTTTCTCCTTTGATGGAAACATACTAGAAAGGCTACTGCTGGGTAAGAAAATTGCAGAAGAGTCCCCAATATCATCATCTTCGTCATCATATGTGAAGAAACCACTCTCTGTCTCATCATTTTCATCCTCAGGGGGTGGAGGAAACCAGATAAGACCATTGCTTTCAAAATCCAGTGGCTTTTGAGACTTGTCATATTGATCCCTCAACACTGACACATCATCAGGGTAATCATCAGCATTCTCTGGATCCTCGGTCCTTTTATCAGGCCTTCTTAAAATTGCCAAGTTTTCTTTATCAAAGGTACCATCACTTTGAGACAATGAGCTTCCTTCTCGCCCCCTCTGTAAAGCATGCCCAGCTCTATAGGAACTAAAATCAATCCTAGAAGGGCTGTCTAAAGGACTCAATCCCACTGAATTACAATTGTAAAACTCAAGCCTAGCACTAACACTACTTGAATCTATATCTGAAATATCATGAGAGTACTCACTCAATGGGCTGTAAAAGAGCTTCCCAGAATCCCCTGCTTCTTCTTCATCACTCCTGCATTATTGAATACAAACAGATAAAGACTCATCAGCTACGGAGGAAAAAAATACAGATAAGGGAAAATTGACACCATACTAAAAAAAACAAGTAGACCATGCAAATTCTAATCAAACAACTGGGTGCTTGAGAATTATTAACCTGCTTGGTGAGCGACGAACAGAGACAGGAGACGGGTGACCACTAAAAGAAGTCACACTCCTGGAGGTTATTG
This sequence comes from Salix viminalis, assembly GCA_029228465.1. Classification (NCBI taxonomy): domain Eukaryota; kingdom Viridiplantae; phylum Streptophyta; class Magnoliopsida; order Malpighiales; family Salicaceae; genus Salix; species Salix viminalis. The sequence goes on from CM055435.1 coordinate 7,818,229, forward strand.
TATTCGGAGAAAACCCACAATCCCTGGATTCAAGATAGTGGGCAAGATGATCACTCTGGATCGATGCAGCACTAAAAGAAGGTGAAGGTGGCTCAGGGCTCCCTCTTGGAGAGTCGGTAGGATGTACTTTCTCATTATTCTCCCTTCCACCATCACGTTTCACAGTAACCCCATTACAATACTTACAGTATTTGATAGCCTCCCCAAAATCACCATTGCTTTTCACAACATTAGATTGGTATCCTCTCATACAATTGAAACAAAACCACTTACCACAACTTTGGCAATGGTATCCGTTAAAAAACTGGTTATTGTTTGAATCACACTCCCCACACGTGTTGAAAGTATCGTTATTAGGCATCTCAAAGTTTGCAGACAAACAAGATAGTGAAAAATCACTTGCTCCCCAAGAAATCCAAGACCTGACTTTGTGTAGTAGATCGAATAGAGAAGTATCAGGTATTCCCATAGAAAGCAAAACCAGTCCAATTTAGATCACGACCCCCACTATATAAAAATAAAAATAAACTCTTCTTTGACTTTAGGAGAGTTTAGAGGGGATTTGGAAAGATAATCAAGAAATGAACTGAGTTGACTGAAGTTGAAACCCCACAAGAAGCAAAAAAGAAGAAGTGGGAGTGATTAATTTGTATGATATCGTGACTTTTTAAATGTAATTAAGAAGAAAACAAGAGAAAGGGGAAACAAATAAACAAAATCCTCCAAGAATCACAAAATATATCCAGGGAGGGTTAAGGAATCCTAACAGCAAGAAAAATAATAGTCACTCACAAATCTGACAACTGTTTACTAGTATTTACACCACAAATAAAGTTAACATCATCATAGCAACACAAAAGATTCCCTTAAACAGCAGCAACAAAAGGAAGCGCGTCAAATATTTTACTAACTGGTACCTGATTCATCAAGAATGCATCCGCAGATCGATTCAAGCATATGAAGAAAACGAATTAAAATCCAAGAAAACAGAGACAGAGTTAGATACTGGGCAAAATGAGGATCAAAAGTAGAAATAGGAGGAGTACGGAGAAGGAGGACGACGATTTGCCAGAATTGCTTTTAATAATATTTTGTGCACGCATCTCGATTATTATTAGTAATACTAATTCTCTTCTCTTCTTCTGCACTTCTTCTGCTATCACTATTACTTCTTCTTATAACACCACCACTTTCTCTCCAACTTTCTTTTCTTATTATTATTCTCTCCACTGTCTTCAATAAAAATGGGCCTCCATGTGTATCTTCTCTTCTCTTCTCTTTTGTTTTCTTTTTTCTCTTTCTTTCAAGCACTTAAAGTAACAAGTAGCCCACCCTCTATTTCTGAATAGTTACTCCCTCTCTCTCTCTCTTGTCCTGTAGCATTCATGATTCTTTCCCTCTCTACAAGGACTTGGATTTTGGATTAGGGTTTATAATAATAATAATAATTTTGGTTGCAATTTGTATCTCTTCTCTTGCTTCAAGATTTCTCTGCTCGTTGGTCAGCATCCTTTTGTGATTATTTAAATTTAATTAAATAAAAAGGGAATCTCCTCCTTTGTTTTCTTTAATTTTGCTGGGTTGTCGAGTTTGAGATAATAGTTTTATATGCAATTGAAGTTAAGATATTGCAGAGCTCTCTCTCTCACACACAGTCAGCAACGACACTTATAACACTGGTAATAAAATAATCAGGGGGCCGGGGAGAGAGAAATTATTTTGTGGAATTTTAGTCTTGTTAGCGTCGGTTTGGCTTAAAGGGTTGTTTGCTTGTCATTATAATTAGGAGGGAAGAAATTCTTTGTGAGGTCGGTTTGGTTTGTTTCGTGCAATTATTATTAATAATATATATTTGATTAAAACTATTATGAAATAGATTTTTATATGTAAAATTTTTGTAAGAAAAACTATAAAACATATTATTTCTGCTTTTACAGCACTAAAATTCAAATGTTTTTTGTCGGAACAAAAACGGAGGATATATGAATGTCAAATGCTATCTCTAGAACTACAAACGAGGCTCAATAGAGGGGTTTGTCATTGTATTTTAAAAATATTTTCAAATAAATTTAAAAAAAATATATTATTTTTTATTTAAATTAAAAAAATAGTGTTTCATGTGTTGATGATGTCAAAAATAATTTAAAAAAATAAAAAAAATATCATTTTGATATATTTTTGAATAAAAAATATTTTCAAAAACAACTGTAATCATATTCTTAAACCATCATTAAGTGGGTGTTTAGCTCTATGATAATTTATGTAGTTGAGACTAACCGCAAAGCCAAATATTTGGTTAGGGTCCAATCACAGTTTTTATAATTATAGGACTCACAAAAAATTGAGTTTCAAACTCAGTTTATGAAAAGCATATGTTAGATGCTTTCACGTCACACCACAACAACATCCCCCCCCCCCATAGAGAGCCTCTGATCACCCACCCACACAACAATAGTACCACGCAACCTCCAATCACACAACAACCTCTGAGAACCTCGCAGAGCCAAACACTCACCGCACCGACCACACCCACAGTCACTCCCACCCTAAAGCACCCCTCTTCCCCAAAACATTGATCATCAACCAACACCTCCCACCCCCGCAGCTACAACATACCCCCTCCACACGCTCTCAGTTTCGTTTCTCCTCACCTTCAGCTCTGACCACCACGCCTCGTTTCTCCTCACCTTCAGCTCCACATACAAAACTGTCTCTCTCACCCTCAACAACATCGACAAACCCTCCCCCTCATATCAACCAGTCAGCTCACCCTCGGCTACTATGTTTGCTTGGGATAAAATTGCTTCAATTTGTTCAATATCTGTTGGGAAAGTATTTTGAAGCAGTTAATGAAAATGGCATGAAACTAATTGTAATGCTTTGAAGTTTGTTGAAAATCCTATGAACCGTAGAGTTGATTTCTGCAAAACAACTCAATTGCATCTATGCTCATTTTCGTTGATTGTTTTTACAAATTATAACAATTGCATATGAAATTGTTGTTCATTTATTATTTCTATTGAATTTATGAGTTAAATTTCAGCTCAAATCTATGTAGTTTACGAAAGTTGATGATAATAAAAACTTGTGTTAAAATCGTATTATAGATCCAATAATGGACATGGAACATTTAGAAAGGGTACTGTGAACACATGTTTTTGATGAATGTATGTACAATTGAAGTTTTATAATTTTTTTAATTAATTTGTGTTGTGAGATCTGTCAATTAAGGTTTTCGCAGGTTAGTTTGTTTAATTAGGTTATATATTTCCTAGTTTTTTTATTGTTATATAAATTGTTTATTGTTGTTAAATAATTGAAAGTATAGAATGGAAGGTAGTGAGTATATGGATAAGGTTGTTTGGACAAAGAAAATGTTGTATACGTTTTGCGACCTATGTATCAAGGCAATTGATTTGGGAATGCGACCTACAACGCATTTTGATAAAATTGGTTGGAAATTTCTGATCACATCATTCAAAGAATTGCAAGTAGTTTGATGAGAGAGTAAAAATAAATGTCTAATTTACTTGAATTATTAATTATACTATGTTATTATAATTATTAAATCTACAGTATTTAAAAAATAATATATATATATATACATGTCCTTTAAAGTAATTTCACAAGTTTGCAGCAATATGAAACGCATGGTAACAAAACACATGAAATTATTTTCCATTAAACTTCAAATTTAACCACATTTTTAACTAAATACTTCAATTTCAGTTATGAACCGTAATTAAAAGTGTTTTTTTATAAAAATGTTTTTTTAACCTTAGTCACAATAACAGTTACAATATCAAACAGATACTTAAATATGATTTCGGTTGAGGTTGTCGATTTTTATAATTGATAGGATTAAGAATTATAAAACGGAAAAAATAAAATAATTTCAATCCTTTGCGTGGAAGTGGGGGTGTTTATCCATCTTGCAAGAAAAAGAAAACACCCACGCATCCCTTCTTACATCCCTGCCCATATTCCTCCTGGCAAGCAGAGCTTCACGATTTCTTTTGGGGAGAAGAAGGGTGGTTACGGTTTTTCCTCAAGTAAAGAGAGAAATAAAGGGCGATTTCTTTCTTCACTCAAGTAATCACCGGTCCACGCATTTCTCGATGCGCGTGTGTTTCACTCTTCCTTGACAACATCTAGGATTTGTGGGTGGTGGTTCTCTCTAGTGGCTCAAATTTACACCCGGGTTTGATTTTAATGATTCTAAATTTCTAATACGGGTCGAGTTGAATTATCCAAGTCCAGCTTTTAATTTATTTCAATACTTTTTTAAAAATAATTTTATATAGAATATCAAAACGCACCGCCATTTCACAAGCTATAAAAGCTTTTTTTCTTGTTAAATTTTACACATGACAGCTTAAAAGAATAAAGTTAAAATTAAATTATAAAAAGAAAAACTTTATTGAATAAAAGATTTTTATCAGTGAGTTTGATAAATTTCTGATTCATCAGCAATTTTTTTTTTAAATACAATCACATTCAAGATAAAAATTAACAATAAACATAAGTGAATAATCTATATTTCAAACCCCTTTTTACGAGGGATTCTCCATGTTTTGTTTTATAGTTAATCCTTTTTTATATAAAAAGAAGGGAATAATCTTAGATCTCCAACTATATATTCCATCTGCCACCAACTTAACACGTTGATTTAATGCCCGAATTCTGACTTTAAAGAAAGAAAATGGTATTATGAGATGGCAACATACAACATTTACAGGTAAAGTATTTTGGCAGGCTTGAATGACAATCCACTATTCTTCTCTTATAATTTGAATTCAATTAACACTTTCCTCCCCTTAGAAAATTCTTATGGTTCTTTAGGGGGCTGGTTAGGCGAGAAAACGTCTCCAAAGATGCGTGTGCTGCCGCCGAAGGGGAGGCTTTTTCCCACATTTTTTTCCTTTCCATGTGCTTTATCATGCTGTTTGTTGAAGTCGTCTTTGATCCACGATGAAAATTATTTCATGCTTTTTCTTCGGCTCCTAGGCGCGTGACCCCCCACCAGTGGAATTTCATAGACACTCCTGTTGATGCAATCCAGTGGCGCAGGAAGAAGCTGAATCATCTCCACGCAAGAACAGCCGTTGATGGGATGATCAGGTAGAAAACAAGCCGCCCCCTACAGAGAATTCTCCATCATCATCATCATCCATGACTCATCTCCATGTGAGGCTTATGCTATGTTTTGTTGGATTACTTTTGGATTTTCATTTTATTTTATTAGAATCCACGGCCACTTTGCTTTTCAATAAAAAAAAATGCTCGTCAAATTCGGGGTACGAAGGGCCCACCTCTGCACTAAGATTTACTGTAAGCCCTGTTTTTTCTCTCTAAATTACGCTGATAGCCTTATTAATGGTCATCTCGGATAATGCTTGAAAAATGCCCGCTTAAGACATATGTACATGACATGACCCACATGGAATTTCAGGATTAATAAAGAACATGATTAGCCTTATAAGCCAAAAAGCTAACTAGCTCTGTATTGCAGGTCCTTATCAATGGTTTTATTTTTCTTACGAAAATATATCATGGAAAAAACAATAATTTAAGTTTAAATGGCTGCAATGTTTTCAATAGCGCAACCAATGTTTTCGAGCCAAGTGTCCTTCGATGGTATGGAATCCCATATCTTGCAAAATGTTCCCTCGTTTCAAAGATTCCTTCCTAGGAAATACGTCATGCATTGCAATTGTTTTCGTCAACAAAACAAATATTGTCGGGTGGATTACCTTAATGAAAGTGATGCGCATTGTCTTGTCATCGTCTATTTTGAAAAAGTATCAGCTAAAAAATATATATATAAAAAGTTTGAATTAACCCTCTAAGCACCCGAGTTATAAAATTAAAAATACTTTAACAAATTATGAAGTGATGTTAAATGATAAAAACTAATTTTAAATAACTGTAGAGAACAAATTATACTAAACAAGATGTTGAATGATAAAAAAAAAGGATAGATTCATTAATAAAAAAGCAAACAAATATTTTAATTAATAGTATTTTGTGATGTGAGTTAAAATGATCTCATCTTTTTTTTCTTACCAATCACGTACGTTCTCAATCTTTTCACAAAGAGTCGGTGAATATCTCAATCAAAGATTATCAATTTTGTTTTGATTGATGTTTTATTTTTTTAATTGAAATAAAATATTTTGATTTGAGAGTGTTTTGATGCGTCGTTTGAGCTTATACTGTTTATATATATATATATATATATATATATATATATATTAATTTATTTTTTTAATTTATATTCAAAAATAAAATTATTTAGAGTTGCGCAATTTAATATAAAAAAGACACAATAAAATGATTTTTCTGAACAAAATTATGAACATATAAGGTCATTATATTATTTGATTGTTCTAAAATTTTAACATAATATATACAAATATATCAAGAAACTTCTCGTAAATTTTCATCCCAATCTAACGATCGGTGAATGATATTATAAAATTATTTATTATTTAAAAAAAACTATTTAACTAAAACAGAATGACAAAACAAAACCGAATATTTCGACTGATATTTGACCAAAAAATCTATAATAAACCAGAATTTAAATAAATATAAAAACAAAGTTATTTTATCTATTTTTTTTTATTTATTGCAGACCATTTCGGCAACTGACGACCCTAAACTCGATCATGTTAATGGAACTAGCAAGGAACTGCCAAGGGATGCTACGCTGCATGGAAATAGAGATGTGTTTGCTAGATGGGATATGGACGTGTACATGGTCGGTGCCCTTGCTTTCTTTATGAAAGTTCAATTCCTCCTTTCAACTGGTCTTCAAAAGTTAGTGGCACGATCGCTTAATTCATAATTGCTGTCAAATCTTTTCATTCTCTGAAACCCTTCAGGTTATCGTGATCTCTCGTTTACCTTTCTTCATCCACTTTAGATTTTAATTTTAACAACCATTAAAAATATTAATTCACTGTGACTGAGAACAATTAATTCCCCCGTCTCTTTTATACAGCTGTAAGGTACCCTACTGACAAGCTACAGTAGCGGGGCACAATAGCTATGCAGGGCGCAACCCGAAGTTTTTTACTCTGAAAAGACGGGGTCAGGACCGTATAATCTTTTGTATATCCTTGTACGCTTCCCCGTGAAGGGGAGAGAGAGATCGATCTTTGCCGGCCAGCCACCTCAACAAGTCTCTCAGGCCACGGTGTTTTTTTTTTTTTTTTTATATTCGGGGTGTCCAATCAGTTTGTGCTTATCACAACTAAATTTCCGGGTTCATTGAACATCCTGCAAGCCCAATGAACGAGCAAGTAAGACACCGCAAGGATGACAGACGTACCTGACAAGACTTGAATTGAGGTGGGAGTAAGACCTTGTTGGCGGCCACGGTGGGTTTTAGAAACAGGGGTTAGTGGTAATAAATCAATATCCATCTCATTTAACTACGTTTTGCTTTTTAGGTGAAAAGAATAATCAAAGGATTAACACTTAACTTAGTCTTAAAGATTAGTGTCGATCTATGGGTGGTAGAATAATTAAAGTTTCGAGAGGAAAACAATTTAACAGAAGAAACCATTTTTGAAGTAATCATTCTCAGTTTTCATATTCAATACAACAATCACAGCCATAGCTATATCCTCCAAGCGATCAATTCTGACCTGAGAAGATACACAGCATAATAACTATGCTAAAATATCGAAGTTGGTGGAGAAATTAGATTGGAGTCGCTTGTTTTTATCCCCAGCAATGATGCCCTGTTCTTATAGGTTCAGGAGATGCAGATAAAATTATTTAATCGATCTGGGACAGCGACAAGATCATATCTGCATGTTTGACAGTTGATGCTGACTCCCTAATACCTTTGATTAGGAGGCGCTGGCCATTCTGATGGGGACATTTTTATGCATAGTCAAGTGGTAACGATGATGATATCGAGCGAGAGTTTGTTTTTGCGTGTTTTTGAAATAAATTACTTTTTTATGTTTTATTTTAAATTATATTTTTAGATCTTTTTAGTATAATATTGTTAAATATAATATAAAATAAATGTTATTTTAATATATTTTAAAATATAAAATATTTTGAAAACCATTCATTATCTCGATACTGAACAAATTCTTACATGTATATCTCATTGTCAATTCACGGGGTATGATGATTTAATAGCCAAATTGAGCATTCATATTAGATTAACCTTAAATTTCCTCAATCTATATTGTACTATTATTTATATTAATTACCATCATTCTTTATATTTAAAAAGTTTTGTGAAAAAAAAAACGACTATAACATATTCTGACCACTTCAGCTACGAGATACGCATTACATTTACGGTGCCCTGTTTATAACTAACAGCTACTTAAGGGCCTATGCATGGTTATGGCGTTATGCTTTTACTGACATACGTTTTTTTTATTAAAACATAATATGAATTATATTATATAATTTATATTATAATATGATTTCTTAGTATCAAAAGCCTGTTGATATAATGGTCATGAATTTGAATCTTATCATCCATATTTTATTTGATAAAAAATTAAATATTAATTAATGTAGACATATGCAAATTTCAAGTCTAGAAAACTTTTACTTGAAAAAATATATTAAAAAATAATATAAATTATATTCTATAACATTAAATGACAACATAGCTTAAAATTAGTGTCACTTGATTTTAGTGAAACAAACAATTTGATTTTGCAACCAAAACATAAATACCTTAAAATTATTAAGTGCAATTTCTAATAAACTAAATATTAAGGACTCAACAAAAACAACTAGCTATTCAAGATAGCTGCTATTTAACCCTCTGCTAGCCGTCAGTTCGAGCCCCCTCTGGAAATTTATTTAGCTGTTAACTTTAGAAATAAAAGAGTAGTTGAAAAATATTTTATGCTATTATAATTGACATTTCCATTGTCTGTTCAACCCTACCCTACCCTACCCTACCACCTGAGATGAAGCCATGGACTATTCAACGAAAAAATTATGACGAGCTTCATTGGAGAGGAGTACGAGGATAAGAGAGTGAAGGAGGATTGATCAAAACCAGAGGTCAGGAAAAAATAATATAAATAAAAAAGGTTAGGACAAATCTCTTTTTGGTAGATATAATTAGTTGAATTATTATCCACGAAGGAGTCGTTCGTTTTCAATGCTGACTGCTAGCGAGCTCTGGTGGAGGGAAAAACGCACGCTGAAGCCATTTTCTCACCACTTTTCAAAGATGTTAGGCATAAATATAAAATAGGTGCATGTGGGCCACGATTCTGCCTTCTTTCACTATAAAATATAAATCACTGTTTTAATGTCGTATTTTATAATATATATTTATTTACAAGGTGTGCCATGCCGATGCATCTCGTTTCGTCCCATACAAGTTTTTTAATGGCGTGAATCTTATACTATTAATCGGATATAAAGTTCACATTTTCCACATCATGGGCGGAGCCGGTACATTTTATAATTAGAGAAAAAAAAATCAGAGGAGATCAAAAGTTAAATTTTATTTGGTTTGGGGTTAAATTTTATAATTATCAAGTGGGTGGCACCGTGGCAGGGGGGGACGTTTTTGGAGGAGCCGGGGCCCTGCCAGCCACCCCTGCACATTACGTTGCGTTAAATTAGTTAGAAACAAAAAAAAATCAGTTGTAGATGTGTATGTTAATGCGTTAAAATATATTTTTTGTAAATATGATTTTTAATTTAGAGCATATCCAAATATTTTTTTATTTTTTTAATATCAATATATAAAAATTATCTAAAAAAAATCAATGTAATTTCATTTTAGTAAAAACAAAATAGTTTAACAAATATTTTGAAAGGCAATAACAAAAACTCAAGTTTGTGTTTAGCATTGTGACAACTTTTGTATTTAAGAGGTGTGACGTGATGATAAAAAACATGACGTGATGATAGAAAACTTGTGATTTGCATGACAGATCTTAAATTCAAATCATGACATGTATCTCTTATAAAAATCTAGAATATATAAAATTTTATTTACTCAACTCACAAAATATATTTTCTAAAAGTTAAGGTTTAATCGCATCAGCTTTTGCAGTTACAGTTTATGTTATAATTTCACCTTGATAAAAGTTAAAATGTTTAAGGATTTCTTATTTCAAATCAGAGAAGTACTTAAGATAATTCCAACAGCTATGGTTTGCAGGGGTATTATGGTCTCCTTCAAAATCCATGCCCTACTGTGTCCGAGAATGAGTGGCCGTGTTCCGCCTTTCTAGCTAATGAAGGGACACGCCGACCCTATTTGCCCTGTTCCTTGAATGGAAGAAGAAGAAGAAACGAAAAGATGACGAAGAAAATGTTATGGCTGTGTAACCCGCATAGTAGCAGGGCCCACTAAGTGCACCGTTTCAAATCTCAGCAAAATCTTATTACTCCTAAGAAGCAATGTTTTGCTATATGAAAACTTTGGTTCATCATGACAATTCATAGTAATGGCAGTTGTATTTTCTTTACTTTTTTTTTCTTTTATTGACGAAACATTATGAATCTTGCATATAATGATATGGGTCTTTGGGATATGTTTAGTATTAGTCTTATTTTCGGATTTTAAATTTATGATGAATTTTCCTGCTGGGGATGTCGATGGGAGATCAAGAATATTGTTTTGTAACTTTACGACCTTACCCGATTAAAAATAAAAAGGACTTGTACCAAATCAACTTGATCAAGTATTAGGCGGCATGGATGTTATTTGTATGAATAATTTACGTCTTCGGGGTGAATGTGTAAGAGATTGGGAGCTGCAATGAAAATTAGGTTTGGTTTGATGGTGTTCTTGTTGTTGACCTATGAAAATGACACCCCACTAGATGAAAAAGAACAGTAAAAGAAGAAAAAGAAGGGAACTCGTAAAAATGGCTCATATTTCAGCCTAGGTCCCGCGATGAAGTTGCGGTAAATGGGATTACATACATACACGGACACGGCGTTGATTAAGACAGGCTGCTATCTGGAAGTTGACATCTTCGATCACACTCAAAATCTTGGAATCCTTAAAACGAAGTTAAATCTGAATAAAACCATTCAATTTGGGTTTAATTAACTAATCAAATCTAACAATATCAGCGTTTTACAGCATTCTAAACTCACCTGTCTGCATAATACTCTAATCAAAGTGTCAACGCCAGACATGTCCTGTCGAGAAAAGAGACCCAGCTGAACAGAGAATGGCAAATCATTGAAGGCAATTCTCTAAAAAATCCCCTGACTTCTTTGCACCTGACTTCATTCAGCTAGAAAAGGTGTTACTGGGAATCACAGATAATCAAATACATTTCCCACAAGGAAACCATAAGAAAAACTCTCAACTTTGAGGGATATGTCAAGCACTTCAGCAGACTGTGGCAGAGCACCATTGGAACAATCAAGGAACCAGATTAACAAGTTTTGTGCCAAGCAGCTCAACCTGCATGCAAATGATTCGCTTATGTATACAAATGCCGATTACTAATTCAGATAAAGTGATTCAGCATCCTAATCAGATCCCACCTTAATGTGCTTGCATGAAAAAACATAACTTGCAATACAGTGGAAAGAAAGAAAACTGCCATGATTAGATTGAAAAATTTACCTGGAAGGTAGGTTGCCCCAGCCTGTCCAATTTTGAGCGCACCGTTTCAAGAATGACATTGCCAGATGCCTGTTACCGTGAAACAGTTTTATCAGTGTTAGCCTCAACAAGAAAGCAAAATAAGCTCCATATCCCATGTAAATAAATATGAAACTTGTATGCATGACATATGCTAAGGTCAAGTAATGGAGTATATCACAGTTGGCAACATAGCAAAGTGTTGAGGATAACATGGCAATATGCAGTTAAATAGATTTGCAAAGGCAGATTAGACAAGAGAGATTGGCACCACAAGATGATGAAGTAGATCCTAGACAGCGAGGCAAAGGCTCTGATAAGTGTAAGAGAAAAGAAAGTCAAATTCTAGAGATGAAAACTAGACTTGCTGAACATTACAGATGACAAGTTTCATGTTGCTTTACGGGGTTATTTTATTTAAGAAAATGCAGAACTGGGATGAAAAGGTATCTATTCAGTTTGAATACATATTCTTATTCAATTGCAACCGCTATATTCTGTCTATTCAGGGGATAAGAAATCAAGCATTTCCATAGAGAACATCATGATAAACTGTATTTTGGTTGCAGAACATGAAAAAGAGTACTGTTTCACACAGATATAAGACTTCTAGATAGCAGTTCCTGAAATTCCGTTCGTGAGACAACTATATATGTGAGCATCTCTGAATTTATATTGTCTAGTTATATAAATATAACGTACTTGATCATTCATGGTGACCATAAAAAGCAAAAAGATTATAACCAGATGCTAATTTATCGACAAAAGTACACAAAAGCCTCACAGTCATGTATATCTATCACGTGAATGATGGCAAGTTTTCTACATGACTGTTGAACAAAGATAGACACAGGAGTTGTGTCCTCAGGAAATTAGACATGATCGGTATTCCTCAGATTAAACTAAAATACTACGAATTGAGTAGTAAGTGCTACCTCAACATCCCCATTTGGTAGTGGTATAACCATATTATCTAGCTTTATATACTTCCACAAGAGTCGTAGTCTCGACCTTTGGGGAAAAAAAATTCAAGATCAGCAAGGAAAACACACACACACAACAAGTTTTGCAGATTAATTTCCACCCCACTATCAAACTATTTCTGATTCTTTAAAATGTGAAAAAACTACCTCAACCTCCATCTGAAGGTTTCATTGCTCTAGATACCAATCAATAGATTTGATGGCGTTTATGATACCTTCAGCAATTGACATATGATTATCTTTTATCATAATCATACCAGATAAACCCATTATGTGATTCTGGCCTCCACCAATTACCACCTAAGACAAGAGAATGTTACAAGTCAAGAAAAATCTATACACAAAGCCAATGGAAAGATTATTACTATGGAGCACAAGCGAGGAAGTGGACCATACCGCCCACTTATCAACCAAATGTAAACCTGGAGCAGTTTTTTGTGTCTTTAAAATGCAAGCTGGGTGTGCGGCATCCACCATTGTCTACAGGATACATGTACAATTTAAGCACTTTTGCACAAGGAAACAAACATAATTATGAACCAATTTTCCATGTCTGCAGGATTGGAATTCAATCAACTGCATATGCGAAGCCCACTTTGGATTTCATATGAAATTCACTGGCTAAGAGAATTGCAACTTGTTCTTGTTCAATCAACTTGTCATGGTGTCGAGAGATCTAGTATCAAATCCCACGTACAATTCAAGGAGAAAGATTAAGGGAAAGGGGAATAGTTATCCCCTGTTCTGTAACCCAACCATGGGACCAAAAACACTTCATTTGATCTACATTAATATCCATTACAAAATATTAGCAACCATGTTCAGATGTTCTATTCCTACATCCATCTGAAACAGCATGTGGTCATGTTAACAAAATATAACCTGCAATTTGAAACCTGCAGCTGTAACAGCATGAGTAAAGTGATTCCTACCACAAAATCATCTGTTTTAGAGTTTTTGGGCCACTTGCATTGATCACCACTGTCCTCCAACTCTTCCAACGCTTAACACTTGGAATCAGACAGGCTACAAAACATTTTGATGATTTCCATCTCTTGTTACGTACTCTAATACAACCACAGATCCTTGTTAAATTAATGATGATGATGCAAGTAACTAAACCATATTACTTGGATTTTATTTCCAAATTCTAGGAAATAAAGAAATCTTAGTCAGAGTTGCTTTTTCGCTCATCTGCTACATAAATTTAGCACTACTCTTTCAGCAACAACAATGTTGAGTGCCTGTCATACATTCAAAAAGAAACAATAATATGATAAAATCAAATACAATGAAGTGACTTTTCTTGATTTCCAGTAGTTTACAGAGGCTTTTCCAAACTGCATTCCTTTCCGAACACAATCTCCATCTTTTCGAGACCACTCCACCTAATGTAAGGTCTATGTCAAAAATGATCAACGGTGCAAACCACGCCAATAAAAGAAACACAAGAGTGATTGCATGATACCTCTCGCGAGGGATCAACCCCATGCCAAACAAGCCACATCTCCTGCATTAAACCACAAATGTTGCCTTAGAAGTATCTTTATACAAGGAACCGAGGACCCATCTTTAGGAGTTTCTCAACAGCATAAAGTATGTGTGAAAACTATATGGATCAGAACGAACGGCTGAGGATTCAACTAAGCAAAAGAGACATTCTAGAACACACGCACATCGAACTCATTCAAAATTTGTCTGTGAGGAGAACGAAGATCGACTAAAAAAATGAAATTTTAAAAGGGATGAATCAAGACCTCGATCCCCGGCATCTTCAGCAAGGTTAGCTTAATAACACCCTTCAAATCTTATGTAGGACGTGAAGGAGGTTTTATTATCATCGACTCAAACGATATTCAAGGATTTCTGGTTTCAGTTACAGACATTTTAACAATCCGCCTGAAACAATCCAGGCTACTTAAAATAAATAAAACAATGTTTAGAACCACCAATATAATAAATAAATAAATAAATAAACCTTTTATTTTGAATAAAACAGCGAAACAAACCTTGAAGTTGAATATAATTGAAGTAAAATCAATGAAGAACTAAAACTGATCCGAGACATTAACTATGTATTTGACTGAAGCACTTCAAAGTAAAAGGAGCTACTATCACATCAGCCCTTCACCTATGCAACATCAACTGGGTTTAAGAAGTTAAATTCATCTCCACAAGAACAACTATTGTGTTTTTTGTGTTTATATTAAAAATGCTCATACAAACCCAAAAAAAGGACAAAGACAAGTAACTAACTAGCTAATTCATTACTGAGAGAAAGAAGTGTTTATTTTCTAACACTGTGTAATAATACTAATATTAAGGAACTGAAAATGTCATTAACCACATAAATATTTGACTCTCTCTCTCTCTCTCTCTCTCTGAATTATTTTTAAAAACCCAATTGAAAGTTACAATTCTGATCAATTTTGGGTTTGTGCCGGGCTTAACTCTCGAAACTTATCAACATATCCACTTTCCACTTTATGAATCCCTCGTCGTCATCGTGTTTTAAATTTGGGCACTTATTTTTTCCAAATAAAAAATAAAAAAATACATGAATAGTATTCACCCTTCACATTCTAGCACATTTGGAAAGAGAAATTTTGCAGTTCCATTATATGGTTATGATTTTCACCCTTTACCTTCTCTTTTAGCTGAATTGTTAACTTGACTAAAAAGTAAGTCCCTGAACTATTTATGATAAAAAAAAAGTCATCAAAACTATTTATTTTTTCTACTCGGGGCTTAGTTTGTTGATTTCTAAAGGTTTAGAAAAATTTTGTTATTTTAATCAAGATTTAATTATTATTATTATTTTTTTTGAACCATGTAATTTTTTTATTTGTTACCCTGGGTCATTTTCTTTCTATAGTAATAAAAAACAGTCCTTTTCTTTTCTTACTGACTATTCTAAAGTTTATTTAATGTTAAAATTCCATATACTCTATTAATTATATCATCAGAACATTATTACTAGAGATTAATATTCTAATGTAGTGTTTGGTTACTGTAAGAAAAGGGAATAGTTGGGATAGAGAAGGTATCTCTCCTAACCTTGTTGTTTTGAGAAGATACAAATTCATTTTAAAATTGTTTTGCAGACATATTTAAGATCAGTTTGCGTAAATCATAGGGTAGTTCTGCACATTTTCCAAATAAATATAGGGTTTTCAATATTGAAAAGCCTTTTCCCCTTCAACCTGTATCCCCATGCAATAGGGTAGAGCCCTCTGCTAGAGCATTAGCCATGTGATAGTTAAAAGTGGCACCACATGCTTTCAGCTCACGATGAGGAGTGGTGGCTTAATTAATTACAAGATTCGAAGGAGTTTCTTCCGAAACATATGCAACCGACCAAGCTGAATGAAGAAAATCACTCACTCAAAGTGGATAAAATACCAAACTAATCATAACCTAGCTGAAGTGGGCGCCATGGGAATTGATCAGAGCCATCCATGCGAGGGACACGAGGTTCACGGGTTGATGATGTAGTTATCACGATGATCAAGACGACATTGAAATTAAGAGATCCCAACAGTACTCCTGCAGCGAAACACATCATATAAATATATTCAATTTCCACTCTCTTTTTTCAAAATATATACTTGGGGTGGAAAGCTAACATTGAAAAGCACTCCTGCACACCATTAAAACGGTATACAAGTAAACATGAAAGCTACGGAATATCAGAATCAACGATTCCATTGTTTCTAAAATGGCTGCTAATGCTTTGGTTTCGACTTATGACTTGCACTTAACTAGGTAATATTCAAAGATGCAAATCATAGCCCACTCTGCCCTTAATTTCTTCACTTTCAAATTGATTATTAACATTCCAACCATCCCTTATAGTCCAACAAAAACGGCATTCTAATTCGCCCGCTATCTCTTCCTCTCTAAATTTCTCTCTATTATGCATTTTTTTCTTCAATTTATAAGACAGCAGAAGTAGCCGACCAGAGAGAGCAATTGAGCAAGAACACGGAAAAAAGTGGCCATGTCTTCTTTACGGGCGGGCTTGAGATTTGCTTTTCTTCTCTTCGTTACTGTCCTGGCAGTATTGGTCTCCACAGGAAGATGCACAAGACCGATTAAGGATGCAAATTTTTATCACATGCTTGATAACCTGCTTCCGCGAGGTCCGGTGCCGCCTTCAGGACCTTCTCCATGCCATCACAGCCTTGGTCCTTACAGTCAGAGTGAATCATCTCACGCGGAGGATTATGTTATATGCCCGTAATTACCCTTTTTTTTAGTGATTTTTTTCCAAGGATTGGAATCGTTTTTGTTTAGTTTCATTCGTTTGCTCATCAAGATTATCAGAAAGTTGTACAATAACTTGTTAGAACAAGCTTGAGACGAGATGATTCAACATTGAAAATGATGTCTACCAAAATAGAGAGTTAACCATTTCTCAAGCCTCCTTGTTTGATTTCATTTTTTCTTTGATTCAATCTGATCCCCTACCCCTTTTTTTTTCTTCTTTACGCTGAAAGGGTTTTAATCCTAGTAAAAAAAATGTATATAGGAAAAAAAAGGATCCAGCAAGCACATTATAGGTTCTATAACTTTTGTTTCTAGATGGATGGTTTATTGTAACCTTATAGATCTAGTTTGGTGGTGGTTGCCCGATCATAGAAAAGCTGACGGTGAATTTCGTTGACATGAATGGGTCACCCCTGCATGTAAATGACAACCTGACAATCGATTTAGGTAGGTGATTGGGCATGAATTGAAATTGAATATACTACTTAACTCTAATTTGATTAAGGTTGGCTAAAGATTGATTCCGTGACTTCAAAGTTTCTAGCCTCTCATATGAAGAATTTATAATAAGGGTAAACTAGCACATTTTTGTGGAATAACACAATGTAATTTTATTTTTGTGATGAAATAATAAAGTTTAAGCTTGTAGCGCTACAGGATCGTGATATCTATTAATGCCATTATTCCCGAGCATGGCAATCATCATGTTGCTCTTTAGAATAATTATATTAATTAAAATTTACAGAAAATGACAACTATAATAACATATTTTAGAATAGCGACTACTTAACACGAAATATAACTTTTTTCTCAGCTCACTACCCTTTTCTCTGAAAAAACTCACAAAATTTATACGACATGAAAACAAGATGTAAAGGGGATATTTGGGTATAGAAATTTGGTTGTATTGTAAGGATTTGACTAAGCATTTCATTGGATGTTACAATTTAGAACCGCAACTTGTAATGAAGTCACAATAGAGAATCAAGATATTAATAAAATTGCATTTTGAAATGTAAAATTTTATTGATGACATGTATTTCAATCACGAACTCTTTTTAATATAGTATTTTAAAAACATGGTAAACTCAAATGGTATACCTTCACCAAATTTTTGTTTTAGATGCGAGAAAATCTCATTTCCTGAAAAATATATTTTATTAGTTTAAATAAATAAATAAAACTCTGATTATTTTAAATTTATATAAAAAATACATGTTCTAACCCGAACTCATTTTATAACATTGTTATTTCATCAAAACATTTAATTATGGGTGCTAAAAATAAAATAGCCTAAACTAGGGGCAATTATGTGGTCCTTGAATAGAAAATTTGAGACTGGTCTAGAATGTAAAACTTGGATCGGAGAGTCAGTGCCCGTTTGAGTTTTGTGGCTGTGCCCACGTTTCAAAAAAAGTCAGTGCCAAACGTGTTTTCAGTGTTTGGTAATGTATTTAAACCGCATGAACAGTGACTGGGCCCCATTAAATTTGCGTTTCTACCCGTGGTTTTAAAGCAGTAGGTTTTTTCTACTTTTTTTGAACCCTCTCTTTTTCAACTTTTTTCAACCCTCTCTTTTCAGGCATCTCTTTTCAACATCTCAGGCATCGAATATTCACAGAGCATCCCTCAGTGCCTCCTCACCATGTCTGATGAAGAAAAATGAAAAATGAAGGAAAAATTGTAATCTGATCACAACCATTTTTTTCGGCCTCTCTCTCTCTCTCTCTCCTGCGAACAGCCATGGAAGCCGAGAGCTTCCAACGCTTCCTCCGGCCACCACAAGCCACCATTTACGATGAAACCACCACAGGAAGAACCACCTCGGCCTCCTCTACTCGTCGGTATCCTCCTTTTAAGCTCTCGTCGTGGTCGGGTGAACGAGCATCGCCACCTTCCAAGGCTGTTTCCGGCCACCACAGGCCACCATTTCAGACGCCACCACCACAGGAAGAACCACCTCGACCTCCTCTATCCGTAGGTATCCTCCGTTGAAGCTCTCGTCGTGGTCGGTCGGAAGACAATATTCACGTGAATTATGTGCGCTGCACTGTCGCGAAGAAGACGCACAGTGCAACGCACCGTTTGATTAGTTGGGCTTGGGCTAGGCTGCACTCGGCCCAGCCCAAGTCCACCAAAGTTGAGCTTAGGCCCAATTTAGTTGGGTTGCCCTTGGCCCAGCCATTTTTTTAAAATATATATTTTAAAAAAAAATATGTAGATACAAATCAGTTCTAATGGAAGGGAAATATATGTTCGTGATGAAATTGCAAGTAGTTTGATGAGAGAATAAAAAATAATATTTGTTTTTTCATGAATTATTAATTACATTATATTATTATAATTATTAAATTTACAATATTTAAAAAATATATATACATATAAATATATACCCTTTAAAGTAATTTCACAAGTTAAAAGCAATATGAAAAACTTGGTAACCAAACACCCAAAACTGCTTTTTTTTCAACCTCCAACTCAACCACAGTTTTAACCAAACACTTCACTGCTTATTTTGAACCACAGTAAAAAGCGCTTTTTTTGAAACTGCTTTTTTTTCAATCTCAACCACAACCGCAACCACAATACCAAACAGGGCCCTTAGTCCTTTAAAGATACAAAGCCGCCCTCATCATAAGTAAAAAACAAATATCAAAGTCAATGCCGCCTAATAAAACCCACATAAGCTATGAAAGGTATTCCTTTAGTAAAAAAAAAATTATGAATAAACAATACATGAAAAAGCGAAAAGAAAAACCTAATTGATGTTTATTTCTCCAATATATAAAGAGAATTTTTTTATTAATGATATTTTAATAATATTTAATTAAAAAAATGCCATCTATGTTGAGAGCATATTGACCAAGTGTAACGAACAATTTCACTAACAATCAACTTTCTCTATCATATTAAAAATATTTTTATTTATTTTCGATGTAAGTAAATGTACTGTACAACTTTTTATTTGTGATTTTTTTCTTCTAAAATTTAAATCCTAGATGACGATGTAAGAAACATATATATTTAGCAAACAAGATTAAATACCCAAAGAGACGCAAATAATATATTAATTAAGAACACTTGAACTTTCATATCCTAGTCATATGGAACCTTGATGTTGATGTGAAAACAAATATTTAAATGTATCAGCATATTGACGGGTGTTTGATTTTCATGAATTCGAATATCCACAAACTTTTCCATGTAAGCTGAGTAAACTAGTATTAGATTTGATTAATGTATGAATCATCAGTTGAGTAAAAGGACAAGTGACAAAGAGAATGAGTATTCTCTATGATTAAATGTTCCTTAAGCCTTGTTTAAGTCCTGTATTAGACTTATATTGTGTTAAACTTGAAGCCTTAAATCTAGAGGGATGGAACTTTATTTATATAGATTTTTTTAAAATAAATATTTTATTAAGTATCTAAGATATCCTATATAAATATTGCATGAATATCTAAGTTATAAGGTATTTATAGAGGTATTTAAAGAGATATGTACACTGTATAAAATACTTATGTAGTTTTTCATGTGTCATCACATCTCTGTATTTAAGTTTTTCAGTTAAATAAGCACACGCATTAGTAATTTCCAAGTTTTACGTGCAAGAATGCTGAGCAAAGGGGTCATGAAGGTAGATGAAAATACGGTCATATCAATCTGTAATATTTTCCTCCATCAGCATTTCAAGAATCACACCACGAGCACAACTAACCATGATCGCTTCCTTCAAGCAAGCATGGCTTCTTTTTTCAACCCTACAAGTGGGTGTGTGGGTGTGGGTGTGTGTGTTTATATATTCTAGTCTTAGTAAGTATCCTCGTTTCTATCTGCCCTCTCTTGAGTTTTGACCACTGTTGATAATTCAATCATTTTATCGAGTTAGGTTGATGGACGCATGCATCCTTCCCAACAAATGTGTCTCATCCACTGGTCAAAGCTTCTCACGTGTCGAAGGAAGCAGGTGTACGATAGGACACGATTCACACGCTTCAACCCTTCATATTCCTTGCTTCTTATCTCTATAAAACTCAACCTGGTGCCATAACATATTTCGCCAACTACTCTACATGAGCTTGGATTTGCGGCCTAAGAAACCTCGCCGCAGGTATGCACTTCTTTTCGATCATCGTCTTGTTTATATATCATCTTGTTTCCGAATCTTGCGGTCATTATGAGAGCTTAATTAATTTCTAAATAATATTAAGGTGATTGATTTGTTATGGCTTTTGATTGTTTTGAATGATTAATTTGAATCGAGCGCTGTTTTCAGGTGGGTTCAGTACCATATGGAGCCATGCAGCTGATCACCAAGAAAGAATATACATGTAGGATTTATAAAAAATGGTCAACGACCGGGTTAGTGTATTCCATGCTATGCTTGCCAGGTGAGTTGTCTTTTGCATATCAGCCTTTGTTTCGTTGTCTGTTCGACCTTGAACACTGAACACACAGACATGGTTAGGATCGACTATTCATTAATTAAAAACCCTAATTAGCTTAGAATTTCTTTGTTCCAACATGATGCAACAAAAACTACCGTGATCATGAAGAAACAGTCTAGCAAATATTACACAGGATTTGTATCCATATATGTGTGTTGTGGATAGTAAACACGCACGAAAGCTATATACCCATAATTAGTTTTTGTTTTCAGGTCCTCTAATTAATCTGATCATCCCGGCCCTAGATAAATCCAAAGAAGTGCTTTTATATGCAGGAACATAGGATCGATGTACTATTTTATATGTTAGGTGTAATCTTTGAGCGGATGATATAAAAAAGAGCCTTGAGGATCTGATTTAAACATGATGATGGCCGACAACTCTCTCTATTTTATATGTTTCGATTATTAATTTACGCTTCAATAAGATCTTGCTCTGATATTCCTGCCTGCACACGTACGTTGGGGGGGGAGAGAAATCTTACCAGTAGGAAGTGGAATCGAGCTTCGGTAGATGGTGAATGTCTAATGTTTTGATTATTAATTTACGTGTGTTAAGGAGAAGGAAGAAATTTGACCAGTAGGAGGTGGAATCAACCTTCGGCAGATGGTGAATCTACCGCAGGATAATGATAAGTTTGAAAAATATCATGAGTTAAATGACAGAAATAAGTTTACACGATCTCCAACGAGCTTTAAATGCATGGTATGGCCGAATGAATCTGCATTAAAGCTGGCTTAAGATAAATAAATGTGTCTTGATAAAATTATGAATGAGATATTTAAAAATATTTCAGAAATAGTTTATTTTTATATTTATATATGTCTGATGAGAAGGGCATTAGGTAATTGTTTTGGTTCATTTTATTAAATAACTATTTGAGATTGTGTTTGTGATTGTTTTTTAAAATATTTTTTTATTTCAAAAATTTATTAAAATGATAATTAAAAAAAAACTAACATTAACATATTAAAATAATCTAAACCCTCAAAAAATTAATCTAAACTAAAAAAATATATTTTTTTTTAAACATAGTGTAAAACAATCGCTTTTTAAATAAAAAAGGCCGTTGTCCAAGTGGCACATAAGCTCCGATCTGCACGCTGACAGTCAAAATAGTAATGAAAGATAACAGAGAAATGATACCCATCATACAAGCTCTTAAATACTTACATGGAAAGAAGATTTTTTTTTAATGGAAACATGGTCGTACTGGTAGTTTAACTCAACTTTCTAGGTATTTATTTCATTTGGGTATTCGCGATGTTTTGGATAAAAAATATTGTTTCCCAAAACCATTGCCCTAGATCCCTTACTAGGCTGTTTGGATTTTAGATATTTTGGAATTGAAATTCAATTCCAAAATTAAATGATTTTTGGAATATTTTTTAGGGTAATGATAAAAAATAGACAAAAGCAAATAAGAGAAAATAAACTTCAATTTACTACAATAATTTCTCTTAAGGTTTTAGTATGATAATTTAGCCTCAGATCTAATGAATTTAGCATCTAGATTGTTATACATGTCCATCTGTGAATACGAAGAGAATTTTTAGGAATAAAACCAAAACTTGAAGAAATGATAATGAATTTCACAAGAAAAAAAATAACACTAGAGAAATTTGCAACGTGAAATATTTTGAAAACTCTATTTGCAAATCCTTCTTCTTCTTCTTCTTCTTCTTGTTATAAAATAGGCCATCATGAACATAATATGACATTTTTATTGGTTTTTTTAACTTATAAACTTTCATATCGAATACATGCAAAAAACAAAATGATAAAAGGTTGATAAAAATGATGAAAACATCTTTGGTGCTCAAATAAGATATGCAATGAGAACGTTTAAGGATAAATGCTTTATATTAAAAGGAACAAACTCAAAATAAAATATCATGCATTAGACAAATGGTGTTGCATTAGCGTTGTCAGCTCTGTCTCATTCAAAAATTTCCCTGTACTTAAAATCTGTAAGAAAAATGTTAATTAATATCAATAAACTAACCAAATTAACATAATAAAAAATACTTTAGTTAATATTAACTTCAAACCTTCTGAACCATCTATCAATCATAGGTTTTCATTTAGGATGTTTGGAAACCTGACTTTGTTGAAATAAAAGAATTTCTATCGATAATTTCACCATTGATGTTATGGTTATGACAGTCTCAATGTTTGTAAACTTGAAATTGCATTTATTAATTGAAATTTATTTTCAAAAATAACATATTATTGTGAAGGGGGAAATTACATTAAAAGGTTATTCCATATGCAGGAAAATCATTAAATTGATAAAATATAAAATGAGCCAATTGAATAAGCCATTATTTATTTTATCACAAAACATATAAGTCACAAATTCAATATAAATTTCATTAATTTAAAAACATATAATTTTATAAATTTTCAAACAAACCATAACATGTACAAATCATGCATTTATACAATAAATGTTTATGGGAAAAATCTATAAAAATAAGCTAGCACCTAAACAAAATACATATCCTACATAAATATACAATAAAAATTCAACATTTTTTTTTAAATTGAGGTCAAATAAAAAAGTAGGTAGTTTTTTTTACTTAATAAAACTTGAATCAAAATAGGGATGCTGACAAACCTGAGTGTTGGGGTGACTAAATTTATGATAGAAGGTTGATTTATGATAAAAAAAAATTAAGAGGGGTGTGCTATTTGTTGCAGAGAAAAATAGAGGTAGAAAAAGAAAAATGAGAGGGAGAGAGGAGGGTTGCTCATTAGGTTATAAATTAAATATTACAAAATTTATTGACAAAATTAACTGATAAATTTAAATTTGACGGTAATTTTGTCTGTAAAAATAACACGAAATCGTGTTTTTAAACCTTTTCTTTTCATTCTTTCTTTTTACGTTGTAATTCCCTCGATATATATATAAAGATATTTCTTTATCAGTGTTTACTGATGGTTACAACAAAGGCATATTTTGTCGATAAAATCCACCATAATCTATGGACATAAAAATTACATTGATTTTTTTTGTTTGTATTTGTTAGTTTTATGGTAGTTCTTCAATCCTATGATTGAAATTGAAGCTCTTACAAATGGTGTTATTTTGTTGTGCCATTCTATTATGGTAATAGATAAATACCAAAAACATACATATATGCATGCATGCATACTATGTTTAAAAACTTAAAAAAGACATTAGACAAATTAATTAATAATAAGCTAATTAAGCATTTTTTTTATATTTCGATTTAATTTCTTGATCATTAAGTAAGGATTTGAATGAGAAAAATCTAAAAGTTATTGAAATGACCCATATCCCAACACTCGATTTATCTTGTTTCTTTTTGTAAATTTAATTTTTGTTTAGTTTTTTTTCTGAGAAAAACTTAGTTGTTAAGAACAACACGGGAAAAGTTTTGGGAATTGGCTCGTACAAAAAGGCAAAGTAAAAGCAAATCATGTTTTATCCAAAAGGAAAACTAAGAATGATAAATCGATAGTTATACAAGTTTAAGAACCTCAAGGTCGAACACATGACGAATGGAGGGCACAAGCAAGGGACTATTTATTTGGCAAGTGTTTGCATGGAATTTAACGCCCTTGTTAAGTTTTGAAGGCTTCTCCGATGTAAACAATTGCAGCTAATTTAAAGGCCCGAAGCTTCTCCGATGAATATTCTCAGTTGATTTGTGAAGCTTCGATCAAGAGAAAACTTTAGCAAAAAGATGGAAGACCAAGACACTTGAAGGTGAGATCTCTGTCGTGTTTCCTTTCATATCATGTCAACTTGTTTGTGTCCAACATTTTATAAAACGATAGTGTATTATTGAATCCAGCTCGGTGGAACAAATTGTTGAAATATAGCCGTTATGTCCATATAGCCGTTTATTACTATAATAGGATAATTGATTTTTTGGTAGTTTAAACATGTATTGTATTTTAGCTAAAAATGTATTGTAATTATTTCCTATATAATTCCCCAAATGTAACAGCAACAAATAATCAATTGTATATACTGAAATTAATCGAAGTTCGAATTCTTACATGGTATCAGAGCAAATCTCGAATTTTTTCTTTGAAATCGAATTACTGCATTTTTTTCTCTCTTCTGGTTCGAAACCCAGACCTCGATCTGCACAGTGCTTGTTCATCAAACACACTGTTCATACACAAACAACCCAGAAAAATAACCCTTCGATCCCCACAGTAAAAACCCAGAAAAACAGCAAATCTTGAATTTTTTCTTGAACCGTTATTTTTTTTCCTTCTCGAATTTTTTGTTTCTCTCTCTCGAATTCTTACTGTTCATCCCCAGAATTTGATTACTACAGTACCTGTTTGTTCAAATTTACTGTTCATACCCAGAAAAAACCCAGATTTTCCCGGAAAGCCACATTTTCCCCGGAAAAAACAGATTAAACCCCCGAAACAAAAAACCACAAACCCAGAAATTCCATCAATTCATACACACAGACATCCTCCCCTTCATTTCTCAACACACAAAAGAAAAAGAAAAAGAAAAAGAAAACAGAAACAAACACCACAAACCAGAAAGGGAAGCTGCACGTCAGGCATTGATACAGGGGAGAGTGCTCCACTTGAGAGGCAAGTCTCTCCCGATAAGCTCTATCGTGCACCTTTGTTGAAGAACCGTTTTGCTGACACCATACTTAAAGCTCGAGAAAAGGCGATTGAAAAGGGTGAAAAGCGTAATCCTGAGGAATTAGCAAGAAGGCAAAAGGAAGGAAAAGCTCGGGTGCAGGCAGAAGCTAAGGCTGCTGACGAGGCTCGAAGGAAAGCTGAAGCTGAAACTGCCGCTGAAGCCAAAAGGCCGAACAGGCAAACGTATTTGAGAATCGGAGCTCGTCAACGTATTTGAACAGAAAAAGGGTCGAAATGAACGGGTGGAGAAGTGATGAGGCAGAGTTCAAGGCTGGAAATGAGAGAAATAAAAGAGGCAGATGTTTACTTCGGGTTATAAGAAACCGGGTGAGAGACAGATGATTACTTCGGGTTACTGATGTGCTTTTATTGCGGTGAAGCGGGTCATTCGAAACAAAGATGTTATGAAATTATTGACTACTTGATTGGTGAGATTTTATGAAAAAACCCTGGAAAAATATCAGCAAAGGTATAGTAAATTTTATGAAAACTGAACAGGTACAATCTACGACGAATATTGTTCATCCAGATATAATTGGTAAAACTTCTGCAAACTCTGTCATTATTAAAAATAGTCCTTTGGATTATTGATATAAGCACATCTGATAATATGACCAGGGATTCCGGAAATTTAAAGTTCTTGAAACCCTCTCTTATTACGAGGGAAGGGTCTATAACCTTGACCGATTATTTAACTATATATATTGTTCTCATTGGTCCATCTCTTGTATACAATCTCTTGTCAGTAAGTCAAATTACTTTTACCCTTGCATGCACTGTCACTTTTTGGCCTCTCTTTTGTGTTTTTCAGGACATTCTAACCCGGGAGATTATTGGTTATGTGTTAAACGAGGAAATCAGACTGACAGTAGATCACCATCAGGATGAAGAGAACGAATCATTCCGAGACTCCACACACCCTGTTAATCAGGGGGAGTTCCTGGACCTTCTCTTCAGTGGGAGAGTAACAATGAAGAGAACGAAGATATTTCGAGACTCCACATCCTGTTAATCAGGGGGAGATCCCGTGCCTTCTCTTGTATCATTCCGTGACTCCACACCCTGTTAATCAGGGGGAGATCACCATCGAAGATATTCTGTGACTCCACACCCTGTTAATCAGGGGGAGATCACCATCGAAGATATTCTGTGACTCCACACCCTGTTAATCAGGGGGAGATCCCGAAGATATATTGTGACTCCACACCCGCATCGAGATCCCCATCGATATTCGACTCCACACCCCGTAGGGGAGATCACCATCGAAGATATTCCGTGACTCCACACCCTGTTAATCAGGGGGAGATCACCATCGAAAATATTTCATGACTCCACATCCTGTTAATCAAGGGGAGATCCCAAAGATATTCCGTGATTCCACACCCTGTTAATCAGGGGGAGATCACCATCAGGAAATTTTACATTCGACAAAGGCAGTTTCAGGAAGAGCATTTCATGGTGCAATTAACAAGTTGGACATGATAAATATCTATGCTCCAACTTAAAGGGGAGTGTTGAAATATAGCCGTTATGTCCATATAGCCGTTTATTACTATAATAGGATAATTGATTTTTTGGTAGTTTAAACATGTATTGTATTTTAGCTAAAAATGTATTGTAATTATTTCCTATATAATTCCCCAAATGTAACAGCAACAAATAATCAATTGTATATACTGAAATTAATTGAAGTTCGAATTCTTACACAAATGAAGAAATTTAATTAAATCTTCAACTTTGTTAAGGAACTACCAGCAAAAAAGAATTTATTTACACTTTAACCTATAAATTCAAGAGATTTGAGCACAGTTTATAATTTTAAATCATATTTGTTAGAGTTACTGCTATAGCTATATAAAAGCAAATTTGATTTCCTAGCTTGCAAAGACTCTGATTCAATCATTTAATTTCAATATGCTTTATCATAAAATGATGAATATTAAAGCACCGAAGAAAAAAACGACGAAGGTGCGCATAATCATCTTTCTTGGGAAGGTCCAGTTCTTACCATAATGTGGCATCGGCGCACCATATATGATCTCCCCTCGATGAAGGGTTGGCGCACTAACTTTCCTTGTGTGGAATATGATCCTTATTTTGATATCTTGAACGTCTTTCAGAGGAGTTTTCTTGATGCACACACAGATTTTCAAGTGATTAGATAAAATATCCAAGTAAGCGTATGAAGGCAAAATGAGCAACCAAATACTGTTAGAGTATGACAATACGTATTATGAAGTATGTATAAATAGTAGGTACTGTAAGCATACGAAAGGCATGAAATATGAATTATGTTGAGAACAGTAACAAATTTAATTTTTCTCTCTCTCTCTATGCCTCTCTCTCTCTCCTATCATTTGAATATTCTTCTTCTTCCTATTCTCTGCAAATCATCACAAATTCTAACATGGTATCAGAGCTCTTATGCTTGCACAGATGAATCGATTGATCCAATCCTCTGCTTCTACAAACTGATCCTTCTATGCATTATTAAAAAAAAACTATGGACCTGTTTTTTCTGTTCTAGATCCAGAATCCAGAGAGCGGAGAGTAGCGAAAGTGAGACTACCGCCGCGAGAAGAAGAGCTCGTTTCAAATGTCTAGCGAGACTGAAGAGGCGTAAGATAGCAATGACACCTCAACGATGTCGATCGTTCTTTACGTTGTTTGTTCTTTGCGTTCTCACATTGTCAAAGACCTGCACTCCATCAGGGTGTGTATAGATGCATATATAGACTATTTGGGGTCCATGATCATGCTTATTTTTGCTTCACTTTATCGCCTTTGGTGATGTGTAATATTCTCGAAGACGACATGCAGAAAAGTCCGATGGACACCACTACCAAGCTCATTTTCAGTCTTGACTTCTTTCATCTCACAAGGCGAGGTAGATGCATCAACATTTTGTTCCCACGGTCAATTGAAGTTGTGAGTTGATGCTTCAAGGAACTGCTTTCATCTTCTAATTTGCCTTCTAAAATTTTGTTTCCCTCTCTTCTCACTCTTCTCTGCCATTTAAGCATTCTTCTTCCTCATAATTTCTCTACTTCTCTGCAAATCTTCTCTATCAATGTGTGTGTGTATTTGCCCAATCCTCCCGACATCATCTTTCTTTCCTTTTGATTTTCTCTTCTCTTCTCTTTTTCTTTTCCAAACTGATTTTCATCAAAAGGATTAAGTGCTTCGTTGTTTCATCTTCACTATTGTAATCTCATGCTTTGTTTATCCAAGAATGAGATTAAGGGGGAATAAAGTATGGCAATACGTATTATGTGGTAGGTATTGTAAGCATACGAAAGATATGAAATATGAATTCTATTGAGAACAATAATAAATTTAATTTTCCTTTCTCTCTCTGCCTCTTTTTGTCTATCTCCTATCATCTGAATATTCTTTGTCTTCCTATTCTCTGCAAATCATCACAAATTCTAACAAATACATCATACATATGCGAATGATGGAAGGAAACGGGTAAGGTTGCAAGAGAAGAGTGTTCCCACAAGAGGATTTGGGAATGGGAGATGGCGAAAATATTCATCATGTATCCTTTCTCAAGAAATTTAAGGTTCGCTGTTAAATTTAAGGACTTTTACTGATTTTAAAAAATCTCTGAAAATCCATATTCAAATTCAAACAGTAATCTTGACCAATCTTATGTTTTGGCACCTTTTTCTTCTTCATTACTAGTGTATGGTTGAAGTTATATTTATGTTATATTAATTGGTAGACTATTAAAAATTTTGTTATAACAACAATCTTCATATAAAGCAATGGTATGATATAATGAAAACCCCAACCCAGGTAGTTGGGAATGTTAAAAAAAATCCTAGTCTAAATAGAAATTCCTGATAAAAAAAAATGTGTCAGATTAATTTATTAAAATTCTTATTTAATTAGATAGTTAGATTCCTAGTAAATTAACATAGCAAGAGGTGGAATCTTTATGTAAATATAAGGGTTAATGCATTCAGAATTTAAACATGTTGAAGTATGTGTTTGTAAGAATGATTAATCAATAAAACTTGGGAGGTTCATCCAAATATTTATGTATTTTATTTTCAATAATTGGTATCAAAGCAAGAAAGTCATTAGAGCTTGGTTATTCTTATATTTATGGGACAATAAGTCCACTATCTAACAAAGATAAAAGATATATAGTCATCTTATAGTCAAAAAATCTAACTTTATTTTCTGCAAGAAGAATCAAAAGTTTTTAAAGCTTTTAAGAGGTGTAAAACACTCGTTGGGAATGAAGTTAATCTACCAATAAAAGTTATTCAAATAGATCTTGGTGGATAGTATAACTCATATGAGTTTGTATTTTTTTTTAATGAGATCCATAAGATTAAGATATAACTTATCGTAATTTATAAAGCTCAACAAAATAGAGTTTGTGAAAAGAAAAATTGCACTATTATGGTTATAGTGAGCAGGTTTTTATAAGGAATGACTTACTAAAATATTTTTTTGACATAAACAATAAATTAAAGCATTTATATTTTGAATAGAAGTTATACTTTTCTATTCAAGATAATACACCAAAGGAAGCTTGAAGAGGACAAAGACTATCAATTGATCATCTTAGAATTTTTTAGGGTACATTTTCTATGCATATATTCTAATTTAAAGATAAAAAACCTTGATGACAAAGGAGAAAAATATATTTTTCTTAGTATTAATGATCGTTCAAAAACTTATAAACTATATAGTTCTATCACCAAGAAACCAAAAAGGTTATTATTGGTTGATGTGTTATTTTTTATGAACTTAAATTTTGTATAAGGAGTAATGATAATGTTGAACAAAATAGTCCATTTGATTTAGATGGTGAGATTGATAAAGCAAGGAAAAAGCTTATGGAGTAAGCACCACAACTAGTAAATAATAAAAGTACATTTAATGTCAAAGATCATGTGTTAGAATAAGGCTTGCATGAATGAGTGATTATGAGGTATCTGAAATTAATCAATTTGATGATCCACTTGCTTATTTTACTATATTATTATATTTTTATCTTGTGACTTTCAAAGATGTTGTTAAAAAAATAAAAGTGGCAAAAAATTATGGATGATAAAATTAATGTTATTAAGAAAAACAACACTTGGGAGTTGACGAAGCTTTTAAAAGGACAAAATCATTAATGTAAAATAGATAAGACAAAATTAAAGAAGACTAATGAAATTGATAAATATAAAGCATGCTTCATGGCTAAAAGTTACAAGCAAAAGTATGGTATTGATTAAAAGAAAGTTCTTAGAGCTTATTCCAATGCTTGGTATAATATTGATTATTGTTTTAGTAGCTCAAAATGCATGACCTATATTCTAGTTGGATGTGAAGTCAACTTTTCTATATAGGTAGCTAAAATAGATATATGTTGATCAATCTCATGGTTATGTGAAAATTGGTAATGGACATAAGGTGTATAAATTAAAAAGAGTTTATGTGGGTTAAAACAAGCTCAAAGAGCTTGGTATAATTATATTTATGGTTATTTCTTAAGAGAAGGATTTAAAAGATATTCATATAAACTAGCATACTCTTTTTATTAAAATTGAAGATGAAGGACTTATGCCTATGTGTAGATGATATGATTTATATTTGTAAAGATAAGGCCATGTTTGGAAAATTTAAAAGGTCCATAATGATTGAATTTAATATGTTTAATCTTGAAAAGTTACATTATTTTTTTTTGTCTTTGAAGTAGTATAATCAAATATCAAAGAAAGTTTAAAGAAGTTTCAGATAAAGAATTGCAATTTGATGAGTATACCCAATGAGTTTGATGGAGACTTTGCAGAAGATTAAGATGGTAGAAAAAAACATTTCTGGGTATATTTTAAGCTTAGTTCAAGAGTTATTTCATGGTCTTCAGAAAAATAATTAATTATCATTTTATCTACCGTGGAAGCTAAATTTATGATCTCGACTTCATGTATGTGTCATGCAATATGATTAAAGAAAATTCATGAAGAATTTAATTTCAAGAGACAAATGCCTAGTCAGATTAGGATAATTAGAGATGCAATCTCTCTGTAAATACATGGATTAATGCATTCAAAAATATTTAAAATTCAAGCATATTGAAGTGTATTAATACAAGTGATTAATCAATCAAACTTGGGATATTGTTAGAAAGATCTTGACATACTCGATATCATTAGAAATATCTTGAATAAATAATTTTAATCGCACCATGAAAAACCATCAAATAGTATCATAATTAGTCATGTGTTTTTTTGTCTTAATTTGAGACTAAAGTGCTCTAGGTTTGATTAACCTTCAATAAAACTGCTAACCAATTACTATATTGTTATATGTTTTTTCAAAGTGTAATTATGGTCATCTAATTAATTTTTTTATAATGGTATCAAGTGTTTAAAAAATAGAGCATTAATGTATCTCTAGTGACTCACCTTTATTTCGTTTTCTTTTGTTTCTATAATTCTCTCTTCTATCACATTGCATTGTTTCCCTTCCCTTTTTGTCTCGCAAGGTGTGTTTGATATAAATGTGTGGTGAGGTGTGATTTATTTTTTTGATGGAACCTAGTATAACAAGGTAAAATAAATAAAAACTTGTTTTAGATGGTGACTTTTTATGCATTGGATGAGTTATGCATTAGAAAAAAATCCATCACACTCAATTCTATTATATTTTTAAACACCCTTTTAATTATTGGATTTTAAATCTTATTTCTATTATTGAATATTTATTAAATTTTAATTAAATTTTTATATATGTCAATTAAATATGTTATTTTTTTCAAATATTTTTTTAACTAGTGTTTTTTTTTTTTCAAGATTTAGAATGCTAAAAATCAAGCGTTGCTAGGCGGAGAAGTCGCAAGGTATTGCATTAGCCTGATTTTTCAGAACAAACGTGTCACAACCTGAGATCTCTCTTTCTCTTAAAACAAAAATCAATCCAGTAGCCATCTCATCATCACCGTCCATAACAAATCGACAAAGAACACGAGAAGCCTCCAAGCCCAAAAAAATCCAGGATATTAGTGTAGTATCTAATATCTTAGTTCCCGAACTTTCCACACTCCAGATATTTTTCATTGCCAGCCTTCTCGAACATTCCATGTCACATATCAGAAGCAAGGGTTACCTTGCCTATATAAGTGTTCGAACACCAGTTCTGTTCAAGCCACCATCTTGTTTCAAACACAAGCAGAGCGCTCCCAGGATTTAGGTAGAGTTGAATACATTGTGAGAGCTTGGCTAGCTAGCGTATAAGTTTTTATGGGGGCTGATCAGAAGCAAGGGTTACCTTGTTATTACAGCACTCTTGGTGTTAGTTCCGAGTCTTCTATTAATGAAATAAAGCGAGCTTATCGCAAGCTTGCTATGGTATGTATCAATTGATTTTGAATTGATATTTCTTTTGAAGACGCGTGGTGTATTATTTATGGGTGGTTGTTTGTTGGTGCAGCAATGGCATCCTGATAGGTTGACAAGAACACCTTCTATTTTGGGTGAAGCCAACCGTAAATTCCAGCGAATTCAAGAAGCCTATGCAGGTAATTGTTCAAGCTTCTCTGAAAGCGGCTAACCACTGACAATGCTAAGCTGAGAAATTGTACTTCTTCAATTCTTTAATTAGTTGATGTTTCGTTTTGACAGTGTTATCCGACCATAGAAAAAGAGCAATGTATGATGCAGGATTATATGACCCAGAAGACCGAGAAGATGAGGTAGGTGATGGGTGTCTAATGAATTTTGTTTTTAGTGTTAATCCACTGCATTAATTCGCTAATACGTTTTCCTTTTCTCTAACGCTCGCTTCGACTGATTATTGTTTGCTTGCTTGTGTCTGTCAGGGCCTTTCTGATTTTGTACAAGAAATGTTGAATCTCATGGCCCAGGATAGGAGACAGGTGTGAATTTGGATGTTTTGTTTTTATTATTTATTTACTACCCATCGAGTCTCCTAATTTGCAAATTTGTAGTTTCTTTGCTGAATCTTCTGATCAACCCATTGCAATGTAAAGTGCAAATATATTTTAGAGCATTAAAAACCAGATCTTCGCATGAATCAGAAATCAATTTTTCTTTTTCCTTTTCTTGTAATAAGAAATATTCCATCTTTGTAGAAGACAAAATTGGTTATGTTGTTCTAGAGCATTAATAGGAATTAGATCTTTAAATGAATCAGAAACCAATCCATTTTTATTTTATTTTGTTATAAAGAATAATCTATTATTGTAGTGAACGAAAGTTGGTGCCTTGAGAAGCATCTTCCTTTTGAGAGCAGGGAAAATCATGAAAACATTTATTCTGGTTTTGGTTCTTAGGAGGAAAAAAAAAGATGGGATAAGTATTTTGCTTCTTATCATCATCACTAGCGTGCTAAAATTATGGTGGAAGAGAATGTGCAAAGTTTTATCAAAATGGGGGAAGAGTTCGGAAGTTTTCAAGTCAAAAGCCATTGTGTAAGAACCAATGTCCCTCCGCAAGCACTCTGTGCTGTCTCCAAAGGATGCTAACGTACTCGCATGCTAAAACACCCCAGTTCTGAAACATCCTTTCGCTAGGATTGAACTCTTCTTTCTAAAATCAACTGACGTTTGACGATAGGGAAAATGAATCTTTTGTCATTCGGGTTTTGTGGAAATCTTGTCTGTGGCAATTTTTATGCCAGTTTGTGCTTCTCTTTTTAATACCATCTCCATGAACGGCGCACAGGACAAGAGTTACAGCACGGAGGAGCTGCAGACAATGCTCCTGGAAATGGCTCGAGGGTTTGAAACTTCACCGTGGCACAGTACACCCTCAATTCTTGAACCTAGTAATTCGAAAAGGGCAAGGTATGATGCAAATCGAAAGATGGACAGTGGAGGCTCTCATATCAGTCTTTCAGGATGGGGAGTGTATGGCTGTGGCTGAGAGATCAGAGATCAGCATTGTTTCTTCTCATATCCCGAACAATTTTCTGAGTTGCGCTGACATGAACTCGTGCTCTTCATGTTCCGTGTACAAACTTCGATACCAGTGTGGGGATTGGTATAACCTTTGGAAAAAGAAATGGCCGTGATGTTGCTTGCTTGAATTGCTGGACTGGTGCTTGGGGCTACCGGAGAAGTGGCCGGTGGAATGGTTTGGTTTCTTGATTAATCCTTTTTATTTTTTCGTTTGGCAGAAGGATTTTCCAAGGAGCTACTGTTAGTCCTCTTTCATGTTAGAGTTCAGTGCTGGTCTTCTTGAACTATGAAATGTCGTGTGTTTTGACTTTTGATAGAAGTATGGGCCTTCTGGGCTTGGGTGCAGATTGTATAAGATGTTAAAATGTAGTTGGGGGTATACACGAAGCCTACGTAGATTAGTCTGAGGCTATGGGTTTTGCTGTAATATGAGCCCATTTCCACTGGGCTATCACCGACGCGAGATGAAAACAACATGGCTTAATCTCGTACCTCCTTTTTTCTTTCTTTGCAGTCATTTTTTCCTTAATAAAACGAATACAAGTGAGTGTGTACTGCTGTAAAAATAAATCGACTCATATCGTGGATGTTAGAATATATGGGTAAAAAAACCCCAAGAAATGAATATTGTGTCTTAGATGTTGAGATTTTAAAACCTGATATGATAAAGTTTTTTTTTTTTTTCACTTGATTCTTTTATTTTAATCATTTCAGCTGATGTATTGAGCCTGGATAATCTTATGATGTATTTTTGGGTAAATTATTTAGCTTGAATTTTAGTTTTAACTAAACATAGTTCATGAAAAATAGTAATACAATTATTTATAATATTTGTTATATAATTACAAAAAAAAAAAAAAAAAAAAACTAGACCATTCCAATATATTTTACCCACTATAGGTTCACAAAAAAATAATAAATTGGTTTATAGTTTATAAAATATTAAAAATCGAGTTAGATTAAATTATAAACATAAACCTAACTCGTCTATATCCACTAACACACATGCCTACAAGCGGGGATTCCAAGGCGATTTTTCTTTGAGTGCAAGTTCAAGTTAGGGTAATGATAGCAAATATCCGGTTGCTTAGATTATAATTTGTTTGGTTAAAAAATGATGGTAAAGATAAAAATAATACGGTGTCTAATCAGCCGGGAACTCTATTTCCTCTCTTTACCTTTTTGTATTTTCTTTTTCAGGTAAAGGTGAATAATATGAGACATGTTTCAAGGTTTGAAAATTTACTCTCAATTTTTATATTTTGTATTACAAAGATAGAATTAAATTGGATTGGAAACGAGGAAGTCAGAATCATTCTTCATCAAATCAATATATCAAGAGTATTTTCTGAATATAAAAAGAAAAAAATCAGTTCATGCTCTCTTAATATATTTTTTTTCAATATAAAGATCTATAATTTCTATCTAAAATATATAAACTATTTTACAAGTGTATATACAACTAATACATTTTTTTTTCTAACAATGCCTCAATAATTTATATAAATAATCGTTGCGTTTATTAATATAATTGTGTTGAATTGATAATTATATCAAATTCAACTTTTAATATTTTATAGATTATAAATTTAATTTATTCAAAAACATTTATTCTGGCTGGTTGAATATATCAAATTGGATTCAATTTATCATGCATGCATGTTATAGATATCCACAAGTTTGTGTTTATATTATTATTTTTCAGGGTTGAGTTTAATTAACTAAGATTTGGATGTAATAAATTAATCCAAAATATATTATAAGATGTAAAATAATAATTTAGACATAGCACAACAAGTAAATCAATTAATTAAAATGAAATAATCAATATAGCATATAAAGGTTGAGTCGGTTTGATCGGGTTTTATAAACGTTAATTTGTCACCCCGCATCTAATATTCATTTTATAATTTTTTTTTATCCATTTCCACATATATTATCCATATTATATGATTTTAAAATATTAAATGAGTTTATATATATAACGTAAGAACTCTCTACGAGTGGTTTTTTTCAACACCCTTACCTTGAAGCGATGTTCATTATAGGCTCAAAAGACGACGTGTCTCAATTCTAGACGCACCCAAACGGTGACGTGGAATTTGGGGGCCAATCTTGTCTTCGACCGACACTGCATCAATTATTGACATGGAACAGTGATGTTGATATATAGAGAAGAAGGTTTAAGGTAGGAAGGTTCAAAAAGCAATGCTTCAATCTAAATTAAGGTTGCATGATCCCGAAGTTGACTGGAAAAAACGAGAAGAAAAGGGATGGAAGATGCTTCGAGCAAATGGGCCGGTGGGCAGTGTGAACTACTCTCCTCCTTCTCACTCATCCATGATTGTGCGCGGGTTCGGTTTTCTCCAACTTTTTGTCCCCCCCACACCTTTTCTTTTCTTTTTCTTTTTTTTTAATCTCCGTTTTCTTCAGGGTCAAGTCCACGCAATCCCATTTTCCCTGCTTTGCTTCCTTAGCACATCCGCTAGTGTTCGGACGATGTGCATCTTTTCTAGAAGAGGTTAATATATCGTTACACCCCTCATGATTTATTTTTTAAAAATAATTCAAGGGAAGTTTAAAATATATTGTTTGGAGATAAAAATTACCACGTCAAGCCCCGTCCAAATTAGTAATGACATGATATATGTTAGTTAAGCTCCAGGTATTGATTGATTTGTAGGTGGTCGGAATTGTTTGAAAATTATCACTTATTTTTCTCTAGAGAGAAATGATTACTAATTTTAAAGAGAAAATGTTTTGATAGTCGCCACTTTGGATTTTTCAAAATATGACACATTACGTTTCAATGACTTAGCATAATGTTGGACCAATGACGATTGAGAAGGGGAAGAAGAGTCAAAGAAAATGAATTTTCTTCCTTAAATCGCGGGGCAAATTTTGGTTTGGAAATTAAACGACCATAAGAATTTGCGCGGTGTGCTGACTGATTCTTCGGAGTCTCGTAGTCGCTCTTCGAAGCCGGGCTGTCCTTTTCTTCTCTTTTTACACTCGCAGTATTTAATATCTAGTCTAGTCCTTCTATTTATGTAAACAGTTGATTTTGCACCCTGTGTTGGGGTTTCAGTCAATCACAATAACTTCTTATTCATAATTAACAAATGCTAAAATTTATTTTTCTTATTTCTAAAATCTATATTTCTTCGGATAAGAAAAGGAAACCCACAAATAACTTGGTTTGGATTATATCGGACCAAATTGAATTCAAGAAATATAGGTGCAAAATAATCGATTTTTTTGTCATCAACAAATGAGCCAAATATAATTACAGGTTTTTTTCTCAAAGAAAAGCAATTAAAAGAAAAACATTAAAAGTTCTTCAGATCATTTCTTACTTCGTTGCAAAACACTTGTGGAGAGTAAATAAAATTGGTAGATGTAAATATTCCAGTATTAAAAAGGGCCGTTTAGATTATCGAACGGTCTGAATTGACACGTGTGGCTTGCATGCTTGCTTGCTTGCAGCGTCAGGGGTTCTATCGCTCAATTAAAATCAATTATGGTGGCTACATGGCATCAGAAAAGTCAAGCCCGTCTCAACTACCATTACGTTGGCTACTTCAACGTCTCCCGGAGGGAAGAATATTAAACAGCCACCGGTTGCTTTCTTTTTTTATTCTCTTTTCCTTGACAAATGAAAATGCTCTACTCCTATTCCCACTCTCTTAAGCAAGTAATTAATATTTTTTTTTATTTATAAAAGCAGCTGAGTTGGGACCAGTTATTAAGTTGGGTACGATGAAAACAATTCTTGATCAAATCACAATATGACTCGTGTTCATATAATATTTGAAGAATTTCTTTTGTTTTTATAGGTTTCGAAGTCGTACTACTCGATTCACATGCTAATATTTGAGTCAAGTTTTTATTTTACTGAAAAACTATTTGTTTATATCTTATCCAATTCACAAAACTTTTATCTAGCTTAATCATAATGTAAATTAATAAATTAGTAAAACAGGGACAATAATTAAGGGAAATCTAATCTTTCTTATGTTGTTTTCATCTGGCTATACATTATAAAGACCCCGAAACCATCAGTGATTTTGAATGATCTCTCCTATATTTTTTTTATTTTCTTTTAATTTAATAAGCAGACCGTGGGTTTGAGGACACCTCAATCTTAGACAATTCTTTCAACATCAAAAACTTTTTTTAAACTCCAATCAACCAAAATTAAGTCACAGTCGCATAACACCTCATAGTTTAGGCGTTAAAATTAGAGGGGAAAAAAGTTAATTATCAATCGAGATAATCAAGAATCTTAATATACATAGCTTTGATCATGTTAATTGCCAAAACAATCTTGGCAAGATACATTAACCATATCTTTCTTCTTTCTTTTTTTTATCTCTGCTGGATGAAAAAGGTTTAATTAACAATCAGAGGATAGTGCAACCAACCACACGCGTATGATTCTTG
Organism: Salix viminalis; assembly: GCA_029228465.1. NCBI lineage: Eukaryota > Viridiplantae > Streptophyta > Magnoliopsida > Malpighiales > Salicaceae > Salix > Salix viminalis. The sequence continues at coordinate 7,857,571 of CM055435.1, forward strand.
GATTACAAAGATTAAGTTCCACAGGCTGGAAAGGCTTATATTACATCTTTGATTAATTTGATCAATTATTGATAACTGTATATTAATATTATCCATCAAGAGAAGTTCAACTTTATGACACGCATAATAAAATTAAAAGATATATTTGATCTGGCAGTCAATAAAATTGCTTTCTTGAAAAAAAATGATTTGATTTTTAAAAAAATATATAAAAAAAATATTGAAAATTACATGGAAAAAGTATTGAATTTAGTTTTAATTGACTCTACTTGTCATGAGAAAAAAAATACAAAAACACGCATTTTCATACAATGACAGGGAGAAACTATGAGAGTCCGTAGCCGTAGATTAATATATTGATCAAAACGATATCGAAAGTGTAGATGGTGGGCCCCAAATATTGCACCATCCACGTGCAATATATGGCTTGCCGTAAGAAAAAAGGCAACACCCTAGCAAAGGAGGAAAAAAAGGTACATATATATATATATATAAAACAAATAAAAAAACCTCACTCCACTTCTAATTTCTAATAATCAAAGACCAGCAAATTCCCGGACAACCTTGTGAGCCTGGCTATATCACAGTTCCATGCACCAAGACCCTCATAAAGGGCTCTTATCGAACCCCCTTTCCTTCAATTCACCCACCAAATTGATCTCTCTAGCAATTCTCTAACCTCTGGCTAGCCGCAGTATGCTGTTAAGAATGACTAGTTTTTCCAACTCTTTGATGCTATTAAGCATATTTCTTTTTGTTGTGGCGCCCGTTCACGGCTTGGATTCAAGGAAGCTTGATGACACCACCGTGCCTGTACCAGCTGGAGAGAAGTGCACGCCATGTACTCAAAGTCCTCCACCACCATCACCACCCCCACCGGTATTGTGCCCCCCGCCACCTCCTCCACCAGTGTTGCCACCACCGACTCCAAAGAAGCCACCATCAGGTGACTGCCCTCCACCCCCGCCCCCACCATCTTTTATCTACGTAACCGGTCCACCCGGGAACCTGTACCCGATTGACAATTATTTCTCGGCTGCTAGCCGGCCGGCCGTGGGTTTGCAAGTTTTGATCGGATGTGGATTGTTAGGATTGTTTGTAAGATTTGTCGTTTAAGGCCGGAGTTTATAGAAGTTAATTCAGATCGTGTGATCAAAGGACAGCAAGATAAAGAATTTTCCGTTTCCAAAAGGATATAACTTCATAGCTAAGATGTACTTGTTTCTTGCTTTATTATCTCTCAATTGTTCAATATCTCGAATAACAGTCTTCTCTTCCCTCTTCGTAATTTCGTTTCAGCAACTTTTTTTTTAAAAAAAATCCATCCTGTTTTCTTTTAGTCATGTAGATGCTGCTAATCTGATCGTGATTTATGGTTTGATAAATGGGAGAAAAGTATACGATCAATTTTGGATTCTGGGTCTATAAATTAAATGAAAACTTGTACAAGAACAATTAGGTGTTATTTATCTTGGATTATTGTGGGTGGTATAGTGGATCCACCACCAGCATGCATCTCCACACTGGTTTGTGGTTTGTTTCAATTAAAAACTTGCCCTCAGCCAGGCCCACCATTAGTTTGCGACGTCTTTAGGCACCTCATTGTTAATCCTGGATTCCAATTTTAAAATATAAGGCTGCAACTTCTTGATGGATACCCTGGTTAATTAGTTTGTCGGAAAAATCAGCTTGTTCTGATCAATGGTTAGTGCTCGGTATACATGCTGGACAAAATGGTTTCATTGGACAAAATGGCCATCAGATGGGGACAGTGGTATCCGCCAAGAAACACCAAAATCAAAGAATAATTTGAAAAGTAGCCCAGCAACACGAGAATAACTTGTAACATTCGAAAAGTTATAAACCTTTTTTAGTGCTTTTAACCCGAGTCATTTCAAATAACATCAAACGATCATTAAGATTTATATAACACTCATTGCAGAGCTTGGATAACTGGGCAGGCGCCATTTGTCCCAGCAAAGCCGGCCTGACCCCCATGCCACGAATCCTGGTTACTAGAAAAATGTTTCGAAATCAAGGAGGAGATGACAACCATCAGATTCAGTGTCAGTGGATGAAATCAGTTCTGATCACAATGTGCAGATGTCGTCAGGTACAGTTTCTGTGATCAGCTTCGGTTTCACCAAACTGTAGGACCCAGTAACTATTCATATCCTTACACATACAATTGGTTTGGTGGGTCATTGTTGGTGAAGTCTGGCACCTTGCAGTTATAGCAACTCTAACCTATTTAGTTTTTTATTTTTTATTTTGATAACTTCAAGTAAAAAGTTATATTAAATAATTAAAATAATATTTTTAAGTTTACGTGTTATTTACCTATTGATTAAAAAATTATTTAATATAACTTAGTAAAAAAATTTAAATTATTTAATATAACTTTTAAATTATTTACCTAGTAAAAAATACTTGTAATTTTAAAAACACTAGAAAATACCTGCTGCTTGCAGTAATGAGATTTTAGTAGTAAAAACTCAAACTAACTCATTGTAAAAGTTGTTCTTTCTTTCCCCTGTTAATTGGTTTCCAGGCACGTTGTAAAAGTTTTATGAAATTATTTTTAAATATTAGAGGAGCCGAGACTCTCATCTGCATCCCTTAGTTTCACAGATATAATAAATCATGTTTGATATAGTTTTTTTCATGACAATTAACGAGATTATATCAAAAACAGGTCACATAGAATGTAAAGACAAGGAAGATGGCTTGTAGCCGAGGTTAAAAAGGAGGAGTTTTTAATGATTATTTAGGAGTCTGATTGTTATTATTTTTTAAAGTGATTTTTGTTTAAAAATGTATTAAAATAATATTTTTTTTAAAATAATTTTTTATGTCAATACATTAAATGATAAAAAAATTTAAAATAAAAAAAATATATATATAATTTTGTTTTTCAAAAACGTTTTTAAAATATCAAAATATCAATTGGGTTCTTTATTGGCGGCCAAATAATCTGCGACTTCGCTCACATCCCCAGTGATATGCCCAAAATTGACTTCTCTGTCTGTATAAGAAGACCTCAGTAGCGAGAAACTGCTGAAGATGGGGTTCGATTTCAAAGGAGGCGGCCTAGACATGGAGCATCAACCGATTGATGGCTTTCCAGGGAGTTTCCTCCAATGACTAGTTTTTCTTGCAACGTGATTGACTGATTAGCTTTGGCCTTTTTACGTGAGAGTTTTTCCGTCAATCTATTTTTCAAATTATTATTTTTATTTAATAATACATTAAAATGAAGATTTTTAATAGTTTTGAAATATTAATGTTAAAAAAATTCTAATATATTTTTAACTGAAAAACAGCTCAAAAAAATATTTTGCACGGTATTACTAAATAAATCATGTAGACTAATCTAATAGCACGCTTAGGAGTGTTGTACAACATGGTTAAAATTTAATTTTATCTCAACCATAATTTAAAAATATTTGGCTAATCAACATGTGTGATAGTTTTGATCAGGATTGTCAATACCGTTCTGTTCCGGCCTAAATAGTCAGAAACGTTCAGTGCCGTTAAAAAAACCGAGACAAAACAACATCATTTTCGTCTCGGTTTTAATTTTGATCAATTCCGGAAATACCGGTCAAATTCTGGCCGGAGTGTTTCATTACCGTTCTGACCTTAAAATCCTCCTTATTTTGATTACTTGTGATTGTGTTTCTAATTTTGAGATTATATTTGTTTGACTTTGTGTTTATATTGTATAATTTAAAAATAATTTATCTTGAATTTTAATTATACTTGTTAAATTAATATTTTAATTTTTTTTCATATATATATATATATATATATAATTAATTATATATGAAAAGTACAACCTCGAAACGGCACGCCAAAATGTTCCAAAACCAAAATATTCCATACCAATAGAAAAAAACCGGAACATCAACCATAACAATATCGGCAACCTTGATTTTGATTCGCAGATAACTTTTCAGAACCATGCGATGGTTGATTCGTAATATCATCAAGCTGTCTAGATAGAGTTGTTAGCAGGAATCGAAACATCAAGCTCAAATTGTTAATCACTGCTTTGACTAGACTACAAGTGTCCATTCTCGCCTTCAGTGCCTTTTTTTTTATATATATAAAATCAATTAATGGTGGCATTGTAGCAACTAACCAGGACTGTGGACTCCCATTAGACCGTGGGCAGAAAAACAAAAAAAAAGGTTAAAAAAATGTTTGGATAATGCAAGTGTATTTTAAATATAAAAAAAATATACGACCTGGTTTATGAATTCGATTGAGCCAAATAAATTAATATTGTTTTATTAGATAATGAAAAAGTAATAATGAAGTAAACGGACTGGGTTAAATAAAAAAACTTATGAGAACTTGAAAAAGAAATTGTCTACTAGAAGGAAAAAAACGATGAAGTTTTTATTCTAATTAACCCAATGAATAAGAATAAAACTGAAAAAATATCTATGATAACCCAAGTAAATATGTCAAATTAATAATTTAAATTATGATATAAGGATAAGTAAGTAGAAAATGAATAAAAAAATAACAAAATCAAATTCAACATACAAGAAAAAAAATGGGGAAAAAAAAAGTCAATTAAAAAGAAAGAAAAAAACCCGGCAAACTCAGCAAGCCCACCATACCCCGCGCCCCTGAGTCATGCAAAAAGATAATCTAATAGAAGGCAAACCATGAAAATATATTAAGCTTGGTTCTAAAATAACCCAATGTTGGATGAAAGCAAATATATATATATATATATATATATATATATATATATATATATATATTGCTAACTTGGGCCAATCACATAAACTTGTGGTTCAAGTAATGAGATAAGGGTAACCAAATATAAAAGAAATAAAAAAAAATTACAAAAATCTAATTTAAAAAAAATCTAATATGGAAAGATGAAATTAAAAGAAAAACACTAGTTTAAGAAAACAAATCCTAAGAAAAAGATTGAAAGTTAACTCATATTGAGTTTTTAACCAATGATTCAAGTTATTCAATTGAATTCACCCCATTGAAGAAAAAAAAACACGGAGCTTAATTTCAACCAACTTAATGTGGAATGATAAAATTGAAAAATAAATTTATAAAAAAAAACCTTAAAAAAAGATAAAATTTGAAATGAAAACTAAATGAGAGGACAACTTATATTTTTTTTAATTAAATGATAAAATTAAAAAAAAATCATAAAAGGATATCAAATTAAAAGTTAAAATTAAAAAAAAATGAAATGAAAAATCAAATAAGAGGCAAACCACAATTTTTTGATTGAAAGAGTGAAATTAAAAAAGGTTTAAATAAAAATTTAACAATAAAAAATAAAAATCAAGCATGAAATAAAAACAGAATGAGAGTACAACTAAAAACATTTTTACAGGGCGAAGCGGATTTTAATTAGGCTAGGAAGGCAGAGTTCAACCATCAAAGCAGGCTACACGCCTAGTCAATCTCACCTTGTCCATTAACTTTAGTCTCCCATACTTGTTTTAGCATTAGATTGGATTTCTGAAGCTCTAATTATTCTAAATTAATATAATATTTCTACAAACCGAACATCAATTAGCATTAGATTGGATTTTTTTTCGTAGATTGGGCTGCGGTCTGTTTAAATGTACATGCATATGTATGAAATGCCATGCCATTAGTTGACAAATGCCTCGGGTGAAGGTCTGGATTCCAGTCTGTACAAAGTTGACCATGATAGGATAGCTTAGTATCTGGTTGTAAGATTTAAGACTTTTCTCCTGTAGAAAATGTTGAGAAGAAAAGTAGCGTGCACCCTTTTCATTTCTATGATGATGAATTGTTTTCGGTCGACAATAACAGCCTGTACTGCTGCACAAAAAGAAAAAAAGGAATTCTGAGTGACTAAGTATATTGTCTGCGCATGATTATTTTTAATTTTCAATCCTTTCTGTGTATCAGATTGAAACTTAAAAGAGAAGGTAAGGTCTCCATATTCTTCTCACAAAGTTTTTTTTTTATTATTATTATCATCACTGATTAAAATGGGTGTATAGACTATAGAGTATAGACAATAATAGATAGACAGCCGCGAGAGACGCTGAGTTTATAATAATAAAAACTTTTGGGAGAAGATAAAGAAAATTAGTCACTCTGTCACCCTTTTGGGGTTCGATCAACTTTTTATCTTATTTTCTTCAGTTTGCAAATTAAATCAAGGATTTCGCTATCTAGCCAGAGAAATAAAACAGCCCTAAGAGAACGAAAACGAAAAACGCACACTAAAAGCTGTCAAATGTTCAATGGGTTTGGAAGTTGGAATCATTATTATTGTTTTTTTTAGCTTTAACTACTGCGTCCCTCCCTTCGACAAGTCAAGATAAGTGTTCATTTAAGGGAAAGAAAAGAAAGACAGCAACCACTACAAAGCTAAATCCATCTGCTCGATGAAATTTAGGAAAAAAACTCCACCTAACCTGATACTTCCTGCAATCCGATTAATTGCAGCCAAAAAAGGAAAAGGGATATTCGTTAATTTTCTCAAGAAATGTCCTGAATGGATGTAAGGTGTGGTTATTTATTTGAAAAAGGATTTCTGGGTGTGCATTATCAGGGTTATTCGCAGCGTTTTATAAATAATTATCATGCATGGGAAGCCAATAAGGTCATGGAATGTCGTCGTGATTATTTTATGGTGGGAGTAGTTAACCATGAAGTCAAAATCACTCAATTTGTTTATTTTCCAGCCCCGCCCCATTATTTTTTATTGCCTGAGGAATCAGTTCTTAGTGATTGGAATCAGACTTGCAAATTCAGCAAAATGATAAATCATCGAATCGGACTCTCTTAACTGGTTGCTATCCTTCTCTACCGGCTCGTTCAATAATTCAACACCGCAATCTTTAAGAAGACACGATCATAAAGTAGGTATGGAATTTCATTTCTAACTAAAACCACACTTCACAGCTAATAGTAAATTCTGTTTCCCATGGCTCCGATGGGTTTGTTTGGGTGACAATTAAAGAAAACAGCACTCATTTATCTGTGATTTTACGTTCAGACACTATCTTCTTGATGAATTGATATATTTATGGACATTTATATACTAAGTTTTAATTTTAATGATTAATGCTCTTCAGAACATATGTTTCAGAAATGAAACGCGTTTTTCTAGCTAGTGTATGTTTATCCACACATTTTGTTAAAGTTGTCATCAATCGATATCGTTTCAAGATCAAAACTTAAAGAGGGAAAAGGAAAGTACAGTTTTGATGAGTTCCAAGCAGCCACACCCGCATAAGAACTCGACTAAAAATAAATTGAGATCTTCAAAATTCATGTGTTTTTAAATACTGAAGACAGAGTGTGTGGCGATCCAAGACAGCATACACGAATTTCAACTAGAAAGTACTTCTGCCATATAAAAAATCACTCTCTTTAAGAAAAGATATTCGTTTTCGATACTTAAATAACTAAAGTTTGCTTATGACTTGCAATTAAATAATTTAAATCAGCGAGAGTAGAGGCTATTAGTATATAATACATACACTTAGTCATCAAAACCATGGCTATCCTTCAAGCTGAGAGGTATCTTCTTCTTCTTCTTCTTGTTTTTTTTTCCCTTACAAAGGGAAGTCTTGAACTCCAGATTCCAGAGGAAAAGGCAAGCTGAGTACCGTTGAGCCGAGTCGATCACTCATTGGCAATTAAGGCTTTGTTATTCAAATTAACATCATCATGGAAACTTGTTTTCGTTTGTAGATCAATGTTCATTATTATGGTTTGTTGACGATATATATATATATATATATAAACACTCATATAATCTTTTGTTTATGTCATTGTCCTGCCGGTGACAAAGCACATCAACAATATGCCAAGACAGTTAAGTGCATAGCCCCTGTTTTCAGCAAATTTTGACAGAGCTTGCGAGGAAGGGAATCAATGTAAGGAGGGGTTTCGAGTCACGAGTAGCGATTTGAGAGTGTTTTAAGCCATCCATTGTCGTTGCTATTCACTATCAGGAAGTAGATGAGACATTATTAATTCTACTTTTCCAAGAAAAAGAAGTAGTTGATAGAAAATGACATCACAACCAGGGAATCTTTCCGAGTTATAAACAAATGAAAAATTTCAGATGGTTAGAGGACAAATATATAGTTACATTTCAAAATGAAAGCCTTGCTGTTACCAGAAAATAACATTAAAGTTCTAGCTAATTTTATTAGGCCACATCTTGTGAAGCTTCTACTAAGACGGCGCTGAGACTAGAACATGAAAAAAAAAAAAGATTGTTTTTTTCTCATTAGCAATACTTAGATGACACTTTGCACATCTTTGAGGCAAGCTTTCTGTATCATCATTTCAGCAGCCAATTCATGCCTCTTTTTATAACCGGAATATCCGGGCTAGCTGACGCACACCACAACTAATCTCAGGACTCACTGAACATCCTGCAAACCCAGTGAGTATGTAAGACACTGCAAGTGTGACAAGCATGCATTGTGGGACTTAAACCCTGGTGCAAAGTAAAGAAACAAGTCCCTTCAACTACTAGACCAAGAATCCACTTGACCCATTCATGCCTTCTTGCTAAGGTCATTGGGGTCAAGTTCGGAGTTTCATCGTGCCTAGGTTTAACAACCTCGTCACCAAATTAAAGACAGTAGCTCAAAAGTAGAGATAACTTGCTTTCTAAGCCTCCTTTCCTTTAGCTCCTTTTTCCTTGTCTTTTTTTTCCTGACTTTAACATTGTTTTACAAAGGATTTCAATTTTTTTTTTTGAAAAAAATGATTTTTTTTATATTTTTTATTTTAAATTAAATTTTTTTGTTATTTTTAAATCATTTAATGTTCTATTGCCAAAAATTATTTTTTTTTAAAAAAAATCATTTTGATATATTTTGAAAAATAAAAAACACTTTAAAAACAACAACCACATTCTCAAACATAACTTTTTGTGAGCATCACAAAACTCTAGATAACAAAAAGTTTATAATCAGTCGCACCCCTTAACATCATCACCCACCCCCTTCTTTTCATCAGTCACTCTTGTCTCTCCTTTCCTCCCCGCTATCTCCTCCCTCGCCACATGGATTTTAACCTGTCTCTAATCCTCCCCGCCCTCTTCTTCGCATCCATTCTTGTCAATCTTCCTAGCTTGACCATGTCCGACGGCGGCGAGTGTCCTTATCCCTGTTATCCTCCCCCCACCGGGACTGGCACCCCAACTTTCACAGCACCACCGTCTCCGCCATCTCAGTCAGCAGGAATATATTCACCTCCTTTATACCCTTCTCCAACTGGGGATTTACCATACTACTCTCCACCAGCTTTTAGTAACAACTTTAACGGTCCTCCACCTCCTGATCCTATCTTGCCTTATTTTCCCTTCTACTACAGAAAGCCTCCTCATCAAGGCGATGTGTCTTCGGCAAGCAGTCTTCCAAGGTCAACTACTCTTATGATGGCCACAGCTTTATTGCTTTTGCTTTTCTGTATCTTGTTTTTGGTTGTTAATTAAAGTGATTGAAATATATCGATGTACGTAGTTTTATCGCCTGTATGGTAATAAATATATAATTAGGTTTAATTAGCTGTAACATTTTGAATTATGTCATGTGATGGAGAACCTACAGCATCGACATTTTCATTGCCAAGTCTTTTCTAGTTGTCGAAAGCTATTAGCTAGGGTTTAATTGCAGGTGAATTGTTTAGTTTTTGTATTGCAAGAACTTTGATGTTTTAGTATAAAGGAGAAATACGATGTGGTATTTACTTGTTTTAGCTGGGAAAATAAACATCAGCGATTGGTCTGACGATTAGAGTGATCTTCTTCCTTGGTCAATGAAAGTCAAACCCTATGGGAAGTAAAAACTTAGATTCATTTTCTGTATGAAAGTTTTTCGAATATATATATAAAAGTTATAAAGTGCTGGAAGATGCAGATGAGGTGGTCCAGGAAGTTTGCTTATTCGTTTGGTTATATTTAATTAAGCTATAAAGTAATTTGCTTTCCTTTCTTTTTTATTGTTAATGGTATTGTTTTCTTTTGTTTTTCTTTTCCGGAAAAGATTTTTTTCCCTAACTTTTCTGGGACTTTGTAACCACTGCATTGCCATTGTCAAATGATAAAATAAATAATATTTTAAAAGCACTAATAATTTAAATCTTTAGATTAAGATAGTTTTTTAATATGTTATTAAAGTCTTTATAATTAAACGGTCAAAAATTTAAAATTTCATCATCTATTTTAATTAATAAAAATTAAGTATTGAATTCAAAAGACTTTGTTTTAAAAATATGCACTATAAAATAATACAAAATTATATCTTAGAACTCATCTTGTCATAATTTATTAAAGAATATTATAAATTATATTTTAAATCTCATTATTTGACATTATTTATATCATTTGTTCTGTTAGGATGAAAATTTAATTATAAACATATGAACCATAGTGGTGGGGCTGAAAAATTATTGAAAGTGCTCCTAGCCATAGAGCATTCATGATTATAGAAAGAACTTGCGGAGGCCTTATGTCTTAGATGGGCTTAAATAAGTAGGTGTTGCTTACGATGGTTAACATGTCTTCATAAAATCATCATTAAGGGTTATGCTCTTTTCGTTATTGGAAGTTCTTCAGAATGTGATTTGAAAAGTATTTAAAAAGAAAAAAATTATTTTTTAAATTAAATTAAAATAATATTTTTAGATTATTCTTGTGTGTTGATGTCAAAAATATTTTTTTTAAAAAATAAAAAAATATATTTTAATGTATTTCTAAACGAAAATCACTTTCAAAAAAATCAAAAAAATGCTCCCAATCAGGCACTTATTATTATTGATTATGTGGAAGTGTGGTTGGGAATTACTCTTGAAAATAAAATTATTCTAAAATATATTAAAAAAAATATTTTTGACATTAATGGATGAAAATGATCTAAAAATATCATAAATATTTAATTTTAAAATAATAAAAAATCTTTTTTTTTCAAAATTGCTTTTGAAATGCATTGCTTACGGAGCTATGCATAAAACATTTTGCGATCTTTCCTCTAGGTGGCTCAGCAGCGGAAGATTACTCGTAGGTGCTGATTCGCTGATTCAAAGCAGCACGATCCTTTCTCTACTGGTGGCTACTCCTTGGCGAATTATAAAATAGGTCACACAATTCATGATTCATGCGAGGTATAGCGACAGCATGGTCTTCTGGATGGAATTCCCTTCAAGTAAAGAACATCATTTCTCATGCCAGAATACTAAGAATACCATATTCTCTTTTATAAGACCAAGCAAACACTAATATTAGTCAATCTGATAAAGTCTGGAATTAGTTTAAGTAATCCTGCCGGTTAGATTATACACACAGACACTCAGTAATTGCAATGCCAAACAGATCCTTAAATTTGCAAGGGATAAGTCTCCTGGGTCCTGATTTCCATTTACAAGAGAAGCGCACATTAGACGAGAGGGTTAATCTGATTGCTGTGCGAGAGCAGAAATCTCACTTTCTCTGGCATAATGGCACGCCATTCGATTCGGCACCAATAAAGGCACTTTAATATTTTTGGGCCACCATTTCTATCGATGAAATTGAAAAGAACAACTCTTTGAGGTATCGGTCAACCTTTCTAATAATTACCAGTTGACTAATCCCACAGATCAAATACATGCGTGAAAGCCTTGTTTTAGCGTGCAAATACCTCATGTTATAGACTTAACTAGCAGTATGCCCGCGTGATGCGGCGGGTTTTTTTATCTATGTAAAAAATTGATTGCTTTTATATGTATTGTATTTTATTATTTTGATATTTAGTTAGTATAATTATATTTAAGAATACTTGATATGAATTTTTTGTCCTTCAAAAAAAAATCCAAAGTCATTTTTTCCTCTCTCTCAATATATTTTTAGGCGATAATATTCAATAAATATCAGACATATTAGAAATAAAAATATTATGATTCGTTTTAAAACATGAACTTAATTTTTTTTTGTGCTATAATTATTTATTTGCCGTCTAAAAAGAGCAGTCTAATGGAAACGGGAAGTGACTTGTATATTTTTTAATTTGACTTGTAGATAATGCAGGTAAATTTGTCAATATTTTTTTTTTGAGAATTTTTTTCCCCAAGTAATATTAGATCTAAAATATTAAAAATGAAAACATTGGAAATTCTTGTAAAGAAATAAACCTAAATAAAAGAGCACAAAATTAAATTTTGAAGCCAATATTTTTTTATATAAGATTTATTAATCATATTATTATATTAAATATATTTAAGAAAACATGATATGAATTTCTATCCTTCAAAAAATCCTAGGTCATTTTTCCTCTCTCAATATATATTTTTAGGCGATAATATTCAATAAATATTCAAACATATAATTAGTTTTACATATTTTAATTTGACATAAATATACAAATATATAATTAATTTGACAGAATTTCCATAATATATTTAATTTAAAGGATAATCTTAGGCTATTTTGTTCTCTCTATATATATTCTTAGGCGATAATATTCAATAAATATTAGAACATATAATTGGTTTCACATATTTTAATTTGATATAAATACACAAATATATAATTAAAAAGTCAAAACACTGCAAATTTATTTCAAGAAACAAACTTAAACAAAAGAGCACAAAAATGAATTTTGAAGCCAATATTTTTTTTTATTTTATAAGATTTATTCATCGTATTATTATATTAAATGTATTTAAGAATACTGATATGAATTTCTATCCTTAAACAAATCCTAGGTCATTTTTCCTCTCCCTCTATATATTTTTCTTGAGTTCCATTTTCTCCATAACAATATTAGATCCGACACATTAAAAAATAAAAAATATTTAAATTTTTTTCTAGAAATGAACTTAATTTTTTTTACGTGCTATAATGACTTATTTGCCGTCTAAAAAAGAACATGAATCAAAACGGGGAAGTGACCTGTATATTTTTTTAATTGTAGATAACCTAAGTAAATTTGTAATTTTTTTTTAGTTTAATTTCCTCCCTGGTAATATTATATTTAAAATATTAAAAAATCAAAATATTGCAAATTTGTTTTTTAAGAAATAAACTTAAACAAAAGAGTACCAAATTTAAATTCAAAGGCAAAATTTGTTTTATAAGATTTATTAATTATATTAAATGTATTTAAGAATATTGATATTAAATTTTGTTTAAGGAAAAAAATCCTAGGTCATTTTTTTTCCTCTCTATATATTTATAGGCTGATAATATTCAATAATTTTTTTTTATGTTATTCGATTAATTCATTATATTATTATATAAAATGTATTTAAGAATACTTGATATTAAGTTTTTTTTTATTCAAAAAAAATTCTAGGTCATGTTTTCTTCTCCCTATATATATTCCTATGCGATAATATTCAATAAATATTAGAATATATAATTAATGATAGACTAAAAATATTCAAGAAACTTTAACAAAATATAAAACAAAAAAAAATAAAAAATAAAAAATAGCATTGCTATTACTTGTCAAAACAATAAAAAATTATTAAATTATACGGAGGGAAAAAAATATTAACAGAAGAGTAAGCAAGAAAAATAATTAAATTATTATTATTATTATTATTATTATTATTATTATTATTATTATTATTATTATTATTATTATTATTATTATTATTGTGTTAAGCACAAAATTAAAAATTCAAGACAAATTTTTTTTTATGTTATCCGATTTATTCATTATATGATTATATTAAATGTATTTAAGAATACTGATGTTAATTTTTTTTTATTCAAAAAATCCTAGGTCATGTTTTTCTTCTCCCTATATATATTCCTATGAGATAATATTCAATAAATATTAGAACATATAATTAATGAAAGACTAAAAATATCCTAGAAAATTTAACAAAAGAAAAAAAATAAATATCATTGCCATTACTGTCAAAACAATAAAAAATATTAAATTATCCGGAGAAAAAAGAAAACATTAACAAAAGAGTAAGCAAGAAAAACAATTAAATTATTATTATTATTATTATTATTATTATTATTATTATTATTATTATTATTAAAAAATTATAAAAAAAAGGAAAGCAACTTTTTCAACCCTTGCGTACCAAAAACATGTTGAAAAAAACAAATTAAGCATGGTTCAAAAGCTTAATTTCAGTTATACACTTATTTCAGAAAAAAAAAGAAAAAGAAAAAGAAAAAAAAACCAAAATCAAATTTTGTTGGCAGAGGGATTCGAACCCCTGCGCGCTGGAAATCCCGCGTGCAGGGGGCCGCTCGGCCACAAGTGTTTCTCTTTGCACTTCCACCATAAAAAATATAAAAAGTATCTCTGTGAAAAAACAAAAACAGGTGCACATACACATGCGAAGCAAAAGTTGAAAATGGCCAGTCCACAGTGCACATGAGTGTGAGTGCACAGTGGACTGCCCTCCGAGCTCTTTTAGCTCTTTTACTAATTACTAATACTAATGGGATGCATCATCACTCAGCCTCTCTATTGCACAAGGGCGATCGTGTTGCCACAGTCTAGAAGTTCTGCTCAAGTGTGATTTGTCCGAGGTTTTTGACATAATTTCCTGACATACCATCTTTTGTCCGTTCAGTTGATTGCCCTTTGTTGTAGCATTTTACTTCGTGATACAGGCCATCGATGCAAGTTGGGGAATCAAGCCTCCCCTATTTCAAGGCATTCATGGGTTGGATTTGGACATAATCTAGTTTCAGAAATATGGATGCATTATTTTTTTATTTTAATGAATTAGTATAAAAAATGCTTCACCGCATAAATAAGGGTTATCTTATGGTTCATTGTGCCTGAAAAAGAAAATCAAATACAGATCATGGTTTTTACTATATGACTTACTAATAAATATCAGACGCTCAGCACAGATTATAATGCAGAAGGCAATGCACCTGATACAAACTAGACTAACTTCAGTTGGCGAGGTAACAAGAATGAATGGAAAATTTAAGAACTCGGACAACAAGCTGCCATTCTTACCTTTTCCAGCTACATTGTTGATTTCGCTGTACACAAGTAGGGAAAATGCTATTACCATCAGTTGATCGGGGACAATTTGTCATTTCATTGCCGCTGATAAAGAATAGTTGTTGTCTGTCTTGATTTGACCTTCGCTCTGTTGGACTTGTATTCAAATTCATGGAAAGGCTAACAATAACATGATAGACAACTGTGTAGTATATCTGGAAAATGGAGAAAATCACTCAATTCAGTAAGGCTACACCAGCAGCTAGATTACCCGTTCCAGTATTGCTTCCATTTCCAATGCGTTTTATACTTTTCCTCGAAACCTCATTGATACTTCCGTGGCTTCTCGTTTTTGCTTTCCCTTCGACCTTCAGGCCTTTCGATGCTCTGGTATGTTCTGATACCTGATGCCTTTGCAAATTAGCATCCTTCCCCTTCCCTCTTTCATTCTTACCAGTGACACCAATTTTAGTTACAGCTTCTGGCTTGTGCTTATTATTGTTGGTTGGTGAAGTCTCGTGAGCCTCACGAACATTTGTTGCCCGATGATCCGTCCTTCTTGAGGGATCCGGATGATTAGTAGTTTTTACAGATTCATTCGCAGTGACAGCTTGGTCATTTCCAGTCCCTTGAAAGTAATTGTGACCTAGCAGCAGCTCCACTCCCTGGACTTGTTGACCTGTGTCGTACTTTAGCTGGTTTGGTTTTAGATGATGAAGCCTGAGATAGAAGTACAAAAGCTGAATTTATTTCTGCCAACTAATAGTGCATGGCGCAGATTACAAAACATAGAACTGCTCATGCAAATTATCAGCCTTAGAGTCATACTTCCAAAATTACCTGGAGTTGATCAAGCAGGAGCTTACAAAGAAGGGCTTGAGATATTGACGAGTGTGAAAATACATTATAGAGAATAAAACTAATGATCTGGTGACAAAATCCAGCTCAATTTGATGACATTCTCATAGAATCTCTATCACCATATTTTGATGGCGAAACATACCTTCCTTCTTGAGAACACCTTTTTTTCCCACATGTTTTCTTTTACTATGCTATTATTAACAATAAGTAGAAGGTTCGATTACTCATCCATTCTATAGGGTTTCGTCCTTCAAGTTTGTCATAAATGTTACCAGGTATATCAGATGGAACCATTATATCAGCACCTTCGACACTTGGCAAATAGCTTTTTATGAGGTGATAAAATATATTATGAACAAATATTAAGTAAAAACAACACTTCAAAGCATCTTAAGATGAAGATGAATTTACGGCACGGCGAATCAACAACATTTACAACTACTTGGTGGCAATTTATATTATCCGAATGCTATAAAACTGACATTGCTGTGCAGTTCTTGCAATTTCAAGAAGTCAACATGATGCGATTTGAACAGCAGTAGGAAGCTAACTAGGCGCTTTAAAATCATGTACTTTATCATTTTACATTAGCTTCTCTTCATAAATAGTTGTAACAGATTGAATATATGAGATTCATGTCAAATTAAGTTTATGAGACTTGCATTAAAATAAAACAAGAAGCAAACCAATTCCACTAGTGAAATCAAGGTAACACACTCAGTTTTGAGTAAAACCAAATACATAATAACCCTAAGATTAACTAAGACGCTATGCAGATCTCATATCTACAATAATTATGATCAATTGCATTGGAAAGTAAAAAAATAATCAAACACCACAATATTTAACCACGCACACACTCACACAATGTAACAGATTGAATTTATTACTTATGTATCCATAAATACAGGATTTAATAAGACAACATCAAAATGCCAAAACTGCTAATCCACTGTACCTTGTTCCCATTGGAGCCTGGTGGTGCAGCAACACGATAGAATGAAGGCATGGGCGTGGCTTTAAAATTAAGTCTTTGCCTGAGTTTTTTAATTTCAGCTTCCTTCTGTTCCTACAATCACAGTAATTCATGCATCTTATACAGATAGAATTATGGAAAAGTTATATTCAAATTGCTACAAGATACGCTTGAGTCCATTACAAGCTTCATTCGCATTGAGGAACGATTCATGGCACAATTAGAAAATTCCAGTAGGTTATTAAAATTTGGCTTTGTAGAAGACTCAGCATATAATGTAGCAATCTTCTTTTGACATAACGAAGTTTCACAAGAGCAAGTACAATATCAATCCACTATCTGGCAACAACAAAAGCCAGCCATTGGAGAATGCTTTACTTACTTGTGTTTTTGCTTGAATCTGATTCATTTCTGCCTCCTTCTCGTGCAATTTTTCTTCCAACTTCATATAGAACTGAATCATATAACAAACGAGAAAAGGATTGATCATTTAAAATAGACGGGTAGCCACAGAACAGTTAAACTCCGAACAACAGCAAGCTTGGTCACCTCTTTTCGCCTTTCTGCTCTTTCATCACTTTTGAAACTGAAGGCTGCAGCACATGGCATTGTGTCTGGCTTTATTGAATGAACAACCTGCTTATTGCTGCATCACAAGTACTCTATATCTAAGTTCAGGAAATTAAACATGTTAAAACATTAGAACATCAACTGATGATGTATGTTATGGACCTGTTCGCTCTTAGATGAGAAATAGGTTCAACTTTTTTTGATCTGGATGGTGGAGATTCAAATTTCTTTACTCTTGATTCCCTTTCACTGCGCAACAATACAGACATCTTAAAGGCCGAAACCATGGAAGATGCAGATTTGCAATTTGCAAGAATCAGAAAGTACCTTCTATCCGCAGGATGTAACCTTAAATTGGCACTTTCAGAATTCTGAGCAAAAAAATAAAATTTGAAGTAAATAAAAGCAAACACCAAAAAGAGCGTTTTTAACTATAAAGTCAAATTGAAAAGAAAATCAGCCAGTTTAGAATATCAATAAGAAATGAATCCAAATGCTCACCTCTTCATTTTTAGCTCTATGCAACGTACGTCTAGTAGGAGTGGCAGCTCGTGATGACTGCTTTTCTGAGTTTGCTCTTTGTGGTGTTTCACTCTCTCCTTTATTCTGAGTTTTTGCAGTAGATTTTGACACGTTGTAAGGGATCTTCTGGAATTGATTGCCATTAAGCGGAGACCTCATCCTTGGGTTCGTGGATTTACTTCCCACAGAATCTCTCAGCTAGGATGACAAAATATCAAGAAACGCAAATCAGGGTCAATTTAGCACGATTTTAAAATGATAACAAGGATGACAATTGACAAAAGCGGCATCAGTGGAAAGAATAACAGTAGTAAAAGCATTTAGGCATGAATTTGACAGAACAGAATGCAAGATTAAACTAAATTGCTGCCATCTTGTTGTTCGTGTTGTGTCCCTGTGCATACGTGCTTCGTTTGGCTGGCTATTAGTCCTGTAGTATTTTTTTATTTCTTTACACACCTTTGGAGAAAGATTTTGTTGGTGAACTGGACTAGTGTTGTCAAGATCCTTGGCAGTTCCCCTTTTTGGGGACAGAGCATTTGTCACAGATGATTCATCTATTTTAGCAGCATTATCATTAAGATTATCTTTCATTTCCATCTCTTGTTTGTCATTACTGAGATGCGACTCGTCAAGTCCAGTTTCAATTTGATGTGATTCCTCATGTTTAGCATATCCATCCACAACCTTGACCAAAACATTAGCATCATCCAAAGCAGCTTCCATTGGAGGAGATTCAGAAGACAGAACAACAGGGCCATCCACACCCTTGACCAGAACATTAGCATCATCCAAAGCAGCTTCCATTGGTGGAGATTCAGAAGACAGAACAATAGGATCCTCTCTTCCACATTCAATGACCTCTAATTGTCCATAATATTCCGAATCCTCAGGGCTCTCATCAAAGCAAGCACGATGGCTCTCATCATTTACATGATCAAATTGATCTCCTTGAATTCCACCATCAAATTCGTCACAGTCCACACGTTCCAGGACATCATCCTCACGGTGAGAATAATTGCAACTTCCATTCGAATCATCTTCTTCTCCTTGACCCAAAAGTCCATACTCATCATCTTCGCAGTTCTGGCATCCCCTCCCACTCAGGCCATCAAGTGAATCCGGACGCAGAATACCCTTTTTCTTGAAATGGGCTTCAAAATAGGCTTTCTTCTGGATTACAGAACCTGGTTTTGAGCATTTTTCAACCTCTTCAAGATACCTATTGTGAGAAAAAGACGACCTTCTCTCCCAGGACAAGTCTTCACTCTCAAATCTTCCAAAGGATATGGACCCAGAGTGTAGAGAATCTACCTGTCCAATCCAGAGATGTTAACAAATTCAGAATATACCCTCTCTAGCAGAACATCAAGCAAGCAAGCAAAAAAAGAAAGAAGCATCACAAACTAAAATCATTTACATGATCCCAGAACGAGAGAACATGAAACTTAGAACTACTGTAATAACCAACCAGCTTTCCAAGTAAAATTAATGGGTGATAAATAAATAAAAACGAGACGTTAAGATTAAATAACGTTCAAAGAACAAGATAGGTTACCTGAAAGCTAATGCAACTGCCAAAGCTTAATGGTTCTTGCAATTCTCCCGACATCACTTAAGATGAAGCACTAAGCTTTGCAGTAAGAGATCAGTAGCAGCGAAGACATGGATTGATCTGATACTTTCTTTTCCTCTTTTCAGTTAAGACTTGGGGTAAAAGAGTGCAAGAGGGGACTCTTTTGCTTCGCTTGAAAAGATGATCACCCATCCATCTCTTCTTAATCATGTCATGTGTCGGTTGTCTCTTTTTTTGTCCTGTTTTTTTTTTCTTGCAATACGCCGTTAGTTTCCACGTTCAGATTCGGGGATCGACGGCTCGGCTTTGAATCGGAGCGGTTAATCTAACGGAGTAGAAACGGAGGATGAGGACGAGCACGTGGCAGTCTACTGCATTTCTGACTTTCCAGCTGTCTTTAATTGAGAAAGTTTTGCATGTGAAGGATATATACCATCTTGAATTGCTGCTATTCGTAATGTGAATTTACAGTCATTATTTGCTTCTCTCTTCTCAAATTTCCAAATAATAATAATAATAATAATATTAATAATAACTCTTTAGAATTTATAATAATTTTGTGTTGCTTGATTAGTAATTAAGTTTGCATTTACTTCAGCGAGTTAGTACGGTGGATGGGTTACAATGGCAATTGATTAGCTAGTTCAGAAATCATCGTATTTTCAGTAAAAATGAAAGAGGAGGGGAGATTACTGAAGAAGGGAGTGCAATGTTTCCCTTTTCCTTCTTGCTGTTACATGACATTGACAAGATAACATCTCTGAGGAAAGATGGTAGGTCAGAACGTTGGTGAACCACATGCGAAATCATTGATATAATTTGGATCCAATTATTTTTTTATTTAAATATATATTAAAATGGAGCTTGTTATATGTTAAAAGTTGTTTTTAATATCAGTATGTTAAAATAATATGAGAACATCTGAAAACAATTTTAAATCAAATATAAAAATATTTAAAAAAAAATAATAAAACAAGGTTAAAACCCCTTGTCTCTAAATTGTCAAAAACCATAGGTCACTTTACTTGGAGCTGATTTTTGTAACTAAACATACCATGCACATTTTTATAATTAAAAAAAAACTCAAGCCCTACCTAGACTAACTTAAATATCAAAAAGTACCCCAAACATTTAAAGTGATCAAAGTACAACCTCCAAAACCTTCAGCCCGTAATAATTCAAAGAAGACCCTATTTTTTATAGGAGATTTTCACTGATCGCACCAGTGAACAATATTAAAAAAGAAAAGAGAGAGAGAGAGAGAAGAAGGTGGACCACCCAGAAGTGGTGGATCTGACCTTGTTTTCCAGGGCGGGACCCTAAAACTTTTAGATGAATGATGCAGCCAAGGATTGATGCAATTATTGGAGCCGTTTGATCAAGGGGCCCATGGATGTAATTATTTTGTGTTAAGCTTTCTGGACCGAAGGGAGGAAACCGGTAATAGGGACAAATCCTGAATTCTATTAATGCACGTGCATGTCCCGCTGGTGTGCAGCACGTGGATGGTACCGGGCCGCTCATCACCTTGTGATCCGAGTTCAGCTCTCCCCTTGATCGACACTATCACGTTGGATCCTGATCGTCAAAGTCAGATAGGAGGGACCACCCTCTGGCTCTATAAATTTGTGCCAATCCCGTCATTCCCTTTATTTTCCCGAGTTTCCTTTGCGCGGCGCTGATTGCCCCTAATTTTTTTTTACATATTTTTACATTTTATTAGAGCAATAAAATGATACTTTTACTCTTCTAAAAAATCTTAACAAAAATTGTAAGTGAAGGTGAAATTTGTTTTGATAAAAATCGCGGGTGAAGGATGGGTGAAATGACTGATATATTATAATAGCAGTACATGAACTTTAGCTATGATAATCATTAGAAATTTATATGGTTATCAACTTTAAAACCCGTGAAATTAGTAAAGATATGTGCAAGCTGATTCAAATACGACGTTAATTAATAAAAAAATATGCATGAGACAGCAATAATATCAGATATTATAAAGCACAAACTTGCTAGTAATGACAAATGATACAAGATGATCATGAGACGTCCAAAAGTCCCACCACCCATGCATGTGATCTTGCATTTTACCCCCAAATAATATTTCCCATCCGGTTGTACATACTATGTGGTCAGAGATCCATATCACAATAAAATTCCATAGCCGCAACCATAAATTAGAGGAATAAAGGTAAGGTAGGGTGGTTTCAGTTTTGAAATTTGCACGGCAAGGGAGGGGGTGGGGCTTGTGAGCATTGTTCATACTTTCATTTTAAAGATTCACATTTTGACACCGCCATGGTGAATGTTGACAACTTGACAGTGTCATGTGACGAGATGATAAATCCTCACGGGTGTTTCTGTAATATTGCAGTTCTTTCTTTTCAAAATACTTTTTTTTTGTTTAGAAATATATTAAACATATATAATTATTTTCGAATCACCACATCAAAATTATTATTTTAAAAAATATATATATTTTTTAAAAAACTTAGTATGCATTGAAACGTAATGTTTTTGTAGAGAATGCACATGTTTCATGCGACTCCATGTGGTCTCTCTCCATGATAGCGTGCAAGACTTTGCACTGTCCTATGGGGACAACGTTGACCTGAGCATCCAATGAAAAGGTTCCTTTTACTCTAGACCTGAATCTTAAGGATTGGTTTAACGGCAGTGCGTGCAGGCAACTGGTTCGTTTATTCTATTAGATTCAATCCGATGGCTCAAAAATAATACGATACGAAAAAGAAACAAACAAACAAAGCGGCATTTTCTATGCTCCACGATTTATTTTTCTTCCTGTATTTATGTGCTTTGCCATATGCATCCAAAACTTAACGGCTGCAATCCACATGGAATGTCTCTAGAGCTATCACAGACATTGAACTCAGGAGACATGACCCGGCAATAAACAAACAAGAGTTTTTATTGAAGTTTGGATACAATTACCAGCGATATTTGAGAGGATTAAAATTACACCAGCAATTCATATTTCTCTAATACATATATATATATATATATATATATATATATTTGAGAGGATTAAAATTACATCAGCAATTCATATTTCTCTATATATATATATATATGCGCTTCTTCTTCTTATTATTTTTCCTATCTGTAACAGATTTACTTTGTACTGGCCTTATCGCAAGCTTGTAAGAAGAGCCGGGCTAAGAAGAGACACTCAACTCTTGGATTTTAGAAACGAAGCCGTCTTGGTTATTTCCCTGAGAGGTTTATCAGTAAACCTAATTAAATTGTAGCAGAACGCTCCTAGGATGGTACCGATTGGCGGGGCAACAATGTAAACCCAGATGCCATCGAATTTACGCATCACTATTGCAGGCCCCAAGCTCCTGGCAGGATTCATGGATGCCCCAGATACGGGTCTGCAATTTTCAAGGGCAAAAAAAGAGTCACGTAAAGAAATGCTATTCAGAAAGACGCTGGCAACTTGGATATATTGCAGCTAGCTAGCAAGGGAATTACCCAGCAACGAAAACGTTCAGCATAATTGTCATTCCAACTGCGATTCCTGCTAGCTCTCCAATCTGCAGGAGTCGAGAATTGAAGAATTTAAAATATATTTGTAAATTTTACACGTAAACATGTTGAGCATACTCTATCAGATATGATCAGTAATCAATCTTTCGAATGCAAGGCAAGGCATTCCTGTGGTGCTTGTGATTTAAGCAGTTTCTGTGAGGAATGCAAGAGTGTCGGTTGTAGATAGACAAACCTGTTATCCGAGAAGAAACATGCAGAGATTTTGTATTATAATTTTGATTGATCTTTTATTATAGCTTTTAATCAGTTAAACCGTGTTTTATCCAACTTCAAAAAACAAAACAAGAAAAGAAACATAACTATATTTGTTCTTCTTTTCTAATCAGCCAACAGAGATTGTCTACTAACCGCTCTATTGTCAGTGGCAACACCAGAAATCACAAACATTAAAAGGAACGATATGATTATTTCGGTAACGAAAGACCGGATGTCGGGTCCAACTGGTATTGTCCCAAAGTAAGCCTCGTCCGGGACGTTAAAAAGAAGGCTTAAGGTGCCGCTAGCAAGAAGTGATCCAAGCAATTGTGCCACCATGTATAAAGGTACCTGCAATTAAGTTCAAGATATAAAACACAAATTTAACAAGAAATTCATCAGTCTTCATGATCAACACCTCTCCTGATGAGATGCGCGCTCGTAAATTTGTGGAAATGGAGAAAGAAGCAGCGAATATATACGAGGATCGACCTGTTTGTAAGGAAAATGTCTAAAGATGGCAAAAGTAACGGTGACTGCTGGGTTGAAATGTGCACCAGAGATATGACCAACAGAGTAAACCATCACCATCACGATTAGACCCCATACCACACAAATTCCTGGAAATGTTACAGAGCCATACATCTTATCGACCACGACTGAACCACAGCCCGTAAAGATCACGAAAAATGTGCCTATCACCTCTGCAATTATCTGTCAATATGAAAAGATTTATTAATTACACAACTCTTGATTCTCTTTGATATAGCTAGATGGTAGTAACTTTGAGTTTACACAGTGAATCCGGGAAAAAAATTAAAAAAAGAGATGAGAGTTTTTTTATTACCTTCTGGATTATATGAACAGTTGTTTCAGGTGATGAACTCACATCAGTACCTTCTATTTTTTTGCCATCGAATTCTGGATCGTCACCGCGCTCGTTATTCCAAGGCATGCTGTGAAGAAGAAGAAGAAGAAGATGGTTCTTATTTCTCTCCCGTATCAAGAAATTTAGTGTCTGATAAACCAAGACAATAAATTTATATATAGTGAAAAGATTAATGTGTCTGTTTAGAGATTGATGGCTAAGCTATTTTGACGAATATCCCGTGGAACCAAGAGAATTGTGTTGTCTTTAGGCCTCTTGACAGAAATAGCTACCGTAGTTTTTTCGTGGTCACTATGAATCAAGTCCCTGAGTGAAATTAGGGATTCCATTTCGTCATCTGGTTAAGAAACCATTGCCAACTGATTGGGTGTTTGAGCTTCAGAGTCCAACTTTAGATTAACGAGCCAATTTGACATCTAATGGAAAGGAAGGTTTTTGAAGAAGCTACGCTGGATGTAACCTTCTTCTTCTTCAATTGAATATAAAAATCACAAAACATCGTTTTAAACTTTTCAAACTATTTGGAAGTAGAAGACAAGGCTTCACCAAGTTATTTGAAGACATGCTTATATGGTTGGACTCATCCATTTGTGATGTTTCCAGATATGTTTATGTTAAAATTAATTTTAAAAAAAAATTAAAAAAAATATATTAATTTAAAAAATCAACCTAAACTATAATTCTAAAAATATTTTTAAGTTTTACTGGGTGCTAGCTGTGATGTCTAGGTCCATCTGTCATCTAAAATACACACACAAAAAAAAAGGGGCTCTCATACGGGCTGCTGGCCCAATTGTTACCATCTGTCCAGAAATGGGCCCAGTAGAGGCCCTGCACTGTTAATTTTTGTTCAGGATAGATGCAGCAGTTTTACTTTTTCTAGGCCGAGGCCACATACCTGCCTAGAATCTCATGGGCTACAATAGCTCGACCAATGACCGGGGCTTTCCACTTTTTTATTGGGCCACTTGTTTTCTTATTCTTTTGTGACGGGGAAAATGAAAAAGCTTTTTTCTGTATCTGTAGACTGGAAGATGTGTAGGGGACCATAAGAAAACTCCAGCGAGCTGTATTCAGTGCTATTGCCAGCCAATAGAAAGAAGGCTACGGCTAATATACTGTGGGCCCACGATTCAAATCAAACATCATGGTAATCAAGTCCTCTTTATAGCAGCTGCGTATCCTCGTCCCTACAAATTTAGCCCGCCCACTCACTCTCATACCTCCTCTTCCCACGTCTCGTGCTTCCATCCTTCTTTTTTTTAAAAAAAAAAACTTGGCGCGCTAAAAGTGAGAAAGAAAAGTGGGCATTCCATTTAGCTCAGTGGTAAAAATAACTTGAAAAGGAAAGGCTCGTCTTTAGCCACTCCAATTTCTCTTACTGGGACCCTCTACTACTTGTGATCGTTTTTTTGCCGATCATTGAATTTGCTGTTGTTTTTGGAAAAAATATTGTTTATAAATATATCAAAATAATATTTTTTTTATTTTTTAAAAATTATTTTTAATATCAACACTTCAAAATAATCTAAAAATACTAGAAAGAAATTACTTAAAATAAAAAATAAAAATAAAAATATTTTTAAAAGACAGTTCATGCAAACCTCTTCTATAACTGAGTCACATATGACATGGACACATGGGCACTGCCACGCAATGACAATGTTGGGCCATTGTGGCAGTGATGAAACCAAGATTCTTGAACCCATTCACAAAGGGACGAATGAGCTAAGCATCATCAGGCCCATTAAGAATCCATCTGCTGGTAAACAAGCCCAGAAAGCCCCACAATCACAAGGGCACCATCCCAATCTCCCTTCCAGATTCAAGCCCTCGAAACCGCAAGGCTGCATGAAAAGATGAGTTCAGAAAGCTCGAAAAAAAAGAAAAAAAAGGGGAGCAATTTAGATTTTAGAGGACAAGGGGTGGCTGGCAAGTTGCATCCCCGAGAAAAATCGATGCACAGATGTCGTACTGTCCTGACATGATTTGTAAATCGAACCATTCTCTTGCACTCTCTCTCTCTCTCAAAAGGTCTCAATTCACCACTTATTGATGGTCCCAGCCATTGCCGGTTGAATTCTCCGGATTGTGTCTGCAGTTTACCCTGCAGCGATCATGACCTTTCTATCCTTTGATCTCAACGTCTTGATTAATTTTTGGTTGCTTGTATTTACTTTTATTTCATCCAAGGCTCGTATATTTCCGGGCCAGCCCCACTTGCACCCAATTAAATTACTCGGCGAAAAAAATAGATAGGAAACAGAGAGAGAGAGAGAGAGAGGAAATTGCCTCTTCTGAAACACGGGCTAGCATTAATGCTGAAAAATTGCACCTGAAATAAAACTCGGGATGATTCTGTACCATCTGGGACGATTGGTTTTCAAACTCTGATTACTCAACAAACATTTCGTGCAAACTGTTTGTTTTCTTTTTTTTATCTGTGAAGTGCGACCTAATTTTTATTCTCCAGATGCACTAAAAATAACAAAATATCAACACTCTGCTATCAGTGTATATCGAATGTCATATACGGCATTCAATTAATTGGAATAAATTCTTCGTGCAATTACTTTTTTAAAACGAAACATGATAATGACCGAGTCGGTCGATTTTAACATATTTATTGTGATGCCTACATGAATAATAAATTAATGTAACCCATTTTTAATCCATTCAAGAAGGGTTTATTATTATTATTATTATTATTATTATTATTATTATTATTATTATTTGATTTGATTTGATTGTATATAAAAAAGTATCGCTGCATGGCCCCATGCACGCAGGAGAATGAGGCCACGCACACGAGGACAGCACCGTATATGTAGTTTCTGTTTGGTCTACTCGTATCATTTTGACGTTTTCATCATCATACCCAGCAAAATGGACCGTCGTTATCATGTTTTGTATGGATTTGTATATTTTATTCTAGCGGTGGCAATTTTCTTGCATTCACGTGCGTGTGCTACCATTGCTATTAACTATTAATCAACATCAAATTCCACGCTCAAGAGTAGCAACTAAAATCTTGGATTGAATGCCAAATTGCACGCTACCTCTCTTTGGTTTTGCAATTTAATAGGTGTAAGCTAATTCATGCTTATGATGTTTACGTGCATGTATCCAAATATCTGGCTGACCCAGCGTGGACTTCTAGCCATTGGAATGGCAATTTGAAGAAAAAAAATTGGTATTACATGTGGTAACTTGTAAAAAAAAACCAATATAAATTTACTAGTTTATTATTTGTGCTTTCACGTTGGGTGGAGATTAAATTTTTTGAAACATTAAAAAAAAATTAGGCAATACAAAATGTTTTGGTATTGTTATTGATTTTAGCATAACAGCTCAAACTTTAAAACTCTCAAATTTGATTCTCTGTTTGGCTTGGATTTTTAATTAAATCCCTTGGAAGTTTTCTCGACATGATATCATTGATTGAACAAATCCAAGTAGAAAAAAATCAAAGAAAAAAACAGATTGGATGAATCCAGGTCAACCTATCAAATTCATGCTCCAAGTTATGAGCTCCACTAATTCTAATTATTATTTTTTATTATATAATAACAGAACAGGATAGAAATTAATTTACCATTAACTCATGAATAGTAAAATTAAATAAAAATATCATATTAATAATGAATGACTTCGATCGGGAAAAAAAAATAACATAAGGTCCAAATAAATCCAAAAGCCCTGTTACAAAGCCCACGCTCGTGAGCTTGTATTTTTTTTTCTTCTAACAAAAGAAGAAATATAAATCATGAATCAATTAAGCTCTTTCATAGACTTGATTAAGAATAAGAAAGAGGTAAATAGTATAGAATAAGGCTTGATCATGAGGATTTCATAAATATTTCATTCCAAACGAAAAGAGAAAGTGCAAAACAATTGGGATTATCTTGGAGGACTGGATGCAGTTATTAATTGATGATTTTTTATTATTATTTTAAGTAAATAGTGTGTTTAATTATTTTAAGTAATTCAGTGTCGAATCTTCACTGGTTATGCAACTTCAACCAAGGAAGGCATGCTCATAACAATGACACTGGGCTGCCGCCGGTTAACTGCCCATATGAACAGCGACCGCCATTAAACACTTGTTTGATATTTCAAAAGTGTTTTTTTGAAAATTTAATTTTTTATTTTAAATTTAATTTTTTTTTGATTTTTTTAAATCATTTTCACATCATAAAATTAAAAAAATTAATTATTTTGATATATTTTTAAATAAAAAATATTTTTAAAAGCAACTTGAATAAAACTCTAAACACTTTCATAAGTAGTCTTTTTTCATTAATTAATACATGTAATTATTTACGCAAGCCGATCCGAAAAGTAATATATATTGTTGACTGTCTAAAATAAAACACAAATGTAATAACCATGCATTTACGTGCGTTTAATTAGTTTGTTTTCTCTTAGGTTCTTCTTAATCACGGCTTCAAGTAGTTATATATATATATATAAGCTGATGATAGCGTTTGTGTAGTTGTCGAGAGATCGAACATGGAGGAGGAAAAAAACAACACAGAAACTAACAACAATCTGTCATCTCCTTCCCTTTGTTTCCTTCTCTGTCATCAAACTGTGGGGTTTAAACTGATTTGACTCGCAGAATTTTTTCTCAGCCAGGGAAAATATTAAAAATAAAAATTAATTAAAGATATAACATCCTTTTATAAAAAGTGTTTCATTCAACACCTTATCCAACAGTATGGGACTGCCTAGATGTATAGCAAAAGATAAGTTTTCCCAGTAAAATTAAGATCGAGTGGTCATATTTCAGCATCAATATTTACTAAAATTTAAAGAGAAAATGGTAGCGATGGTGGGGGCATATTTTTCACTCTTCCTATATATTAATATATATCATCGATCCGCACAGATTCTTGCCAGGGCGAAGACTTTGAATAAAATATAGGACCCCATCAGAGCATTTAGTTGATGATCTCAAATTTAAACTGGGTCCATGAGCTTGTTTTCAAAGGAAAAAACTAGAAAAGTAATTACGAAAATTCATAGCCCTTTGCCGTCATGAGTCCCTACCTTAGTTGGATCTTATCTTCTCCAACCTTTCCTTTTCTCTCACCCCCTAACCTGCAATAATACACCCACCTTGTAGGCATGCATGTTTGGCTCCCATCACTATTTCATAAAACCACCACCACATGCAGGTATGGGCATCCACATGAGCATGGACCCACTCACACACATTGCTTTTGCCACGTGTGCTTAACCTGGATGATGACCATGCCTAGCTATCTGTGTAAAGGTGGTGCCAGGCAAGATCAGTTCAATCCAACAGGCAAGAGTTGTAAGTTCGTCGTGTCACATTTGCTTGACCATGCCGAACATCGTGATCTGCTGGATAAAGATCGGATGATCGCTGACGCTTCTGTTTGATGCCTACCTCTAGAGATAGAAGTTCCTGCCGACTATTATGTCTGATCAGTATTATAAATAAGATAGAATATATCATCAATTTAATTACCTGGAAATATTAATGAAAGCCGCGGCCAGTAAAGAGATAAAAAGAAGAGTCCAAAAGTGGCAAATCAGGAGATCATGATCTACTCAAGAATGTTCATGATAACATGATCGAAATTCCGGAATTGGAAGAAAACAAGTAGATGGAGACATGCATACTTAACAAGGGCGGGACAGCAGAAAAGAACCCTTTTTTATCTAGCTCTTCTGCTAAAAAAGATTATCATCATGATGAACAACTCGTATGGCAAGGAAATGACTTGAAACCTAATAAGTTCTTCCATGTCGTTATGTATTGTATCGGGATCGATCGTACTTATGAATATGCCAGTTTCAGTAGATTCCGACTCGACATTAATGTGTTTGTTCGAGTGTGTTTCTTTGCTTGAATTAGATGAGAATCGTGAATTCAGTTCGGTTGTCATTTATTATTATTATTATTATTATTATTTGATAACCGGAGTGTCCAATCAGCTTACGTGCACTACACCTAATCCCCGGATTCACTGAACATCCTGCAAACCCAGTGAGCATACAAGGCATCGTGGGGATGACAAACGTGCATGGTGGGACTTGAACTCTAGTGCAGAGTAAGTAAACAAGTCTCTTCAACCGCTAGACTTTTTTTATTATTATTATTATAAAGTATGAAGTTCGGCCGTCATATATATTTCCTTGGGCATGATTTATATCTAGTAGATTGCTTTAGCATGTTCTCTCTTTTATTGTTTCTTGAAACTTAAAGGTATTAAAGTCTCTCGGGCGAAAGTCCCAGTCTCCTGAAAAAAGGGAGACCAGTGGAAGGTTGACCAAAAAAAAAGGAAATGTGAGCTGCGATTCGCTAGGGATGTTGGTGCCTGGTGGTCCATAAAAGCTGCCTAACAAGATAGGATGGGAGCAGGCATGGCCACGTGCCAAAAGACAATGATTCTGATACCATGGGCTTTTAGACCTTTTGGGCCTAGCTTCAATCAACTTTAATCGATCCAAGGTCCTTCTAAAGAAAGCCGGTTTAGTTTGTAAGTAGAAAATATGCTCTGTAAAACTCAAAATATCTTAATAGCTTGGGGGAGATAATTTAATTTGTTTTTCTATTTAAAATACTCTCTCCAATATAATCCTTTTAGATGGCCCTGTCATGCCCTTAAACTGTAGATAATTTTTTTCAATTATAATTTGATCCTGATTTTTATTGAAATTGTAATTATATTCAACCTGTAAGTTTAAACTAGATTACTATTCTTTCTATATTATTTATTTTTTTTTTATTTTTTTTTCAAATCCTGTGCTGACTCAGCCTGTCGTGCAATGGTTGAACTTTCAAGCCTAAAAGCAATCCATTGAATCTCAACACCAACTTCACTACTAACTCATCCCCTAGCTAGGGGTGGTCCAACTTTTGCCGAGGACTGGCTCTCGTTTCAGCAGCTAGCTAGCTAGGTTCAGTTCACCACGCGCGTGGCTGATAACCCCGTATGTTGCAATCTCCCCACAGTCCCACGTGAGACCGCACGTGTCACTGTAGCAGCCATCGCTTTCTGGCTGCCGTGGCATGGCATGTTGGTCTTGCCCTCTTTAATTGCTCATTTATCAAGGGTAATTTAATATATACACATTTATATATGCATCGCTATTGATTAATTTGGTTAAAGATGCTTTGCCTTGGGAAATTAGAATCTTTACCACCTGGGTTCGGATTCTGAGGGGTTGTTTGCGAGTTCATTTGAAAAATATTTAATATTAAAAAAAATTGATGTTAATGTGATGATGTCAAAAATAATTTTAAAAAATTAAAATAAATATTATTTTAATACATTTCTAAATAAAAAATACTCTAAAAAATAACTTTAACCACACTCTCAGATGATCGCTAAATTATGGACCTGTTCCATGTTACCGAGTGCCATTAAATTAAGCATTCATTGATTGGTCATTTCCGTTTGAGTTGAAAGTTCAAGTGTATTATGAGAAATAGTATCATTTTACTATCCCAATCTTCATTTCCATAAATGTACTAGGGAGTTCAATTAATTATTTCTATTACCATCGATTCTTATGCAGAGATATCATTTTAAGCTTGTCCATGGCGAAAGTCAAATTGCATCATGTTTTGGATTCTATTTTTAATTACTTGCATTAAATTGGACTGAAATACGTGTCCAATTAATAAAATGCTATACACATGATACAGTGCGTTTTCTTCTTCTTACACATACAAGATACAACATAATAATTAATTCATTCAAATCATTGATCTCTCCTGTTTCGTTTCAATACCCTAAATTGAAAACTTCACGTCTCCTTTCTCCTCCTCTTTCCAGGGTTGTTGCCTGCGGGCCAGCCCCAATGTCGCCATCTTTCTTTCCCTTTTTTCCTTTTTAATTTTAAATAAAGATTCAAAAACTATTTTTTTTACACGTGAAATTAAATTAATCTACATACGTGTAAATTGGGTCTGAAAATTCACATCAATAAAAAAATAATTTAAAAACCATTACCCGACTGTTCTTCCTTCTTTTCTTTCTTTCTTTCTCCTTTTACGTTTTCTATTTCTGTGTTTTTTTCCTCAATAAAGGGGATCTGGATTTTAGAAAAATAGATTCCATTTATATTGTTATTATAGCTAGATTTGAATCTTTTTTTCCATTAATTAACGGACAGTTTCTTTTGCCGGGTCTCTGCATGCTGGGGTTTATTTTATCCTGTTTAGTAATAGTTCGATGTTTGTTTCTAGTTGATTGGAAAAAAAGGTGATTGTCATCGAGGAGGAGGGATCTCTCATTAATAAGATAAGACCCTGTTTGGTTCTTTTATTGTTTTGTAATAATTTCAACTCGTCTGTAAGCATATGATGCTATAAGTTACTGCTAATACAATTCCAGTTTTGGATTTTAAGATTGTTTTAACTCTTGTCGTTAACAAGATTTATTACAAATATAGAAATTCAATGTCTATGGCTATTATCCTTTCTATATTTATTATATAAAAATAGTATTGTATTTATCCCTTCTTTAATATTAACAAAATATTACCCCGTGTTTTATTAAAAAAGAAATTCATTAAAATAATTAACCATTTGAAGATGGAGAGCTACAAAACAATGCCCTAAACCAAACCTTAAATATTTGCTCAGGCCGCAACGTAGTGCAGACAATTAACTATTTATAACCTAAATTAACATGTGCAATTTTTAAAGGTTGTTTTTATTTGCTAATTATAAATATAATTGATAATGACGACAATGTAACATAACAATATGCTTTTTTTAATATGTAAATACAATATTTGAAATTATAAACAATATGTTCGCAGTATTTATATGTTAACCAATAAATTAATAGTTTTAAATTATATTTATCCAAAAAAAAATATAAAATTTATTATATATAAGCCAACATTAAAATCAAGTAATGACTAGACAAAACAATATTACAATAATAATAATAATAATAATAGCAAAAATAATAAACTCATAACTAAGAAATCATCACAACATAATTGTACACAATATAATAACTTTATATCTTCTACAATGGCAAGTGGATTAGTTAGCTTACTCACCTATTTGTTTTTTGGTGTTTTTTTATTTTTTTAAAAGAGATTATAATTGAAAAATTGAAGAGTTTTATATGCATTGCAATTATAATTCAAAATCTTCATTTTATTATATATAATGATAAAATCTTATTTTAAACTGTAATTCTAAGTAATAGTCATCTTATATTATTTTTCCAATACTTTTTAACTCTACGAAATTTTCCTAAAATTTATAGTGTCATTTGTTAAAAAAAAAAAAGGAATGTTGGAGACTGTGACCAACCCCTATTAAGTGTTTATTTGAAAATATAGTTGAAGTTGTTTTTTAAAATGTTTTTTTGTTTAAAAATACATTAAAATGATAGTTTATTTTTTTTAAAAAAAAATTATTCCAGATATCATCACATGAAAATGATATAAAAACAATAAAAATATTTAATTTAATTTAAAATAAAAAAATCAAATTTTTTAAAAGATACTTTTGCATACAGAACCAAGATATTCTCATGCCTGCTATATAATGAGGTGGGGTTTGATTGTGGGCGCATCAAAAGCTAAAGGCGAAAGTAAGGTTAGCTGTTTTTGACCCCAGCTTTCTTTCTTATCTCTCTCTATATTTTTCCAGTTATCTCAAGCTCAGCTTCTCAAATCAGGACCCCTAAAGTGGGTTCCAAGGAATAAAAAGGCACAAAGCCCCCTCGGTTTGAAGGAGTTCCCTCAAAAGATCCCTTCTCTCTCACCTTTTTTACTCCATTTTTACATGCCCTTTCTTGATATATAGGAGGTTTAATTTGGAGGCAGGCCCGAGTAACATGCAAGCAGGTCTTTGTCTCAATGAGAATATATACACCATCAACTTCGTATATTAATAAGGTGAATGGCTAATGCTTTCTTTCGATCATAATTGATATTCGCAGATAAATTACAAACCAAAATGAAAGGCGACAAACGCAAATAATTGCTGGATATACGGACAATCAAAGCAACCACCAAGAAGAAAAAGAATAAAAAAGAACACTAAACAGTACAAAAAATAGTAAAGAAAAACCCTTTTCTCCTCTTCCTCATATCTCCACAGGTTAATCCACTGTTTATTGTCTTTTTGTGATTGCAGATCTGCATAGCGTAAATGAAGAGAATTAAAATATCAGTGGTTGCCTTCTATAGCCCTTTTATTTTACTCATTGGTGTCTCCCTCCTTCCAGGACTGCCCCTCTCTGTTCATCTGATCAAACCTTAGAAAAATGAACGAACTCTGCCTCTTAATGATTGCATGATCCTTAAATCAGGGCCTCCTTCTACTAGCTTAAAAATATTTCCAGCTCCAAGAATCTTGGAAATTCCTCATACTAAATCTTCGCTGCCTGGTAATGATCCTCTTGTTACAAGAACATATATTTTGGCGCAGTAATCACTGTTACTGCCAAATGGGACACGCAATCAGCAAGAAATCAAATTCTCTTCATTCTGCTTTCCTCCAGGCTACTGCTAAGTAGAGTTGATCATAATCCAAGAAGAATGTAGTAAACAAGAGTAATTGGTAATGCTATCAGCATTCCAAAGATAACCCTGTATAACAAATATGGAAGAGAAAGTTAGGTTTTTTAACATGTATTTATACACTAACACATATTTACCGTTTAGATGTAAAATAATGAGTAATACTACTATCTAGCAATATTTCACTCACGCAGTGCTGAGAATGGCTGGATGGACATTGTACTCCTTGGCAAACACAAATGGAACGATTCCTTGTGGCAGTGCAGCCTATATATTGGATAAGAATAGATTAATAATGCAACTTCACGACCAAATTCACAATAATTAACAGCAGGTGCATGTAATAATTAATTTTTATCGTGAAAGTAAGTCTTACCTGAACAATAGCAACATGAAGGAGGGTGCCACGCAGGCCAACAGCGATTGAAGCGGCGGCCATGACTGCAGGGCCGGTCAAGAATCGGACAGCCATGGCGAATGTTGCGACCGAATTCCCACAGGCAATCAGCTTCGGTTGTAAAGCCATAAAAAGACCTTTCACAGCAACAACCGATTAAATCAGTACAATACAATATCGAAGCTGAAATTAGGTGCTAATATCTTTAATTTCAAATGAATTCAACTACCTTCACTAATAAGAGAGCTAGCTGAAATGGGCATCTATCACTATTCACAACCTACACCCACCGACCCTGGACCGCAAGCTAAACTGGCCCCACGTGTCGGATGGTCAATCTATTCACAGTCCCAGGACAAAAACCCTTTGATTTCTTGGGATCACGTTGGCCACAACTCACAACCATTCAATTGTGAGCTGTAGCACCCATACCCAAACTTAACTTGGTGTTTATACTTTATACGAGAGTTTAATTGATGTTGTTTTTTTAAAAAAATATATTAAAATAATATTTTTTATTTTATAAAAATATCAACACATGAAAATAATATAAAAAGCATTAAAAAAATTATTTAAAAAAAAAAAATTTTTTTATTTTGTTTTTAAAAACACATTTAAAATACAGTGTAAAACAAAACCATGTTCCGCATCCACTCTCAGTCTGGTCTCTACAAGGACGTGAGCCAAAAGAACTCTATATATATAGGAACAATTATTATAATATAGTATGTTACTGCATGGTACTGTATGAATATATGAGTATATATCCATCAGAATGGTCTGTTAATTCATCGACTGAGTGTATTGTCTTAGTACTTGTGTGCCAGAACGGACAGTAAGAGGTCCATAGAAAAAATGATTACGTTAACTGAAAATCACAATAATTATGACCACTCACCTAAGCTGAACATAGCCATTCCGAGTCCAGCATCGGACAGTATGGAGATTGACTGTTTTATTATTTTAGGCATCTCCACATGCCACCTGCAATTTTATTTTTATTTTTTTGTTAAAAAAAAACATTCATACAGTAACATTTCAAAACCAAGGAAAAAAAATAATTACATAATTGATAAACTAACCGGAAGGCAACTAGAGACCAAGTGAGGCCAATGAGACTAGAGTACGTGTTGGGGTTTCGAATAAGTTTGCGCCAAACCATGATCAATATCAAACGGGTCATAACGCTTGCCGGAGGCATCAGTTTACTGCCACCGGAATCTGGAGCTTCGGCGGCTTTTGGTTGCATCTCGGCAGTTGAGCTGGACCCGAGCTTGTTAAGCCCAGTGGGCCCCTCCTTTTCCCTTTGCTCGTCATCTCCTTCTCCTCTGCCCGCCAAACTGAAGTCCTCGCCAGCAAAGCCTCCGTCTTGTTGCGGAACAGCTTAGAAATAAGAATATCAATTAGACTAAAACATCAAAACGTGTAAAATGGTTAGCTAATCAATTCACTGTGCCTGTGTAGTTTTGAGTGAATCTACCTTTGGTTTCCCCATTTGGCGGATGGTCAGCAACCAGCATCCTGATCTCCTTGGCGCCCTGATCAGACCGTCCTGATTGCTCTGATGCACCGAAAATCAGTCCCCGCCGAACACGTGGAGACCGCCTCCTTCAGAAACTGGCGATGCACTCGAGCTCCACACGAACATGTGCAGCTCCTTGGCATCATGGCTTGCCTTGCTATTCTGCTGCTGCTGCGTTTTTTGCTGTTTTAGTAGTGACGGTAGAGGCAAACTCAGGATTCGGTGCCGGGTACGACGTGGGTACTGTCTGTGCTGGATAAAACCCGAATCTAGGAGAGGATATAGTAGCCGTTGGAGCACAATTTTCTTCGAAATTAGACGGCCTTGGAGTTGGCCCTCTTGAAGATTGTACAGAGTACAAATCAGCCGGACCAAAATTTGAATGCCTTCCGGGGAATCCCTGAACTCCCATCATGGAGCAGAAATCTGAAGGGTTGAAATTAGATCCTCTTGGAGTAGGATTCCTCGAAGAACTCAAGCTATAAATCTCAGCTCCAGTAAGATTTGATGGCCGAGGAGTCAATCCAGAGAAAGAACCCAGACCAAGAGACCGCCTGGAGGCATTTGATTTCCTGACCGTCACATGTAACTTGCCATCATCGCCGATTTCAGCATCAGTTTCCAGAAAATCTCGACCATCTAAAGAGACCACATCGGAATCAACCTTAAACGAAACAATGGAGGCTGCAGTTTCTGGAAATTGCTCCATGATCAGCATCTTGGCACCTCTATACTCGAAAAGAAACAAGAGGAGAGTGTACCAAATGATACACTGCAGCACCACTACCTGAACCATCAGGCTTCCCGAGTAGTCGCCGTACATGGCGATTAAAAGAGGAATGCCCATGACAAGAGTGTTCGGGAGAGTCGAGAGAGAAAAGATGGTAATCATCCATTCCAAGCTTCCATTTTTTGTGAAATTAGTCCAGATTCCCAGAGCAAACAACATTATCACTTTTTGAAGCGTGTCGGCCGCAATGAACCTGAAGTTCATGGCATAGGGATCGTTGGTGGAGATAAAATGGAATGACAGTAGTGGCACCGCGAATACTGCCACGAAACGGTTGATACCGGAACACTGGTCCGGGGTGAAAATCTTCCACCACCGAACAGACCCATAAGCCAAGATCATGGCAACATACAGAGGAATCACAGCGGACAAAACGTTATAGAGATCCTTCCAGCTAATCATGATTTCTTATATACTTGAAATACAGCAATCAAGACAAAGGAGTGGTGATTTTGCTAGAAAGGTCTAGTAGTAGAAAGTGAACAGCATTGATGGGTAAATTAGAGGGCCAAGGGCAAAAGGGAGAAGATGTGGACAAAAAAACGTTAAATAACAAACTGGAGAGGATAAATGTCTTTCTGCGGCAAGCTATTGCAGCCAGTAGCTCCTAATTCTGCAGTTGGCGAGAAAGAGGGAGAAAGAAAACGAAGATTTATAAAGGGAAATACAAGGGAGAGCTGGTAGTCTTGCAAGGATAGCTAGGAGTAGCTTCTCAAGAGAGAAATATTTATAGAGGGAGCGTGTGGACGGATAAAGGACATGTATTTAAGGTGCGTGCGATTATGTACTGGAAAGACGAGCAAATAGGGGACCAGTGCGGTTGGGTTAGAAGGTAACCCCCTCGTATGGTTAAGTTAACTAAACATGATTCAGTGTGCGTGGACTAAAATACACATTTAATTAAAGCATATGGACCAGAAAACTTATTCAGATTTTCTCCTTACACCAATGGAATCTAGAGTTAAATAAATGAGAGCACAAGAGCTTCAGAGTTGGAGAGAGCATGGTTTTTTTTTCCTCGTTTTTTTTCTTATGTTTCTTATAATGAAGTACTCTATCCCCTATTGAATATGGGAGTCTAAGAACATAGAATTAATAAAATCCATTCATGGTAATATCATAATATACAAAAAAGAATTAATTTCATGTTCACCGAGTTGTTTTAGACAATATCAGCAAACATAAAATTGAATCAACAATTGTCAAAAAAAAAATTAAGACAATCGAACTGAAATTGTTCCTCACGCCAACAAAGCAGTTATTCAATCGGCAATTGAAACCATAAACATCAGCATCTTTACCGAAAGCATCAACATAAATCTGAATCAACAATTCTCGCATGAAAAATTAAGACAATCAAATAGAAATTGCTCTTCAACCCAACAAAGTAGCCATCCAATAAAAAATCGAAAGCAGTAACATAAATCCAAATCAACATCTTTTGCATAAACAAATCAAAACAACTTTAAAGGCGTCAACAACAAAATAACAATCTAATCAACAATTGAAACCAAAAACTGAAAGCAACAGCATAACACTAAAGCAACAATCATCGTAAAAAACATTTAAAATAATCACATCGAAATTGCTCTTCAACCGAACAGATCAGCCATCAAATCAACAATTAAAATCAAAAATTGAAAATACCAATACAAAACCAAATAAACAATTCTTTTGAAGAAAAAAATTAAAGACAATGAAAGCAACTGAAAGGCATTAACAACAAACTAAAATTGTATAGCAGCCCAACAAATCAACCATCCATTCCGCACGAAGAAAGAAACAAATATAATTATTTGTAGAGACACTTAAAACAATCTCAATTTGGATGACAGCATAGCAGACGACAAAGAACACAGTAAAAATTAATTTCCAAGCAAGTTACCATCAACCAATTTCTTTGTTGGCTGCCAAAAACCAAACGTGAAAGGAAACATAAACCAGAAATCAAGAAAGAGAAATTGTGGCTAGAAACAGGCATTTGCAAACAATTTAGCAATAGCAATAACAAAGAAAACTTACCAATTGCAGTAGCAATAATAATCGGGCAATGGATGAAGACAATAAGAGCTGACACAGAGCACCTCAAAATTGTGCAATGAGAAAATGAGGAACCAATCAATCATTTGAACAAAACAGTGGCCAATGAAATTGAGGCATGAAGGCCAAGCAAACCAAATAAACTCAAGAGACAACAGATGCCAAAGAAATGACTCACCGTCAATGGAGAAATCAATGGCTGAAAACCAGTGAAAGAAAGAACTAAGCTCCACACACAGAGAGAAAATGACAAATGAGCAGAACGAAAAAAGGTCAAAGCATTTGCAGGAGCAAAAATTTGAAGAATTGTAATTTGCAGCAGAAAGGAAGAATGAGTTGTATGGCCACCTCTGTCCTCCACAACGTTGTCACCTTTGCATAGCTGATGTGGAGCGTGGTCCCCCAAAGTCGACGTCCATTTTCCCTATGGCTGTGTAAAAGATGGGTTTAAATTGCAAGTGTTGGGTTGAATTTGTAGGTGTCAAGGCTTTTAACTGTCATCGAATGCACATAATGACAAACCACATTAAAGAATTTGAAGTATGAGTTGTTATTTTTTTTAAGACATAATTGATGATTATAAACTTAAAGAGCCTTGTGGCGTAGTGCAACTCTATTTTGAATTTGTAATTTGCGTAACTTTTGAATTCCTAAAAGAAGCAGCGCATGCACTATTGTGTGTGGTTCTGGAATTTTAAAAGTAGCAGCGCACTCTGTTTTAATTGACGTAACTTTTCAAATCTTAAAAGAAGCAATGTAGCAACTAGACTGCTTTTAATTGATGAACTTTTCAAATCTTAAAAGAAGCAATGCACTGTCGCGTGTAGTTCTGGAATTTTAGAAGCAACAACGCACTCTGTTTTGAAATCATCTGGCGTTACTTTTGAAATTATAGAACTCGAAAAGTGCATGCACTGTCTTGGCGTGAAGTTATTAAAAAGGCAGCGCACCGGTATGAATTGTAAGCCACGGGGCGTGAAATTTTCTTTTCTTTTGAACTGTAATTCACGCAACGTGAGCCTCTGACATTGAGCTTTTGAAATTTCAGAAACAGCAGTGCATGCACCATTTCCACATTGAAATTTGAAATTTGAAAAGACAGCGCACTGTCCTGAATTGTAAGTCATGCAACGTGAAATTGATTTTTGTTTTGAATTGTAATTCACGCAGCATTAACCTTTGATTTTAAGCTTTGATATTTGAAAAGCATCAGTCTATACAAAGTGCCTTCGCGTCAGATTTTGAAATTTTAAAAAGCAGCGCACTGCTCTGAAATGTAAGTCATGCAACGTGTTTTGTTGTTCTTCTTTGACTTGTAATTCACGTAGGTAACGTGAACCTTTGGTCTACTTTTAATTGCAATTGTAATCCACGCAGGCAGTGTGGACCATTCTTCTTTGAATTGTTTCACAATTACAATTCAATGCATGGTGAAGCAATAGATCGCGCATCCTAGTCCATAGTGAATGTGGGTGTGGGTGAATAGTAGCCAAACATTAAATGAGCGATGTAATTTAGCTTTCTTTCTAATATATAAATATCATATCAAAAACATTTTTTTATGCTATTTTTTTCTTAATTTTTATTTGATTTATTTGAAGCAGTTCTCGTCTACTTCTTGATACATATATCTTCACGCAAAAATACATAACTTGATTAATCTTCTCCATTAGTTCAAAAAATCAAATTAATTTTAATTAGATTGAATTCATAGCTCAATTTTCAATCATGCCTTTTTTTCCTTGCTTAAAGTGATTCATTTAATTTGATATTGATCAAATCCAAAATAACAAGAGTAATTTCCAATAATTTTGGAACATAGAACCAGAAGTCTTACACAACATGTCCATGTTTAGAAGATTCTCGACACAGATATATATATATATCATAAGCTTAGATATAGTTTCCTAGCTACAACAAAACATCATTTCACTAAAAAAAAAGAGGCTATTGGTGTCATTAATAAGCTGCAATGATTTTAATAATAAAATAGAAAATGATTGGGTAGTAATCCAATTGAGAAATCTTCATTCGAATATATCGGTCAAAG
Organism: Salix viminalis; assembly: GCA_029228465.1. Classification (NCBI taxonomy): domain Eukaryota; kingdom Viridiplantae; phylum Streptophyta; class Magnoliopsida; order Malpighiales; family Salicaceae; genus Salix; species Salix viminalis. Next base: position 7,899,022 of record CM055435.1, read on the forward strand.
GCCAATGTTCATAAAATAATTAGTAATATTTTATTAATTATTTTTTGAGATTCATTCTAATATATATATATATATATATATATATATATATAGAAAAGACTAAAGAGAATCTTAAACAAAGATAGTTTTATTTTATTTTTATGAATCATAAATTTTATATTCTCAAAATAATTCTAAAAAAAAATAATATGTGATATTACTAGTTATTTTTCAAGAATCATATATATATTTTTAATAATTATATTGATGCAAACAATGGATACGTAGAAGGGTCGAGGTTACCGAGGTAGATCGGAGGAGACGGGTAGGTGCATAACACTGGTAAAGACTAGACACGAGTTACTTTTGAGATCTTTCCATGATTTCTCAACGCAGAGAAAGAATGTAACGACGCGAAAATATAATGTGATTTAATAAATCATGTACTATAATTAAAAAAAAATGTAATAAAATCATTCATCGCATTCTATTGTAAATTTTCTAGCAAGGTAAAACATTTTTCCAGAACATTTCATTTAATACTTATAATTTTATATTAAAAAATATTCAGTCCCTATAACTTATTTTTACCTAAAATTAGTCCTTGAGTTGAATTTTTATTGTTGTATTTTACAATTTAGTCCTTAATTTCAAAAACCACCTGCAATATATATATATATATAATACAGCTTATCAATTTACAATATCACAAGTCAATATAATTATAGTTCCCCATCACAAGACAATTTAGAATTGTATAAAATTAAAGATAATAATTTAATTTAATCATTATATTATAGGACTTGTTATATCATATCAAACATGTGATAATAGTTTAGTCATGTTTTAGGATTCTTTATTCTAAAAAAAAAAGATTCTTTAGTTTCATACCTGTGCCCAATGCTTTCCTCTAAGTGGTGGCATGCTAAGTAGATTAAAGTTAATTAGAAAAGGTACATATACTCATAACACTAATTAAGCCTAATTAGGCTATACATTTAATCCATCACAAAATCAATTGCCAGGAGCTTCAAAAACACGACTGGGATAGTTTTCGAGACAGCGATCGATCTAGATTAGGGATTTTTTTTTCTTGGGGGTGGGGGAGAAGACCGGGATGTGCCTTTTTTTTTATTATTATTAATGTGGACCGATTGTTACATATCTTGATTAATTTTACGAGATGTGATTATTCTTATTTTAACTTCTTATGACTGAGAGGTATTCCCACTACTCGACCTTCTTTAATGGATCGATTGAATTTACCCAACCTATTTGTGGAGTGTAGAGCGACAGATGGGATGCAATAGGTTGAATATTTAACGTCTTCAATTTAGTAGATGTTTGCTTTAGTAGTTAAATACGATTTTCAACGTGGGTTTGACCTAAATCTTGAAAATTAGGCGTTCATTATTTATTTTTCTTATCTTTTTCACGAAAGGTCAAACCTTTTGCTAGCTGGATTAACTTGAACATGATGTCCATAGAACTTAAAAGGCATTGTTATTTATGAATCACTGATCTAATAAATATGCTGAATCAAACTCTCTGTGGCAAACAATTTGACAAAAATAAAACTATAATTTAATTATTTCATAATTAAGTCACTTTTAATACTATTTATTCCTTTATTATAACGGCTTCAATGTTTTCCAACAGAATTAAACCAAATTTTATCTATACGAAAATGCAAATGATAAAGGAAACGAATGCTTAAAAAGGATCTTGGCATCAATTAACAGTCGAGGAGATTCCGAGTAAGAGAATTGCTTGCGAATAACAATAACAATACTGTTAATGAATTATCTCATTTAAAAACTTAAATTATTAAATGAGGTTTCATAATATAATTTATATTATTCTCTAACACATCTTTCTCAAGTAAAATCTCTTTGAGCTTGAAACTTGCACAGATTCATACTACCTTTTACTTGATTTTTATTAAATAGAATAGGATAATGAGATTCAAATTCATGATTGTTGGGTTAACAAGGTTCTAAGACCATGTCAAGAAATCATCTGATCTAAAAAACTTTAATTGGTATATAAAATCACAGAATATAATTTATATTATTCTCTAACAAATAGATTTACATTGTTTCAAATAAGAAAGAAAAGGAAGTAGTGTTTATCCTTCTGTAATGCACGTATTTCGGTTGCCTTAAATTGGAAGCAGAATCCCTTGTGATGCTGTTTTCTTGAAAAAAAGTAGCGTGGCTCCGCGAAAAAAAAAACATTATTATAATATCACTGGGCGAGAAAAATTAAAATCCATCCCAGAATATTCTATACATGCCACCGGTTTCAATCCATCAAACGCTGCCTGCCTAACTTAGCTGAGCATGGAATTTTTCTGTCAAGAAAACAGTCGCAATCTTGTCCCTTACAAAAAACCTCGATACGTGATTCCTCGGGAAACAGTAAAAGCTACCTCTACAGTTCTTACGACTCTTGACATTTTAGAGTCAGGAGCAAAAAAATATGCACAACAGGATAAAAAGGGAACTGTGGATGATTCTTTTTTCTTCACGAACCCATCTTTTTATGACTCCAATCATTTTGTTTCAGCCGGAGCTGCACTTACATTCCACCGGTCCTTTTCAAATCCCCCCCAATTTCCCTCCGTGAAATTTGATGGTTTTATAATTTTCTAGTTCTTGTCATTTCCATTTGAATTTCAACTTCTTGTATTCATCTTCTGCTCTTTTAGCATCTTGAATTCTTCAGGTCTGTTTCTTTCCCATGATGGGGACATCGAAGGGGCAGCGTGAGTGACTGGCAAGGATCATTCAGAAGGAATGTATGAAGACACATTGTTCGTGCACATATTTTCCTCTCTGATAGATTCCTACTTGACTATGATTTAAAACACATAGTATTTACAACAGAGTTTTTGGATGATCAATAGGAGTCATATTCATATCGGCCAAAGGAAAATGATTAGTCAAGGTTGCGTAGAAGCAAAAACCTCACCTCATTTTACTATTTTTTTACCGGTTAATCCTCGATTCTTTCCACTTCCAAACTCTGTTTTCCTGTCTTATTTAAGCTGAATATGATAGTGTCATTTACAAATTTTAATAGTCTATAATCTGGTTTGAGCCTGCCAATCGGTCATTGACGAATATACTCGCACAGACTTGACCTAACACCCCTCGCTCGATCTTAATTAGTTAAATTAATTATCATAAAGATCTTTTGGAAAGATTAATGATATTAGCTAGCTAGATATTAAAACATGTGAAGCAAGAGAAGACATGGCTGGATCATCGGCTAATCAAATGTAGATTAATGCTTTAAAAAGGGCAAAAGCGAAGAGAGATCGCTTGAGCTAATGATCTGGATGATTAAATTATATATCATGTGAGAAAAGAGTAACATCTTTTCGGCACTGAAGCATCCCGACCATCAGTTCTTTCCTTAAAAAAAACAAGGACTGGAATTAATTTACTGTACTGATAGTTCAAAAACAATCAGAGAATTCGTTGTATAATCTATCAAACTAATTTTTGATTAGCGGGTTGTTGTTGTGTCGTTCACAAATAGTATCATATCTCAAATGATTTTGATTCTGCTAATATTTTAAAATAGCTGCTCAATCAATGAAACAAATATAAATATAAGACTGGTCGTCCATGCGATTAATATCTCGCATCTATAAAGTTATGAATGTCTCTTTTTTTTTCTTAATTAAAGGTGATGATGTTTTCCTTTACAAGTCTTTTTGTATATGGTATTTTTTTTTACTATTTATATCGAGATTATTGAATCCATAAAAAAATTAAAAAAGAGACATAAATACTGTTAAAACACCAGGTTTATGCATTACACTTGTTAGGTGGTTCTCAGAAAAAGACACGTGGCGATAGCAAACAAAGGGGCATTTCACCCTCAAAACGACATCAAGATCTCAGGATCGATCTAGAAACTTCAAAATTGAAAATCGGACCATTATCCATCCCTGAAAACAAGCTGAATGTTCTCCTGAAACCCCAAAGCATAAGATCCGATAAGTGGGTTTATGACTTCATCAGAAAAATAAAATAAACAAGGGACACGTAGACTTAGTTGAGGGAACCCACCGGAGCAGTGGCGAAAGCGAGTGATCGGGGAGTATCCAGATCTATAAAGCAGTAATTAAGCTGTCAGAAATTACCGTGGCTGGCACATGTTTGCTTCATGTAAATTGCAGTGTGCATGGGACTGATTCCAAAAGATAGCGGCCTTTTAAAGCCAACAGCTAAACCAAACCATTCACGGTTTCTATCAAACGACGTGTAACAAAGCTCTAAAGCACAAAGAATCCAAAATGTGGGGGTCAGACTATCTATCACGACGACACGTGGCAATGCACATGCCCCTGCAGAGTACAGCCCCAAAAGCCGTCAGCAGCAGAGTCCTCCTATCTTCTGTTCCGCTACCTTTTTCAATTTTATTTAAACATTTTCTTATATTTCCTTTTTAAAAATAAAGTTTGTGATGCTTATCTATAATTACAAAAAAAGGGTTGATGAGTAAATATACTATCAATGGTAATCGGTGAAGCGAAACACTTGCTAGTTCTTTATTGGAGACGAGTTTGGTAATCTTGGCCTCAATAATAGCACAAAATAATACTCCGTTTAGTAGATTTTCCCAACACTTAAACACACAAATCAACAATCAGATTTAAGTTGTATTTCAGGGTTGAGAAAACAATTGTCAAGCGAGGGAAGAAAAGATAAAACAGGATAGTATGTAATGGTCATTGTTTGAGTGGTTCAGACTAAGTGTTGTGATAAAGATTGTTTTTAAAATGTTTTTTTTTTATATAGATATCTAAAAATAATATATTTTTTAAAATAATTTTTAACATCAAAATATCTAAAAAATTAATTTAAAATAAAAAAAACAATTAAAAACACCATTAGACCTCACTGTAAAACAGTCCTATTTGTTGCCATGATCAATAAATAGTAGTGTAGACTTAGCGACAGATGCGAGTCAAAAGGTGCAGGCTTGTAGGCCCACTGGGCCTCACCCCCACAACCACAACTTTTCTCCATGCGTTTGCATCGCCATACTCAAGGGAGCCCACTCCCAACCCCATCCTCCCTTTCCCTATGCAAATGCAATACTACCTTGAAAGGACCATTCTGCCCTTCGAAGCCTGCCTAAAGATTATGTCAATTGTGCGAACGCTGGATGAGAATTATACATGGATCTAGTGGTCATGATTCATAGATGAGTGCTCAATCTAACAATGATTACACACACACCTTTTCTCACACACACACACACACCCACTTTAATCTTTTGGAACGAAAAGGCTAAGACAACCTTAATAAAGAATCAAGGACCATATGGTCTTAAGCCAGTTGGTGGTGGAGGGCAGCTGTAACTGAAGGGTGCCCGACAATGTTGTGGTAGGGTTTCATTTGTGTGCATGAATGCACATATGCAAAATCTTTGCCCAAAGGTACGCTGTTGTATAATAATTATAATTCAATCACGTGTATCTCTTATCCTTTTAGAATAAGTCACCGGAGATTTTTTTTATTTTTATTTAAAAAAACAATTACAAAAAGTTGGTTGGAAAAAATCCCGTATCTCAACAAAGGATATGTATCCGGCTTCTAATTAACAATAAACTACGATCCAGTAGTTTCTTATTTCAAGACGCAGCTCCCACTACATGGAGCACGGTGTTATTTCTCAAAACGATGCATGCGAGGTTGGTCGAGGCAGTCCCCCCCGTCAAGGAATTGCGTCTTCTTTCATTGGGCCTCACAATCCATTTTCTTGCACCTAGGTGCATCTTGACCGGCCCGATATTCTTATTATTAATAATAATAATTAATACCAATGAAATCACAATCAACTACTTCTAGAGATTAACCTCATGTAATGTTAAAAAAACCACCTTTAACGATAAATTATTTATGAATAATCTATAGTTTATTGATCCAATTTATAATTGGCTTGATCCTGCCCTAATATCTATTCACATGCACTTCTATCTGTTTCGTTGACACGTGACCACCAGTTTTGACTCTATCTCCAGCCGTGACGAAACCTGAGAGGAGGAGGAGGGATTATGTGTGCTGCTCCGAAGCTTGTTGGCCACAGCAACAACATATAAAAAACATAAAACTTGTTAACAGCAACTGATCTATATTGGAATTAGGTCTCGTGCTTGTGGGGTTCCTTAAACCCGATGCTCTTTATTCATTGACTCCATAGCCATGCATGTGAAAGAACATTCTTCAAAGATGGTTCACTTACCATCCCCAGGAATAAAAAAAAATGCATTTTGTCCTCCTTTTATCTTCCTATTTTAACTTTATATTTTATTTTGCAAAAGAGCCAGCTAAGGTTGAATTCAATAATAATTTTTAGATGAGATGGTTCCTTAATAAACACAAGTCATTCGGGGCTAGCCCCATGTGGTGTGGTTCGATTAGTTCTTTAGGTGACTTTACTCTTAAAAGTTTGGCAGGGAGGGAGTTTCTATTTTATCTGCTCGGTATAGTTATCACATGCGGGTTTTGACAGAGCTATATCGGACCCAGAAATCTTTCTATCAGCTAATCAAATTTTGCTTCTTCCAGGCAGACTAGTTGTTAGCTAGAAAATCATATGGATTATCTATTCATTTAATACAAGTTACAGTCTGAAGTGGGCTCTTCTTTTTCCCCTCCTCGTTCTAAATCTTTTCTGAGAACAAAATCTCTTGAAGATGCCACTGGTTGGCGAAATTGAAAGACTAAAAAGGTTATGTTTTGCCAACTTATATGATTCTAGCAGCCCAGACAATGAGATTAATATCTTGACTAATCACCAGATACTAAAGTATGAATAGGCTACTGCCACTTGGAAAGGCCCATGACTGAATCTTCTCTTTAAGAATTATAAAAAGATAGAAGAGAGGCTGCCAGTTATATCAATGGGACAACACTGTTCCCTAGCTATTTCTTCTTAATTTGATGTCTTGAAAGTGCTGACTGTGGAGATCATTCTTGCTGGATCAGTCACTTTTTCTAACGACATTGAATCGGACCATCCATAACTTCAAATTTTTTTATTCTTGTTTTTTTCTTGTGCCTGGTACAAGTGCCATCATCTTCCTCAAATTTCCAATCCCATTGCTACATAGATTAAGTAGCCCTGGAACTGTTCACGAATGAGAAGCAAGAAATCATGAACACATTTGCAGTGTGCCTAAATTTGCTAATTATCTGATCCGAATCATTGCACCTCCAATTTTTATGGCGGGGTGGACCGTGCAATCAAGAGCTAACCTGCTGCTAAAAAAAAAGAAGTATTCCCCTATGCTACGAGGGGAAGTTGGATTCTGGGATGTCCTTCACAAATAACATTGGTTGCATAGGCCGACTGGATCAAAGAGTGTCTCTTTGGGCTTATTTGAAAGAATGAAACTATTTTTTATTTAAAAATACATTAAATTTAATTTTAAATTATTTTTGACATCAACACATGAAAATGATCTAAAAATACTAAAAAAATTAATTTTAAATAAAAAATAAAAATAAATATTTTTATTTTTTTTCAAAAAGACTTTTAAAATGCAATTAGAAATGCCTTAAAACGAGTTCCATAATGAACTGTCTGGCCCCATGTTTTTTATATTTTTTTCCTTTAAAATTTTCGCTTTTGTTCCTTCTCATCATCACCAGCTCGGGATTTTACAGGAATGGATTTGGGCTAATCTCTATTGCCTGAGGATGCAGGGCTGTAGACTGGCAAAAGTTATGATGAGAAAAGTAAATGGGCCATGACGCTTGGGCTTTGACCTGGTTTTTGGAAGGTCGTTCAGAAATTTTAGTAAGGCTCGTGATCCTTGGTATTGGGCCCATATCATCCATTACTGACAGTGTTGAGAAAGGATGAAAAAAATTATTTTATATGATCTTTCTTTCAACTAACACTGACAGAATTAATTCTTCCACGGGCTCTCATTTGGTAGTGTTCTTATGTGATCAAGTCTTAAAAGTATTTCCAAGTGGATGTCTCCTTAGCGTGGTAGAAAAAAGAAAGATCACTATTTCATTGTTTAAGATGTACAAGTTTTTCTTTCTTTCTATTTCAACGCATAAGAGATATCGATCAGTGGATAAGTTTACACGTTGACATTGTGTTGTTCATCTGTTAAAGGTAACAAATATGCTTCGCATGTTTTGTGAAACTAAAACGGAAAATAAATTTAATATAAAGACGATTACTAAACATGCCAAACTCCTATGTTGTAGTATACTAGTATGAATGCCCTTGGATTGCATTTTTAAGGAAACATCTGCATTAACTGATAAGGATATGATATCGATGTTAAATGTTACGTCCTGTTTGACACTGTATTTCAAAAGCATTTTTGAAAAATAAATATTTTTTATTTTTTATTTTAAATTAATTTTTTTGGTGTTTTTAAATCATTTTTATGTGCTAATATCAAAACTGATTTTAAAAAAATAAAAAATATATTATTTTGATATATTTCTAAATAAAAAAAATACTTTTAAAAATAATGAAAGATTATTTGAAGAGGGCGATCTTTGTAACTAGCAGTAAATATAAAGAAAGCCCGTCAAGCAAAGAGATGAACACCACTTTACCGAACCTTTTGTTTTTGGCAAGAATTAGTTATATGCAATTCGAATGCAAAGAGATAATAATAATAATAATAATAATCATAAGTGGGATTCTTTTTAATTTCTGTAGTCTTTCTTTCTGTAAATCATTAGTTAGTATGAGCAAAATAATTATTTGTTTTTGCAATAGAGATGGCGTCTGTCCTCAATATATGCTGGTAAGCACGGAAAGCCAATTAACAGTAGCTCATCTTTAGTAATAGCATGGAACTTGGATGGAGAGAAAGTAGAGGACTACAAATTCAAATTAATCTGCTTAACCTTCCTATACTTTGAAAAAAGAAAACATAAAAAGTCAAACGTTCAACAAGAAGCATTAAAAAGAATTGATAAGTAAATTAATTATCCACGTAGATTAGATACCATATTACCATGTAGTACTATAGTGTCGTCTATTTCATACACATTTTGGTGTAAAACTACGATGAACATTTCTCTAAACTATCTTCCTTCACATCAAAGTAACTAATCATCATTATAGCTGATTAACAAGCCTCAGAGGATTGCCGGGATCGGAGTGCGGGCCGGGTGCTCCTATTTCAGAGGACAAGGGTGGCGGCTGTTGTTGGGGTGGCCACAGAAGGAGGCGCGGTTTTGGTGAAGCCCTTGTCCACGCCGGTGGTTGTCACACGCTCGCAGCGCGGACACATTGTAAGCGTGGATGCCGGGAGAGGTTCACAACCGTGAGGGGATATCACGGTTGGTGGATCCACCTTTAATGCCCTAAGCTCCTCCACTTCTCTTTGCAGCCTCCTGTTCTGCTCTGTTAATGAACCAAACCATCTCTTCAAGTACTCGCACTCCATCTCTGTCTGCTTAAGTTTGCTCCTATACGTGACCACAAAAATGTGTTAATATTGGAAGATTGTTCCAAAATAGTTCGTGACATTGTGAGAAAACAATTAAATGCTCATAAATATATTGACCCACTTGTCGGTCACGTGTCTTTATTCTCAAACCATATAGTAGTAGTCTTAAATGAAGTTTATTTGCGTTTGCAATATTTTAGGGTTCTATGGCAAGAAACTAAAGCACCTAGGCTAACTTCATATTTCAGATGTCATCTGCCTTCATGTAATTTGACAAATAGGTTATCTATCTTATTTTCAAAATTGCTACTATTAGACTTATTGTTTGCACTCCCGCCCTAAATTGCTCCTCGTCTGCATCCATTTTTACCATATATGTGGATTCGATTGAAATCCACTTCCAAACATTTTAGTATAAATAAATATAAACTCTAATATAACCATGTTTTCAACAAAAGACAAACAGTCTAGTTTCATCACTATACAAGTTTAAAAATCATACCTCGACAACATAAAATTTAAAAAGATTCATAACAAGCATCGTACAGTTTCACGTCAACTTCTGCCTCCCTTTACTGGCATATGAACAATTCGCCATTTTAAGGGCTCGAGAATTGCATTCTACCATCTTTTACTGTATAATATAATTATGAAAGGGACACGTTAACCGCCCCAAACAGGTTTTAAATGCGGTGGAAAAGTTCGATAATTTATGATGCCTAATCTCTTTGCTTTAGCCATGAAAATGACCAAACAATTAAAGCATCTTTATTTATACTGCTAACACACACACACACTCACCAATATATATATGTGTGTGTGTGTGGATGTATAATGTTCTAAGAAAAACCCAATACGCAAAAGATCTTATTCTTCCTGATGATGATAACCTGTACAATTTTATACGGGTAGACACAGAATCCGATTCGGATTATATTCGGTCAACTTATATATATATATATATATAGACACACACATACCTTATAATCATCAATTTTAATCCTAACAAGCAACAAAATATATAGTGAAAGGATCGAGAGAGAATTTAATGGGTAGCCCAAGCAAGCCGAAGCATGAAATAGTATAAATGTAAGGTACAGTACCTGGCTCTACGGTTTTGAAACCACACCTCAACTTGTCTAGGCCTCAGCTTCAACTGCAAAGTTAATGCTTCTTTCTGTCTCTGCATAGATAAAAAAGAAGTTAAACTCCACAAATTAATCTTAAATAAATCACAAAACATAATTGTTTTACAATAAATAGAGAGGGAGAAGGGGGAGGTTTAGTTACAGGGTTTAAGGTGTGCTGCTGCCTGAAACTTTCTTCAAGAAGGCGAGACTGTTCCTTAGAGAGACGGAGTTTTTTGCGAGGTGGAGCTCCATTAGTGCTTTCCTCTTCATCTTCCCTGCCTGCAGAGATCCATTCTTCTTCTTCTGCTCCTGATGGCTCTTGGTTTATGTCCAAATCTTTCACTGCGCAAATCCCTTGGCCGATTAATTGTCCATCATGATCATTTTCATAAATCAAGAAAATAAATTTTCTGGCATAAAATGAACCGGTTATTTAATAGATCAGCAAAACCATGTATTTTCATCATAGTAAAAAAAGAAAACAGAAGGAAGATTTCCATATTAGGAAAACTGGCCATGCAACGAAAGCAAAGCTATGAGATAGAATATCATGTAAAAACAAAAGGAAATAAAGAGATCAGGGTGGAGCTGGAGCTTGCCAGATGAAGGAAAAGAAGGAGATGAAACGAAACCAGGCATAGATATTGTCAACTCCAAGCTAGAAGAGCTTGAGCGTGAAACAGCCATGAAAGAAAAGCACCCTAGAAAGAAGATGAAGAAGAAGAAGGGGCTGATTTCGTAGGAGAGAGAAGGTTTTAGGTAAGAAAAAACAAACAAAAAGGACACAAAGCAGAATATGAAATGGGGGAGAAAAAGGGGGGAGCTATGAAAGCTCAAATAAATACTAGCGATGAAGAAAAAGAAAAAAAATGAAAGGTTGGTTTTGTTTTGATTTTAATTGTACCCTTTTCCGTTTTCTGGGCCAGGGTTTTTGACTATGGTCGTAAAGTCAAAAGGTCTGACCCATCGATTTGAGACACGTGGAAGACTATTAGAGGATTTGGGTGTAGGAGAATAGCCGGCAGGTTTTCTATTCAAGTGATTGGAGGGGTAGAGTCTGGTTGTCGGTTCAAAGGTCAGCTAATGAAATGATTGGGAGCCTAGACTTGGACTTTGAGCCCTGCTGCATACGCCATTGCTTCTCAAAATTATCTTAATTATTCTTCATCTTTAAAATTTCCGAGTGGCTGACCTCCCTACCAAAGGTTGTAAATTCCGTGATTGGTGATTCGTTTTTTTAATTAAATATATTTTAATTTTGAAATGTTTTGGTGTACTGTATTTAGGGTTATGCTTTTTATATGTATATGTATATATATAATTAAATATATTAATTTAAAAAAAATTAGTTCAAATTCAAAAATAAAATTATTTAGAATTATGTAATTTAATCTAAACAAAAACACAATAAATAATTTTTCTGAACAAAATTATGAACATGTATAATATTATGAGAATGTTTATCTCGCAATGTTATTATATTATCTGATTGCTCTGAAATTTTAACATAGTATATAAATATGCCAAGAGACTCCTCACATAATTTCATAATTTCATCTCAATCTAATAGTCGGATTATAAAATATGATTGATATTATAAAATTATTTATTATTTAAAAAAACATTATTTGACCGAAACGAAATGGGCGAAACGAAACCAGAATGTTTCAGCTGGTATTTGACAAAAAAATCCGAAATGAACCAGAATTTAAATTGAGTTAAAAACAATATTATTTTATCCATTTTTATAAATAATACGAAATATTTCAACAATTTCAACCAAAGTGAACAAAACTAACAACCCTGCTCCCAACAGAAGATAAATAAACCCATAAGATAAATAAGCCCATAACCTAATTTGCCTTTTGTTTTTTCTTCCCGTGATTCAACCGGGGACAATAACTATTTTCAATCAAGATATAGATGTTTGAGCTTGGGAATGTAAGGTAGGGCAGAAGGGGCAAGGACTAGATTCGTAATACGAGTGCAAAATTGCATCGTAGATATATCACCAGTTGCATATTGTGGTATGTAAGTTTCAAACTCTAAACTTCATGCATAAGCTCTCTATAAAGAGCTCACTTATCACTAAACCAACCCCTTGCTGGTTAGTGTCTTACAATGTTGATACAACACGTGTATGTGGTAGAAGTGCTGTTTGCTATCACCACTATAATATTGATAAAAAGGAACAAAAACTATCCAGTCAAAAATTACCAATAAGCTCATAAATCGTGATTTAACATGTTAGCTTGAGTTTTGAGTTGTGTTTTTCATTATTTTTTAATTGATTTTTCTTATTATATTTGACTGAAAATTGAGTTTTGTAATTTATTTTATAGGGTTCTTAGATCTCATGATCCAAGTCGATGTTTTGACAAGTTGATATGAGTTTTGAATTTGATGGGTTAACCCAAATTAAATTAGATAATTTGTTTATCTCTTCTTTAATTTATTTTTTTATTATGTTATTTTGTAGGTTTTCATGTTTTTATGACACAAGTTGTATATTTGATAGATTAACTCGAATTAATATAATATATTATCATCTCAATATTTGAAAAAATAATTATCCAATATACCACTATATTGATATTTAAAATACATTATGTTTTGAGTTTATAGTTTTTTTTATTAAAAACATATGTCAATAACTCTTACGAATTTTTAGTTTTAAAAAAAATTAAACTGGCCCACAATTTAACGTATGGCGATAATCTAATTACATATAACTGTTGTGGTACTTTCCTGGTAAATTTGCACTATCAGCTACTATTAATTTATTTGAAAATGTAATTAAGGTTTTTTTTGAAAATATTTTTTTTATTTTTTAAAAATAATTTTTGATATTATCATATAAAAATAATTTTAAAAAATCAAAAGAAAATTAATTTAAAATAAATAATAAAAAAATTCAAAATTTTAAAATAAGTGCCAGACATACCTTCATCTTTTCAAGCCCCGACTACCACCCCCGTACATACTCGTTTGTCTTCTTTTCTCCTCCTTTTTTTTTTCCGGAAAAAAAACTTAAATACCCCGAGCTCTTATTGCCTACCATAAATTAAGTCCGTCACCTTTTGGGATAAGGCACTTTCATAGTTGTAAGATATTTTAATTTGGTCCTTCAATTTTTGCTTTTTTCATAATAGTTATGCATTTTCCCCACCAAAAATAATATATCCGCCCCGCAGCCAATATAATTTGGTCTTTTAATCTTTATGATTGTAATCCCAACTAAAAAATTCCTGGTTTCACCTGATCATGACAAACTTGAGAAGCACAGTTGCAAATAATTATTTATAATTTAGAAATCGTTCATCCATCATTACACATATCTCTTATCTAGACTTTGTTTGGGCGAAACCAACCAGGAATTTAATGGACAGCCACTTTATTCATCTTGGACTTTGGTTGGCTCAAGACGAGGAAGCACAGGATCTTCCATGTTCTTGCAACTTGTTGTTGAGTTGATGATGCAATTTCCGTGCTAAATAGTGCAGCCTTTGGAATGGTATTTTCTTTTTCTCTAACATATCAGGAATTTGAAGAAAAAAAAGAAGAAACCCAGCACTTGAAGGAGCATGCATGTGTTCTTCCATTACCTGTAATTTCGACAGAAAGTACTTATTTTTGCAGAATTTTGTATGCCATTTCGTATATAATTAGACAACGTACTGAAGGATATAAGTGCTGTTTTTTACCGGAAAACCCCGACCGGATCGACTTTACTTGTCGCCACTCATGATGCCATCTTATACCTTAATTACCACCACTACCCTTGCAACCTTTTAACAATCTACAGAGACTTATCGTAGGGTCCTAGTTTAATTTCACGTGATTAATAATCGAGACGAGCTTGGTCCCTGGGATTGTGACTTAATTTGCCAAACGGGCATAATTAATATATGATTCGAAGACTTTAGTTTAGGGAAATCAATGCTCGAAGGAACAAAAGAATTCCAACACTAGCACGAGACTAGGCATGCTCTCTGTCTAAGAACCAGTCAGTGCATTTTCTTTCACGATGTTGTGGAGTTGTCTTAATCCGAGACAAGTATTCGACGCTAGTCTGAAACCCTGATCTGACATCGCAATAAAAATCCACTCGGACAAGCCTGGCCTCGATAAACAATGAATGCGACTCATATACATGTGTATTCATTTGGTTCAATGTACATAGAAGTATCTTTATAGTTTCAGTTCTTACGATTGTTTTTATAACCGGAGTGTCCGGTCAGCTTACGCGCACCACAACTAATTCCCGGACTCATTGAACATCCTGCAAACCCAGTGAGCATGTAAGGCACCGCGGGAGTGACAGACATGCATGATAGGACTTGAACCCTTGATGCAAAGAAAGAAAACAAGTTCCCTTTAACCGCTAGACCAAGACCCACTTGCAGTTCTTACGATTGTTTCTCCCCCTCAAAGGAGGCTCAACTTTTGGCCCCACAAAGCAAAGGCAATTAAAAGATATCTCATTTAGTTTAACCAAGAATTCATGTAATCTAGGATGCTGTTGATTAGAGGGTAAGAAACCGGGGTTTCAAATTTTGGTTCCGGTGAGAATAAAGTTCCAAAACAGCAACAATGCATCCCTAATCTAAAAAAAAGCCCTCGTTTTGAAGATGATTAAAGAATTCTGGGAAGTGATTTGGGAGGTCAATCTGTATACATGTTCACGGAATAAAATCAGACTGTAAATACAAAATATAATGTTTCGTATAATAAAATATGAAGTTTCTATATAGAGGACAGTTTCTATAAGACTTCTACATAGAGCATCAAATTAAATGCAAAATATCCTCTCCGTTGAGGATGGATAACCATTCTAGAAATTTTTGTGATTCAAACTTGGGTATGGCACAAATGTTGTTAATGATTTTATTTTGAATTTTTAATAATTTTCAAATTGGCAGCATGCTATGAAAAGGTTAGAAATTCTAGATGATCAAGACCCGTATAATTTTTGAAGGGAAAAAAGGCATAAGTAAAATAGTTCTAAGCATAATTGAACAGCAAAGCCGTGATGCTCTTGCTTTTGATAATAAAAAGATGTCACATTACTTATGCCTATCCAGAAAAGAAAAGAAAAACGAACCAGAGATAATAAGTGGAAAAAGAAAATCAGATGAGGTCATGGCTCATGAATCATTAGGGATAGGTAATTTAATATAAATTTAATGAGTATAGAACCGGTCGGATTTTTTTTGATAATTATTTTAGCTAATGTGTAATGAATAATATAAGTATATATTACGGAGTAATATTTTTTGAAAGTTTTTTCCTTTCATCAAGGATTATCTCTATCTACTTTTATTTTTATTTTTTATTTTAAAAAAATATATATTTTTTTAAAATCGAGTTGAGCCTAACTCAACTAAATAGGTCAGCCCATCCAAGTTGGGCCAAAAGGCTCAACCCTGCTGGACTTGGGTTGGGCCGAGAGCAGGTCCAGCCTAAAAGTTAGAAAAAAAGGATGTTACACTATTTATACAATGCGTGAACAGTGCAGAGTGAATTAATTCACTCTTGCACTGTTCACGTGGTCGGTCGCGATGACGAGAGGCTCACTTACTGATATCACGGGGTAGAGGAGACCGATTTGGTTCTTTCAGTGATCATGACATCGGAAATGGTGGTTTGTGGTGGCCAAGAGCATCATTGGAAGGTAGCTGCTGCTGCTTGGTGTTGGAGTTGTGGGAAAAGAGTGGAGTCACTAGACTGATGCAGGTGCTGCCGGTGAAGAGGAGAGGTTGTCAGTGCCGAAATAGAAGCTGCCAGTGCTCGCCAGTAACTGCCGAGGAGAGAAAGGATTACATCCATGGCTGTTTTTGAGAGAGAAAACTGTGACTGAGAGAGAGGGAGTTGTCGATGGTCCTGCCGACACCAAGGGTGGTTATTGGTCGGTAGTCATGCTATAAATTTTTTTACGTTGTGTCATCATCTTTCTCCTCTCTGTTATGTTATTTTTTTGGTCAAAATTATTTGTTCTTCCAGACGTGCATGAGACTAAAAAATGATGAGAAATAAGCTAAGGGTGGTGAGTATTGTGTGTGTGTGTTTATAGTGTGTTTTGGGTGAAAAGGCATCAAAATGATGCATTTCATAAACTGAGGTTTAAACTTCAGTTTTGTGGGCACTACAGTTATAAAAACCGTAGTACATTCTTTTACCAAACGGTTTGGTTCTGCAATGAGTCTCAACTGCAGAAGCCATTGTAAAGTCAAACACTCATTTAATATGAACTTAACCCAAACCTAATTTGAAACATATATAACCATATTGCTATTTTATATTTTATCGAATATAAAATAATAAAATATAAATATAAAAAACTGAACAACAATTTTAGGAATCAAGATGCACGCGTAGTCATGCACTACACACCCTACACGCGCACGGGGAAAGACACGAGTGAGGAATTATAAGGGAAGAGCGTGGCTGTTGTGGGACCCAAAGTTGATGATTAGGTTATGGACATCTCATGGAACACCCGTGGACACCATCTTCATCATTGGGCAGGGAACCATAAGGGGCCCTCCGATGTCTGGTTGTCCCTATCGTGGCTCTGCTGATCGGGTAGTCCATGAATCCTGCAATCTCAGTGGATAGCAAGTGGGTCTCGTCTTTCTACGCGCACACACTCACACAAATTACTGTTTCTTATCAAACATTCCTAAATTCCAAGGGGGATTGATTTGATTAGAATTCTCTGATACGAGGCCGACCGCAGAAGAAGCATTTGTCTGTTTGATTGTCGCTCCCATTTTCACTGTGATCATCGGAAACCTGACATGAAAATATGTGCTTGCCGACAGGATGTTTGTAATTTCACGAGATAAAATTTCCTGTTCTGCTGACAATTTCTTAAGATAATATTAGAATAACAAGCCACCCCACACAATTCATTCTGACGTTTAATTTGTTTCGTAAATCTAAAATACAAAATAAAGGAGAAAAATAATATATAAAGCATGTCTGACTTCATTTCTCTTGTAATTAGCTATAATAGTATTCTACTTGTAAATACGACATGACCCAACAAACTTTAAATCTTGCAATCACCTCAACAGTAAATAGAAAAGGAGTTTCTCATCGAAGTAAAATCGGTATAATCTGTGCCAAATTTCCGAAGCAGTGAACTTTTTCTTCACAGTGATCGATAATCCATAAGATCAAACTCTCGCAGATTAAAGAATAAATTTAACAAGTCAAAATTTAAAAGCAAAACGAATAAAAGAATCAATGTCTTTTGTGAAAGAAAAAAAAAGAGTATTCATTACGTGCGCCTCAATGGGAAGCCTGCAGTTTTCTGGACAAGTGTTACGAGTTACCTCGCCTTTTTTACCAACCACCACTCTCATACAGAGCCACGAATTTCCCCAACCCGGGGCTCCAATATCGGCAAAAAGTCACTGTTATTATCTGAGGATCAAGCTCGGAGAGATCGGCAGGAGCAATATCAATTCTAGGCCTTTTGCACTCTGCGTTTCACCTGGGAACATTATCAATTCTAGGCCTTTTGTCAATTATGTTTTAGTTGGTGCTTGTTTTTTTAATTGAACAAAAGGTTTTAGTTTTGAAATGTTTCAGCGTGTTATTTCGAGGTTATATATATATATATATTAAATTTTTTTATTTAAAATTGTGTAATTTAATCTAAAAAAGACAATAAAATAATTTTTCTTAATAAAATTATGAGTATATATAATATTACGATCAATCTCGCAAAGTTACTACATTCTCTGATTGCTCTGAAATTTTAACATAATATATATAAATATATCAAGTGACTCCTCGTAAAAATTTATCTCAATCTAACGATTGGATTAAGAAATATAATTGATATTATAAAATTATTTATTATTTAAAAAAAATATTATTTGGCCGAAATAGAATGGGTAGAATGAACATGAATATTTCAGCAGATATTTGACTAAAAAATCCTGAATAAATAAAAATTTAAATCAAAATAAAAATAGAAACTGATTTTTGTGTCATCTTTTTAAATGATACAAAACCGTTTCGATCGAAATAGAAATAGAAACCGACAGAAACTGACAACCTTGCCTCTGCTTGAGATGACATGCATTCAATGATTTAAGATTGCCTCCTTTTGGGTCAAAGATTACCTCACGATCTTCACTACAAACTGGTTTCTCGAGGCAAACTACTTTGAACCTTGTTGCATTTAAATGTCAGGGACATTGAAACCGTCCTGATTTAAAATATAATAGCAATTGCTTTTTCAGCATTAAAATAATATTTTCTTTTTTTAAAAAATATAGTTTTTTAATATCAGCATATTACAACAAACTAAAAACATAAAAAAAAATATTTTCAAGCAATAGATCTTTTTAAAAAAATCGTTAAAGTATGTTTAAGATCAAGATTTTTTTTTCAGGCACAATTTTTTTTCAAAACACAAATCACGGGGAAAAAAACACTTATTTTCTGCGGGTCCCACCAAATTCCCAACATGACATCCTCAAAGAGAAGCACAAAATAGCTCAATGTAACAATTACATCCGAGGCTCAGATTACATGAAAATACAACCTCCAAAAGGTAAGTTATTGGCGTAGTTCTCTTCACCTTAGTACAAACCATACAGATTTGACCTATACAATCAATGGCCGATGCAAAAGCTTGATTCAACATGGATGCAAAAACTATGGCCTTAATCCTGGATCCAGTTCACTTGCTGGTAAAATGCTTGTCCCTTTTTCCAAGGGTTCATCAATTCTTGTTGCAGGAGTTCAATTTTTCTATATCTCAATCCCCAAGAAGACATAATGGTTGTCGCATACTAAGCTCCGCTTTGAGCGCTGGAAATCTCTCCAGGTCATGAGACTCACCAAGAACTTTCTGCATATAAACAAAGAACGGAAGAAATCAACATTACTGGAACCGACAAATCATTGAAATCAAACGGATGCTTTTATATAGTCAAATGCATTTTGAAAGCGACTAAATTTGAGCTTTCAATTACCGTCAGCATTTAAGGATCACGCCAGATAGACATTTAAAATTCTTATTAACACAAGCCTGTTCCAGCTTTGATGTGGGCTACACAGGAGCCTGTAGCACACCAGACAATCCCTATTTTGCATGTTATAGCAAGCAAAATAGAAAGAAAAAAACCTACTTCAGTCGTTACCAGCAAGTAAAAGGACCCTGGTCCCATCCAAAAATTGTGAAGGATTCATGCCAAACCAAGACCATGCTAAAATTTAATTTTTGAAGACCAACAGAAAACGCCTTTGACCAAGAGTAAAAAGTCCCTGGTCTGTTGTTATGACCGTTTCATACTGATAAGAAAATGAATTTTTTATATGTACAAGTGATTAGTAACCCTCTTCATGAAAATTAATTTTTCATGCACTGCTCGTTTCACGTTGGCTAGTCATTAAGAGAGCAGTTTGAGTATAAAAGGAACAGAAATGACAAGGAATGGTGGGACTCACTGTTCGCAACTTGGGAGCCAAAACTTCTATTAATACAAATTAATTATCATATATTATCCACAGAAATTTTCCTAGAATTTTCCATAAACCTATTTTTGAACGAGAAATCCATGAAATCATATTCAATTCTTATAAAAAAAAAATATGAACATGATATTAAACACAAGGAGACAAAAAATCAAGCACATAAGTTGCACCACTTTATTTTACTTTAAATGGCTCTTACAAATTGTATACAATTACATAAACATAAAAATAAAAATAAAAACAAAATCATAGTTAAAATAAATAGACTTGGTAAAACTTTGGATATAGGTAATTTCCCAATTTATTGTTGCATGATTTAAAAATTACTGTGCTCATGAAATATGAACAAGCAACACAAGAAAATTTTATGCCCATCCCCCTTCATAAATTATTAAAAGATCTGGATCTAGTGCAAAAATAAAATGATTTAGTTTATAATTTCAATTTAAATGAAATATGCAATATTTTCCCCTCGAGCACACATGCCCTCATATGCAACGTTTTTGAACAGAAGTTGGGGGCACAAATTTAAATGCAATAGTCATCTAAGCAAAATGATGCTCAATCTTGGGCAAAGATTGTGGACTTCTATTCATCCATTCTGTAAGGGATTTAATTCAAAACTGAGCAACTTTATTGGATAGATCTTATTACCAATGATACATTTAGTATGGTAGACCATATTGAGATGCAGAATGTTAAAGTTAGGGATATGCTTGGTAACCGGACTGAAATCGTTTTTGGAGAGTAAAGTGTTTATCACACTAAAACATAAAAAGGGATTGTATATCCCAACTAAAGAAACAACATCACTAACACGATAGGAAAGATAATTAAGTAGTGCCACTAAATAATGTAATTAGCAAAGCACTTTCTGAATTGATGAATCTGCGCCCAGAGCAGCATGCAGACCCAATAGCCAGCTCTCGGGACCAAAACATGTTCAGAAATTTATGTGAACAAAGACAAGCATGGACAGACGCACCACACCCCAAGTAAATGACTTCATTATGTTTTTGCATTCTATCATTGTAACAAACAATGCTCATGAAAAAAACCATTGGCAAAGGCCACTTTAGTTCCCTATAGTTTGCACTGTGTGCACTTTAGTCCTTAGAAGTAGTGGTACAATGTTACCCTTGTGGGGTGAGGGGGGCGGAGCGCCCCTTTTAAATTCTAATTGATAAAAAGATCCAACAGAATAGTGTGCAAGCTATAGGGAATAAGAGAGGTTAGCACAAACAATTTATGTTACAAACAGAAGTTATCAAGCATCCAAAACACCACTAACTCATAATTATAGAAGAAATTTATGATTGAGTTTGAATCAAGATAGACAATCCACGCAAAAAGTTTTAAATGGCAAGACTTCAGAGAGATGACATACCAGTGCCGCAGCATGTGCATCCTGCAAAATATTCCCATCTATCTCCAACCTGGCAATAGGAAACTCTGGAAGATGTCCAGATTGCTTTTTCCCAAGTAAGTCACCAGGTCCACGGAGAAGAAGATCCATATTTGCCAAGTAAAAACCATCTGATGACTTTTCCAGCACTTTCAGACGGTCAAGGCATCTGGTTGTAGATGCTACCAGCAAACATTTGGACTTCCTTGCCCCACGTCCAACTCGTCCTCTAAGTTGATGCAACTGAGCTATTCCAAATCTTTCAGCATTCATAACAACCATCATAGATGCATCTGGGACATCAACACCAATCTCAATTACTTGAGTGGAAAGCAGTATACGAGTTACACCAGATCTGAATCGTTTCAACGCTTCATCTTTATCATCACTCTTCATTTTTCCATGTAACAACCCGCAGTTATAACCCTGAAACCTGTGAGATATAACTTCAATATCAGCAGTGGCAGCACGTAGCTGAGGCAGTTGCTCTGATTGTTCAATTACTGGGTACACAAGATACACTCTCCCCCCTGCCTCTAACTCATCTCGCATCATCTAGCAAAATCAATTTGATAATCAATTAGTGTCGGTGGTAATAGGAGGGAGAGAGAAGCAACTAACAAAAGTGTGGCTTTATTCCCGCTAACCTACTAAACTTTTGGAGTTGCCAAATCTAGCCACTCTTTCAAGTCTCCATTAAAATCAAAATTTCATGATATCAAATGCAACAAAAGCCTTTGAACTTAACATGCAACATGGAAACTCAAACATTATAATTTAAGATAGCAATAAAAATTGATATCTTGGATTACATTTAGGGTTTTGTACATAAATGGATTTATAAAGTTAATCTGCTATTTCAGTCTCTCTCTCTCTTAATAGTATAACTTCGTCTATGTTTAAATCCTATACGGATAACTAACCATTAATGCTATTCTACAGAATTGCTTTAACCTAATTAAATATAGGATGCATCCAAAATTGATTTTCACAACAAGGGGATTGTGTGTCTTTAAAAACTTTCGTGTGGATTGCCATGTCTTAGATTTTTTTAGTATAATGACCATCACAAATAACTTATACTAAACAGCAGAACATAGTTGCTAGCATGTTTATTTTACTTTCAAATAACATTAATTTTTCTATCAATATTTTCATTTGAAGTTAGGAATGGTTTACAATGTTCAAATTTAAAATCAAGCAATTTCAATTGCTAATAAAGGACACTTTAAATGAAGATTAATTTAGTCACTACAAAAGTTATGAAGTGGCATTAACACAGATGGTGGAGTGCAAATAAAACCATTCCTAATAGAATTACCACAACTGACATTTACAAAACTATGGTTTACACTCTTAGGATCCTAAAAAATACATAACTATGAACATAGTAAGATCCTTAAAGTAGATAGCCAAGTATATGGTAGAAAAACACAATAAGATAGTACAAAGCATTGGGATATATTATACATACAAATTTTTGACTGGGAATATATATGAGAGATGGAGGATCTTTCTTAAACACTATCTTTCTCTTCACCAACAGTTCAAAGTGGTATGTACTTTGGAAGGGTTTGGAAATTTCACTAGCAAGTTTGTTTTTCCACCTCTTGGTCATTCACCTCAATGTTGATTTTTGCTTGCTCAATCCCCCATAATGCATGTGCTGTGTTATAAAAGACCTCCAGAAATATTCTCAGTGATTTAGAGTGTGCGGAATGGGTGAACTGACAGAATTTCAAAGGTTTGTTATTGAATAAGGTGATCATTATTGGATATAAGAAAATGGTAGATTAAACAGGAGTAAGCTATCTCAGATCTCTCTGAAAAACATCCCCGGACACTCCCCAAAATGCTACATGTTACGAGGTTCCTAATAAATGTTACAATGATTGTGTCATTGGACCTGTTATAAGTCCTCTAGGAAGGTAAGAAAATGTCCCAAGCCTGAAGACATCCTGCTCATGTCATGAAGAAGTTATGAAATACTTAAGACGTGTTTTAAACAACACAGTACATTTAGACATGTTAAAATAAAACAGTACCAAACCTTGTAGACATCTTCAAAGCCATCATAATTTCCTTCAAAAATATATGTTTCAACCGGAACTCTACCAGGAGGCAAGTCTGTTATCTGCCAACAAAGAAACCAAACAATGTCCTCATAAGGGGTGAACTTACTTAAATCCACCAACAGCTTGTAAATTTCAAAAAAGAAAAAAAAAATAGTGTAGGAATTCATGGGGATGCATAGGCACTTTTATTAAGGGGGGAAATCAAGCTAGAAGAACTCAAGCATATGACTCTAGGTCACGAACTTAAATATATGTAAGCAGCTGTCTACTTTAACTGCTATGTATTACATGAATGAAGTATGCAGTGGCCCTTATTAGAAACCAGAAAAAAAAGTTAAGAGAAGAAAACCATGAAATTGGTTTTGAAAGATGTATATGTGAAGTCTAGATAACCTTGTCCATAACCAAGATATAGATAACTTATGCCCAACATTATGAAATAAGGCTAAAAGATTTAAGGAAAGTCTTAAAAAGCTGCTCAAATGAAAAGATTATAACAACTGCAGAGGCAAAAGATTTAATTACTTGTGTTAAAGACATATCCCCATATAACGCCAGAGCAAGTGTCCTTGGAATGGGAGTGGCTGACATGGCAAGAACATGTGGGGCCATATGGAAATCACCTTCTGAAGACGTATCTGTGTTGGATGCTGACAATGAACTTGGTGCGCTATGGTATAGCTGCAGGGATCAGGTACCATGCCTTAATCATCCGTCTTATAAAATAATCACGGAAAGATAATGAAACCTTAAGTTGCAAGTGGCAGCATTAAATTTTATTTAAAATAAATGATAGCCAAATGATTTTCAGCACAACAAAAATAGCAAAAAACAACTTAGAAACATGCATGAGGTAAGAGATTCACCTTTGATAAAATTTTAAAGTGTGGAAAATTGCAGGTGATATGTACTGAGTTTTGACTGTATCAAGACCTAATTGGTGCGGTGAAGTTATTGGAACTAAGGTCTATTAGTTTGAAGTTTGAAATTGTTGTCTTCAAACTTTGTTAAGATTGCAAGGATATCCTGGTGTTGCTTTAAATGAAAAGCAAAAAATCAGATTTAGCAAAACTGATGTATTAGAATTCTTACAGAACTCACAAACATCACTAACTCAGCTGCTAAATCTGATTTTTTGCTTTTCATTTAAAGCAACACCAGGATATCCTTGCAATCTTAAAAAAGTTTGAAGACAACAATTTCAAACTTCAAACTAATAGACCTTAGTTCCAATAACTTCACCGCACCAATTAGGTCTTGATACAGTCAAAACTCAGTACATATCACCTGCAATTTTCCACACTTTAAAATTTTATTACATCAATTTGACTGCATCCTAGAGCCCAGTAGAGTTATTATATCAATTCTCAGCACTTTGTCTAGAAGAATAGGAGGAATATATGCAGCATAAATAATTCTTGGACCTACATTGAGTTATATGTAGCTCCTGCATAAATTTAAGGAGGCAGTCTTCAGAGTATGTTTTGGAAAATCATGATCGATGGGAAAGCATAAAAATGTAATATTTGCTATTTAGTCCAAAACATTTCTTGCTCTCGAATCTACCATATTCAGTGATGGGCCAGCAAGCCACGCTGCAACTGAAGCATAATCAGATGTACAGGAAATCAACACAAGGAAATGATTTTATAAAACAACAAAATATTGCTCTGCAATGCTATAGAAACCTGCTCAGTAAATATTACATATTTTGGCAGTGTTGGGGGTGGGGTGGGGTGGGGGGTGATTTAGCACCAGGTCTTGACAGTTTCTTATAGATAATAGGATCTTTCAAGTTCCTTTTTCTAGGTGACATTAATGGGGGTTGATTGTGGGCCAGGGTGTGTCAGCTCTTACTGATAATAAAAGTTCTATAGTGTGCTCTATATGCAGCTCTGTAAGATGAAGTTAAAAAAGGATTTAATATCTTATTTCCCAAAAACTGTGAACAAAAACAAACAAAATGGGGGGAACAGTTCACAGACAAACCCAAGTTTAAAATTGAAACTTGGTTGAGTGCAGTAGTACAGAACTTATGAGAAACACACCAAATATCACCGATCCATGTAAAATTCTCATCTATAAATCACCAATTCACATCATGAAATTCTTGTCTAAATATTTTGG
This sequence comes from Salix viminalis, assembly GCA_029228465.1. Lineage (NCBI taxonomy): Eukaryota > Viridiplantae > Streptophyta > Magnoliopsida > Malpighiales > Salicaceae > Salix > Salix viminalis. Next base: position 7,924,690 of record CM055435.1, read on the forward strand.
CATTACATCACTAATTCATATAAAATCATCCTTCACCTGGCATAGTTATATTCTGCCATCAATAAGTTGGAAACCAATGACCCCCATAGGCCACATCAACTCGGTAAAGATTACACAACCCTTTCCTTCTCATTGTACTTAAAAATCATCCACATCATAAAAGCACCAAAGCTGTGCGTGACACTTGCATAAAAAACTCTACACAGCCAGCTCAAACCTCCTCAGTACCTCCACTTGCTTCCAACATTGAAACTCAGTTTCTGTGACCATTCAAAGCAACCACAAATCTCCAGAATCATTCACCCAACAAGCTTCAATTATCAAGCCATTGGCCTATAACATGTGATGGATGGATTGCGAAGAGTGACTTGCAGGATTAATATTTGCTTATTCTATGTTTTTAGTATTTTTCATTAACTTTATATTTCCTATTTAGCACTTAAGAAAGTATTAGGATTTAGTTCTATAAACTATTAATATGATTTTCTATGGCTTAATGTTCCCTATTTTCTTCAGATGAGTATAGAAGTTCAACTCCTCGGTGAGAGTTGTACCTGTAACCTCGGGCTCAACTCCCATTCCAACTAGGCTAATGTTCTTTTGCTTGCAGTAGCTTCAGACCCATACAAGCCACTGCAGTTAGGCATTAGTAATGAGTCTGAACATTGTTTGATCAAATAAATGAGTATTTGAGATTTCATAGAATTCTCTTAAGAAAAATATTGTTTTTTATTTTACTCATCACTTGGTTTGACATCAGCAGGAATATGGAGAAGATGTTTGTACTTAAAATTTGATATTTTTGAATATTTTCTAATCTCCTTGCCACAATATTCTCAAGAAATTGAACACCAAGAAAAAATAAAGAAATCACATCATCATGCTGTTTGAGTAAATCTTCACTGACAAGTATAGCAAGTGATTGCAACAACAAAAGACAAGAAATAACAGATAAGCTAACTAGATATTTACAGTAAAATGACATCATACTCGAGCAAGGAGGCAGACAACCTTACTATTAAACCTTCCTCTCTGGATCACACCAAAGCGTTGTTGCTCATCTACTACAGCAATGCGTAAAGCAGAAAATTCAACATTCTCAGATATCAAACTGTGGGTTCCAATGACCATAGAGATGTCTCCACTTTGGAGATCCTGTCAATTAATTCAATGAAAAAGAATCTCAAAGGTTGTCTTTTAAAAATCAAACAAGCATTTGATAAAAAAGCATACCCTACGAATAATCCGTGATTGTTTTAATGGGGTTGATCCTGTTAATAAAGCAACAGAAGGCTTTGGCTGGTCTTCGTCCATAGTCTCTAGCAAATTAAGTAAGTGTTCATAATGTTGGATCGCAAGCAACTCAGTTGGAACCATGAAAGCTGCCTACAGGAGGGGAAAAAGGAGTAAACCCAAATGAAACATTTATTACCACCCAAATATACACATGGTGAAGGGAGAAATTTCTCAAGACTGGGGAGCAACACAAGGTACAGAAATTTCATTATATATATGTAACACAGAACATACACATTGTAAAGTGATAACTATCAAAGAAGTTAACATGACAAAATATGTGGGAACAATCCAGAAAAATAAAATAAATTAAGAAACAAAATACGTATATTACATAATATGTTCATGAAGTGGCCAACCTGATAACCAGAACCAATAACCTCCATACAAGCCAGAAAAGCAACAATCGTTTTCCCACATCCAACATCACCCTGAAACAAACATCAAATTTGAAGAATGAAATCGTTTATAGAGTTCAAAAATCCCAATCACCGGCCACAAAGTTTACCATAGAATCTGATTACTCTATACTTATAACCAAAACCAACTCTTTGGATATGCTCAAAATAGAACATCAGATTGAAAGCAATTAGAAACAGGTTCTACATTGTTTTTAATAAAACAACTTGTCATAAAATCCAGAACCTGCAAGAGTCGATTCATGGGAACTGGTCGCTTCAGATCCCATATAATTTGTGAAGAAGCACTTAGTTGGCTTGAAGTAAGGGAATATGGAAGAGCCTTCAAGAATTTCTTGGTGAGATTGGACCAATCTTCCACATACACAGCATTCAACTCAGGTTTACTGTACTTGTCCAGCAGTCCATCTTTCTCCATTTGTGAACCAAGACCTTCAAGCATTTGAAATAAGCGCCCCAACTGCAGAGAGTGATACACTAGAGTTAATAAAAGAACAGCCACGAGGGCATCAACACAAAAACAACTTGCAAAAAAAGGAAAAGACAGGAACAAGTAAAATAGATAGTGACCTTCCAGCTACTAAAAAGAGAAAAGAGAAGGATGCAACCCAGACAATGGCGGTAAACAAGATTTAGGAAAAAATATCATGTGAAAATGTCACCAGGAGCATTATCATCGATTAAATAGCATGCATTCCAGATCTTAACTCACTCCCTTTTATAAAATGGTCTGCTACTGCAATGAATCATATACAAAATGAACAATAATGATACAAAGTGAATCCGTTCTGTCTCACAGCAATACAATTGTGATTCATATGCCATATAGTAACATGAAATTTAAGATCACCTGTAGATAAAAGAATTCATCAAAAATAAGCCTCTTGCGGGCTAAATCAGCCTCCTCTGCATTTTTTGGCTGGTGGATCCCTATATATGCCTGCAATTTTTTGAGAAAAGAGATTTGGGTTTATCAAAATAAGCAAGCATCGACAGGAAATAAAAGCCACATGTTCCATGTTTGTGCACATAAGAGGTACTGCAATAGTTAAATGTTCACAACACAATTAATTTTGTTGTTGAAATAGTATTTTATAGCATTCTAATCTGTTGAGGAGCTCCAACACCCACAACGATCACTGATCAGTGCTCCTAAAAGCCCAGGACTGCTTGGAAAAGACAGAACTGAAGCACAGTAAACCACACAATTTACCTCAAAACTTGATGATAATTTAGGTGATCTATCAGCAAATCAAGCATATTATCACTAGTGACATTAATGGTCATTCCCGTTATGTGAAGACCCAAATATGCAGTAATATATCAATAATTGAAACATATTCTAGAGGAGTTCCTTACTTCATGGAGATGTAAAAGTCCAAATTCCTGGATGATTTCTTTTGGAATAGGATCAACATCAGCAACCAGGGCTCGTACAACTCTGGAAGACATAGATGAAAGGTAAGAGCATGTAGATACCTCCAAACTGAGACTGTTTTGTCTCGTAAATTAAAAAAATTAGCCTGTGCCCCTTAACCATTCCTCTTTTGCAGATCAAGTTTTCTTTCAGATTAAACTAATGAGGAAACTTCTTTCATGTATACTATGATGTTGGCACAGCTGCAAAGAAGCATAAAACTGCTAAATTCTAAGAAAATGCCTGTGGTGGGTAACATTGTCATATTTAAAAAAAAATAGTCTAATAAAAAAGAAATTATGGAACCACCTACCATGGTTAAGAGGGTGAGTGCACTTGAATTATTTTAAAGAAAATCTACATTATTTTCATTTTAAACACATTTTTGAGAACAAAGACCAGCTCATTCTATTAGTTTTTTTAGTTATGGAGCAAAATATGAGAAGAATGATTGCTGCCATGCAGCATTCCTGAGTACTTTCCTAATGTCACACCTCAAGCACATAAAGTATATATGATATTCATGAAAAGAAGTCACAACAGTACTGCTCTGCATGGTGACAGAAAATGGGTTAATAGTACACCGCACCACCTTGGGCAAAATCTTAGGAAAATTATGGCAAAGAATGATTCAACCAGATTCATGCAATGTTTGATTGATCTGTGAATGTAAGCAAATGGTAATTTAAAATATACATGGACTTCTTATTTCCTTTTCTTTTTTCAACTAGGACATTTTTTTTTGGAGATCTCCTGTTGAATAACTCTTTTGAACAGAAAGCATTTGGAAAACACAATCCTTACTGAAGATTCTATAAAAAAAAACTCATTTAAAGAGGTGAGGAAAATGTCAAGAACCATCAGAATGAATTTTCCAAAAGGTTTCAGTGTCAAAAAAGCAGGTACAGCATATACTTATCCAACGTCTACAGAAGACCTGACATTGTTGGTCAACAAATGTGATTCATATCTTGGAGTACACTAAACTAGATCTCTTTTCGTTAGATAAGAGGAAATTGTGTTGATAGCCAAAAAAAGAACTGCAAAAGCCTTGTTTTCTTATATATACGCAATTAATAACTGAACAGCATAAAAGGTATAGCACATAATGTAATAAGAGACAATAAAATGCTTAGCTTCATGCTGTACACATGCACCATATCCTAAAGAAGGATTAAAATTGAATAATTGATCATAGAAGCAACAGGAACTGAGGAAAGGGTCTGTCGTTGATTGACAAGAGATGTCAAACTACAAAATGGGTATCGCACAAAACCTTGAAATAGTATCCCGAAGAAAGTCAGGATTTAAGCCTCCTTTTGAAGGGATATATAGGATACGGCCTTTCTTCCACAGTAAAAGATGAGTCTTCCCTGTCTTTCAGCACATCAATATTGTATTCTCTTATTTCATAGTGATCTCCTTTAGTACTCATAGCTCTTACCTACATAACAACACATTCACGCACCATGTCTCAAAATGCCCCAAACTCAAAACATAATGTCAATGAATAAATCAAACATATTGAGAATAGTATTAAAGGGGAACCATGCATCATATGGAAGAAAAATATAACCACTTCTTTTTAAAATAAAATAAAATCTAATTATTTTAGTCATTGCTGATCCTACTATGTTACTTGAAGAATCAATTCGCACTATCATATTTTTTATACCTAAATAGACTGCTATAGAAATGACAGCCAATGAAATATGTGTGACATGAATAGTAATGACCAAGGTATTAGGTCTAAGAGATCATTTGCAAAAACGAATATCTGACTACTAACACCCTCATGCAGAAAATTCAACATACAATCAGCATTAGGATGGAGGCATAATGCTGGTTGACATTTAGTTCACAAACCATCATTTTTGAATGGGTAAAACTATAAAAGTTTAGTTGCAACAAAGGGTATAATACAAGGGATGACAAAATCCAGCAGAGAAATCCTACTCACCTTACCACTTACACAGACAACATCTCCTGATTTGTGTTTCGCTTCGACTTTTTTAAGAAATGGTAGATAAGTGAAACGGGTGCCACGGAAATATTTCTTAAGGTGCAGATAAATCGTTTTCTTTCCTTCAGTATTGTTGTCATCAATCATGTGCTTAGATACATTGTTTATAATCTCACAAGCCACAATCACTTCAGCAAATGCCAATGAATAACTGGCTTTAACAGCCCTGAAAAAGAATTGGTCAATACTATCAATACTGATGCACAAACTTCCCATTCACTTAATGATCAATGCATCAACTGACAAGCACTTGGAAGACTTGTGCAGTTAGACATGAACATGTATAAGTGTATATGAAGAGAGTGGATATTATGCACAGTAAGAAACTGGAAATCAAATGAATAATAGGAAAATATCTAAATATGCTAAGACACAATGTCCTTAAAAACAGATTTAGAAGTTTAATTACACAGAACCTGACAGCATGATGTTAGACAAAAAAAAAGAACAGGCAATGAAGGGATAGATGCAAAAAATACCCACAATCACAAGTAATAGCTAACTGCTGTTCCTCTACAAAATAATGTGTAAATATTTTATCCACAGAACGTAAGTGAGAAAGGTCAGCTATATCTTCATCTTCTCCTTGACTAAAACTATAGGTGCACTCATCACCCTCTACTTCTAACAAACAAAAGGCTTGCACATAACCCTTAAAAAGAGCATTGCTCTTTTGGAATGTGAATCAAGTATTGTCTACAAAAGTTTTGCATTTCTACAATCCATCCTCTCCTCATAACTCACAAGAGAATGGCATTTATCATCGTTCATGGTTTTCACTATGTTAGGATATAGCACATGCCCATCACCAAACAATTAAATCCTTTATTCTTGTGACAGTGGAAATGGTTGTTGCCCGAAAGATTAGAATTTCCAACAACTAATTTTAGATTAATTATCAGTGCAGTAGCCAGATGTGCACACTTTATTCAATTAATCAAGTCCATCAATTTTAACTATATCTAGAAGTAATCGAGTCAATCAATTTTAACTCTATCTAGTACTCTGTTTTCCCTTACCTAATATAAGTGATATAGGAACTAATAACTTATTTAAACACAGGCCAAATATGTTGATGTACTGAAAAACAGTCTGACATTTTGTTTGTCCAGCGTAAAGAATAAGAGGGCAAGAATTTCAGGAACGATACCTCAATACCTGGAAGATGTTACTTTACCAACAGAAATCAAATACTGTCCATCGTCAATTCCAAAATGTGCATTCTGCAAATCAGCATAGGTTCGAGGAAAATGTTGCAGCAACTTCCGCAGCTGCATGGACATGACAAGAATGTGAGCCCATGTCCTATTCCAATTATAAGAACATAAAAGAACTTTAACTTTTCACATTATCTACAGCAGACCCTACCGTGTAAAAACCACAATTTTCCAGCTGACGGCGTTGCCTGGTACTTAACCCAGGTAGGCAACTGATAGACTTATCAAGATATGCAACATTTACTTGTGATTCAGGCTCCACTTTGGTAGCGTACTCTTCCATGCCAATTTTAGGATCTATTTTTTCTACAGTTTCCAAAGTCATGTCCGGAGAATATAATGGCAAGCTGTGAAAATTTTCTTCTTTTATTTCTTTTGATATGGATGTATTTTCTTCCCTGAATTCACTTAATATGTATGAACTTTCATCACTTAATTCATTTGGCATGGAAGAGTTCACATTTTCAGTGTGTGGAGAAGCCAGCTGTTCATGAAGAGTATCTGGATCAACACATGTCACACTCACAACATTTGGAAGAAATCCTTCCAGAATTTTAGCTGCTAAAAGGCTGTTAATTTCAGACTCGTCATACAGTTCCACTGGAGGAAAACTACCCAAAACAATGGATGGAAATCTTTTACATGCCAGGGAGACATCAAAATCATCTTTGGCATTCCCTCTAAATTGTTTTTCAGCTGCTTCATTCTTGATTAAATCATGAAAACCATCATAATCCATGAGCGCTTGGACCTGCAAAAATTGCAAGTCAAGGAACATCTGAAATGAAGAGCTAAATAACACTCAAGACAAAGCTGACGAAGCGTTCTTCATATTCCAAGAACATAGAGACTAATTACACGATTATGTTGGATAAAACCTCGTGAAAATACAAACAAAAGGGTGGAGTGACTTTCAATAACAAGAATGATTGATCCAAACTTATGAGATGCCTCTTGATTACAAGCTGCTAGGCATTTTTCCTCTGGAAATCTTCATGATTGATTTCTCAGCTATTAGCTGTGATCTCTAACATAATTAAACCAATAATAGCCCTTGCCTTAAAAAGCCCAACAGTGTTTTCATAAAGATTATTCTAACCTATCATTAATTATGTTCAAGATCACATTTTATCCCAACAACTTGCATGCCGTTCATGCTGGGGGGGTTCAGAAAAGACGCCATAAAAGAGTAAGAACTCTCATTAGGTCTAAATAGCGTAAGATAACCTCCAAGCAAGTGGAAGACAGCTTTTTTAAGTGAAGTCTCCTATTTTAGTTCAAATACTGTTATCTGGTTTTTACCATCAACCCAGGTCGTTTTTATTTCTCCGTCACCTTTTTCATCCTTTCATCTTGAATGAAATCGAACTTTCTTGCTAATACATTTAAATGTTTTTGCCACACATGGCCAAAGTATTCCCCGCCATCGAGTTTCTATAAATACTCATTACGGATCCAAGATTTGCTGATACTACAAATCATCTTGAAGAAAAAGTCCATCGCAGTGAGTGAAGTTATTGTAGAAACAAAGAAAAAAATGACAAAGAGAACAAATGCAAAAGAAGACTCATCTGTCAACACACACTCATTTACCCTATTAAGCAATTTTGAACGATTTGATATACTTTGTTCGCCATGATTGCCTCCTTGTTTAAGCAGCCCTTCCACAAGTGTATGTTTCGAACAAGAAGGCAATTTTGATACCCTGAAGACGAAATTATTTAACCTGCAACTCAAAAGGGAAATTCAGATTGTTGGAAGAATTCTCAAAAAACAAATCCTTTGATCAGAATGAAATAAGAATACAATAAGCACCTCATGTTTCTACCCAAAGCACTTCGATACCCTCTCTCAGCTTTAAAGAAAACTATAGTCGCCAGCCATTTTCCACTGCAGCACTGAAATGGAATCTTTAATCAAGAGATAAATAAATAGAGAATTGTAATTCTTCTTCTTGTAACAAAAAACACACTAGATAATTCTTTCAAAAACAATTTATAGGAAAAAAAAGATGTTGTAAATACCATTCCTATGCTTACAGTGCGAAACGGTCCCATAGCTGATAGAGTCGGTGCCATGAGAAGCAAGCTCAAAACATGAGCATGTCCTCTCCTTCCTAGTTATAAAGTCTATGCAGTAAAGTTGAAAAAGGAAAGAAGAAAGAGACTCCTTCAATTCAATTCAATTCAATAACAAAGTGTTTCTAATCATTATTTTGGATCTAATTCATGACTGGTTTCAAGTTTATTTGTTTTTTATAGAAATACATTGCTTCTTCCCTCTACCCTTCGACGCGAGCTGTGATAATTAATATCAGTGGGTGTGGAAGGAAGAAGAGCTCGTATCCAGAGGCGGGAGATATTGCTGTTGTTCTAGCAAAAGCCCAGCCCTGCTTTGCTTTCCCGGCCCAATGCATGAGCCCATATCACTACATGTGAAATAGACCCGGACTCTTTTAATTTAGTCACTACTTTTGTCTTCAAAGTCGACATGTACCCCCATCTTTTCGATTTAGTCAATCACAGCTGATAGGAGTCACGTACGTGTGAACACCGGATTTCTGCATGGAATTTTTTCACTGGAAATGTTAGGAGCACATTCAGATTTCCGTAATTTAGTTCAAATATAAATTATTTGAAAATCAAACTATAATATCCACTTAAGCAATAGAGTGGATAAAAACGAAAATATATATATATATATATATATATATATATATATATATATATATGTGTGTGTGTGTGTGTGTGTGTGTGTGTGTGTGTGTGAGAAAAATGGTATAAATTGATAGGTTATGGCTCATCATATTTTACAACAACACTTGAAATCTTGAAAAATTAAAAAAATAATGTTTCAAAATAATATTGAAACTTTTAAAATAGAAATGAAAGTATCATGGATATTGAAAATCAGAGCAATATAGTTTTTCTTAAAAGTGCATCAAGATTTTAAGTTTTTATCTGTTTCTTATATAATTTTAAAATGAATGTTAACAAAATCAATTGGAAAATAACTTAATTTCATGAAAAAATAACTTTATTGGAAAGTTATTTATGGATTTTACAATTAAGGTACTAAATGTATACAGAGTTAGATTACAAGGACTACAGGAATTGATTTAATAAAACTAAAGGACTAAGCTATTATAAACTCCTCGGGCTCACGCTCTGCTCCTAGTTGCAAGGAAAAAAATGTCACGCAATTCTGTATAAATACATCACACATCTCGTCTAGGGTTTAGAGGCTAGTCTGCAAAGGCTAAACCATGTATTGTTTTAGCGGCGTCTAGGGTTTGAGAAATCGATCTGTTTTCATGGCAACAATTTCCTCTGTATTTGATTTTTTTTCTCAAGAGGGCCGAGGCAAATAGGGGAGAACAAGATAAGATCTATCAATGGCTCTCAAATACCGGTAGGTTCTCTACTGGATGCCCTGTCCTTTAACGGCCCCTCAAATCAAAATCCAATGGCATCATAGTACGGGTTCTGTGCTTTGATCGGTTATTCTTGAAAGATTTTTTTGAGTTCCGAGTTTTCTTGGACCAAATCTCTCTTTCTGCATAACCAATCATTCCTTCTCACAAGCCCGCCTCCAAACGCCATTACATAACCCATTTCATTATACTTTTCAAATCTCTGTGTTTCTTATTCCATTAATATTTCAAGTCACCAAGGAAGACAAAATTTCGGCATGAGCTTGCAACAACAATAATTTGCGCACCATGTAGAGACACATGGGTTGTTGTGAGCTAGGAGTAATGTGCCAAAATGCTAATCTGAGGTTTTTTTTGCTTTAGCAAAAATGTTTTCATGGTTTGAGGTTTAAGAAAGTCCGATGATCTGAGCTTATCTTCTTATCACTTATCTTCTTCTGTGTTTCTTCATTACTGTCAAAAAATGCCGTAAAACAAAGTCTGGGCTCACAGGTATGGTGGCATTGCATGGATGGGTGACTAAGGGTGTGGATGGTATTGGTTTTGTTTTTGTGGTAGAGAGTTTTTAAAAAAAAAGTTTTTAAAAAAAAGATATTTTAGTTATGATTCAAAATAATTTTTAAAATAATTAGTTAAAATTGTGATTGAGTTTGAATATAATGAAAAATATTTTCAAGTTTTATTATTAAATTTTTCATACTGTCTTTTAATTTATAAAAAATATTAATTAATAATTTAAATAAATTAAATAGTTTTTTTTATGCTCCATCAAATTGCTAATTTTATTAAAAAATATAAATTTATTTTCGAAGTCATATTATTTTGAAACAATTTGTAATAAAATATTATCTGAAAATTAGAATTATTATATTGTGATGATTTTCTAATATATTTATTTATATTTTAATTAATTTTTAAATTATTTTAATATTAAAAATATATTGTTTATAAGAAAATATAATAAATAATAAATCATTCCCTGCAAAATATATAATAAAGTCCTCTTTGCGTGCAAAATATAATAACAGTTCTTGCATTGTTCTGGAGCACTTTTTGTTTCAAGAGTTGTTACTGTAATTATTATTTTTAAAAGTATTTTTTATTTAGAAATTATATCAAAATAATCTGAATATATATATATATATATATATATATATATAATAATTTTAAGAGAAAAAAAATCATCCAATATTGTTTGGAATGCAATTTGACTTACGCTAGGGAAAATACTTGATCATGCTGGTGAAAAATCGAACTCCTCAGGGATCCGCATACTTCAGCTAAACAAAGTACAGGTGATGTATGTGATAAAAACCCTTGCTGCAAATGAAGCTAGCCAGCTAATTCTGGCTTTCAACACCTTGATTTTGCGTGCCCATCAGCTCAAGAACACCATTTGGTTATAAGAAATTTGGAGAATAGCTTGTGGTATAGTTAAATAATGTCAGACGGAGATCTCCTCTGGCTATGACATGCTTGCCAGGAAAAGCGAATGGTTGCACATAAAAGCCACTGAAAATTAAAGGATTAAGCTAATCACAAATGAAGTCACGAATGATTAAAACTTACTGATGATGATGATGTAGCAGAGTGAAAAATTGTTCTATCGTTCAGATTTCAGAAAATCTAGAAGTGAAACTATAAAACTTTTAGTGGTTTTCTAGATCAAATTTATGATGCGCGAGGCAGGATTTCTTCTGCAACCATCAGGTATTAGATTGGCGGATTTCCCACAGACTATAAAATTTCAGATGGTAGAAGATGAAATATATGCCCACCTCGTTTCATGACAGTTCATATCACTTTTCCAGCTTGTTTAGATGCCATGGCAGAGATGAGAAATTACAGAGGCGATTGGGTAGGACTTTGGCCCAGTTTTGAATGACGTTTTATTACAATGGATTCAAATCAAATGCAAAGTCAATGCTGCAACAGCAATAGCTGCAGCAGCTACGTTAGCAAAGACCCCCTTTTCTGCAACAACACCACATTGTTGCTGATCTCATGGTATCTCCAGGGTTCGAAGCGATACTAAATCCACTTCCATTTGGATTATCAATGAAAACGAGGCCAAAAACACGGTTCAGGAGCCTGAATCGGGTTGAAGAGCGGGGTGTTCGTTGCTTTGCGAATCGACAACGCGACAAGGGCCAAGTTCAAGGACGTTGCCGATCATGGAGGAGCAACCAGGGCCACCTTGGAGCCATTGAGAAGTGGGGTTTGGGAAAAGGGAGAGTAGTTTTTGTAATGATATAAACTATATTTTGGGATTTGTTTTTTAATATAATATTAAAATATTGTTGATTTAGCAATTATGAATTTAAATTTTATTATTTTTATTCTATTTAATAAAAAATCAAGTATAAATTAGTATCAAAATATATTTAAGTTTTAAGTCTAAATTTTTTTTATTTGATATATTAAAAAATAATATAAATTATATTATATTATATAAACTAACTTACCGATTTACTTACTCACTTGACATTTGGGCTTTCGTAAAACGTGTAGAAAATGGTGGTAGGTTTTTAACACTAACGATGTTATTAAAAATAAAATTTAATTAAACATTTGCAATTGAATAAAACTGAAAGAGCTCTGAACAACTACTTATTAATGAGCTTCGAAAGTTCGAAGGCTCTGGAGTCATGAACTTTCTTATAAAAAAAAATAGGGTTTTTGGTTAGATATTGTTTTGTTTTGTTTAAAAATAAATTATAAAAAAATATGTAAAACATATTTAAATCAAAATATCAAACAAAATTGTTGAGTGATGTTGAAATTATTTTTAAAAATATTTTTATTTTAAAATTTTATTAAAATATTTTTTTATCTATTTTTTAAAAATTATTTTTGATATAAAAAAATATTAAAAAGATAATTGAAGATAAAAAAAAAAATATACTTTCACATATAATTTTGAAATGCAGTCTCAACACCCCAAAGCTAGCTTGGATGATTCCAGACGTGGTTTAAGTTCTAGCCTGATTTATTAGTCGAGTAAGTAAATCCGAGGCGGAGAAGAAGAGAATCAGAACGAACATTTTTTAAGCTTTTCAATCCCGCACCCCCCCAAATTGCAGTTTTGAACTCAAAAACAAGCGTGCGCAAAGAAAAAGGTAGGTATTTGCTAAAAAGTGTCAAATACCATGAACAAGCACCGCATCTCCTTTTCACTTATCATATTACGGCTACAAATTTCGATCACTTCTCATTAATTCAAGCTGCATTTTGTTTTTTCGACAACTTGCAAGTTTTCTGCTCAAAACAATTATAATCATACCATGCACGCAAGGTGTTCGACTGAATGTTTCCGTTTGTTATTCCTTAACCGTATCTGGTGTCTCTTCACCTTGCAGTATAACCGATGATGCCGATGATATATCATGGGTTAAAAGAAATATTGAAGATTCAAAAGCTTCGCAGAGTCGTTTCTTATACTGGTTTCTATTGCTTTGTTGCTGTCATGAGCTATGCTTATACAACCAATACGTGAGTCGGATGCTCTTTTACTCTAGTCTGCAAATGTATGTGTTTTGATTTCTAATCATGTTTTTTGTTCCTTTTCTCTGGTGGGTTTTTATATATAGATCTTTTTTTCCTGTCTCCTTTTTTTGCTAAATTTTTGGTGGCGTTATGGTTTTTGTTCTTTTTATTTGTTGGGTTTCTTGTGTTTGGGTATCGTAAAACTAAAAACGTTATATCCTTGAATCTTGATGCTTAGTTTGATTTTCTGCTATTACCAGAGATAAGTCTGTTCATTTTGGTTCTAGAGTCTGATATATATATTATCAGGACCTTGACTCTATTTTTTTTCTTTCGATGGATTATTTTTTTTGGATGTTGTAGAACTAGAGCTGGATATTCTAGAGGTGACCAATTCTATGCAGCTTATCCTGCTGGGACTGAGCTTTTAACTGACGCCACTAAGGTCTGTGATCAATGATTGCTGTTAAATAACTTTTGTGGTTTTGCTTGCATTTTATGCTTGATTTGGATTTAAGATTTTTTATATGTGCTGTTTGATTTTTGTTGATGTTAGTTATATAAAGCTGCACTTGGCAATTGCTTTGAATTAGAGGAGTGGGGTTCAATTGAGTACTCCATCATGGCCAAACACTTTGAACGCCAGGGGAAATCGCCATATGCTTATCATGCAGTAAGTTTCACAATGCTGGTAATTGAATGTACTTGTACCTCATCCTCTCATCTGTATACTCAATATTGTGTTTGGAAGTTGAATTCCTTATTACATTGCATATATTGTATATTGTTTCTGTGCAAACAGATCTCATGAATGACCTTTACAATATTGGAGTCTCATTAATTTGCACTGATGGTGAAATTCTTAAACCGTGTTGTCTTTCCAAAATCCCAAAAACTGACCATGTGATATAAGTTGTGTGACATGAACTCTTTTACATTTCTTCCTTCAAATAATAGACAAAAGAATGTACATCATAGCATGTAGTTTTCTGTGGATTGTTAGATTGTTGAAATTTATTCTATAAAGATACTGAATGGCTAGTATTGTTTTCGGAATAAGATAAAGCAGAAAGGGGCAATTAAGAGCCTCTTCTACTTGTGACTGCATCTTCTGTTAATATCAGTAGTACTCAATGGATTGGAGAATTCAAATTGGCAATGGTTCTTCATTTGGTATTCAGAAAAGAAGAAGGATATGCATCACGATGTCAAAACCTGAAGCACATATATATCAGGGTTGGAAACCATCCTGACTGCTCTGAACATCATGTTCTTTGCACATTGACAGATGATAAAAGTTGAAGAATCTGGTGCTATTGAATAAAATCTCTTTTCTTCGGTTGTTATTTTGAATATTCTTCAAATTTTGACCTGGGAGAGAGATTTTCATCACAGTTATAGCAAATATTTGAAGTCTGTTGTGTAATTGCCAATGTTTCAAACATTTGCTTTCTCTAACGATTAGATAATACCAATTATGAGAAAGTGGAAATTAAGCCTACCGAGTCTGCATTAACTGAAGCCTGAAAGTTCTCATGATCTTTCTGTTTTTGTGTGGGAATTGACGTTCCCGTGCTCTTCTTCTTTTTAACCCATTCATTTATATATTTATATTCTTGCAGCAATATATGGCACACCTTCTTTCTCACGGACAGCTTGATGGAAATGGCTAGCGTGGAAATACTACAACACCTCCAGAATGAGTGAAGTTTGAACGGTAAATATGTAGAACTAAAACCATTGAGATATTTAGTGTGCTGAATGATGAAGTCCTTTGGAATTTCTGTCTTGGGATGCCAGGAATGCGTTCCAATAATCTTTATTTAAATGGAGCAACAGCAGAGTTACCATATTGTACTTGTTATGTGCCCCATCCTGAATCAGGTGGCATTTTTTTTTTCAATAGAATCTTCATCTGGTCTTTTCATTCTTGAAAGCTGGTACTTTGTCACTAATATGTGAACAGATACCTGTGTTCTATTCTCGTACTTCTTGGGGTGGGGGAAAACACATCTTGTATCCATTCACAAAGTTTGTGGGAAATGAATTGAAATTCTGGCAACAGATCGGATACTGATATATAATCAGGAAGCAAGTCTGCGAGGAGGGTTGTTGCCCCCACAATACCACCATATACAAATCTTTAAGATAGAACCACCTCACCTAGAATGTGTTTTGTGGATGACATTTTCCTGGCTTTTGGTGTGGTACAGATCAACTAGAGGTTTTACATAGAGGGTATGACATTATTATCAGTTAATGTACAGTAACTGAGCTGCCCTGCCAGTTAAAGAACAAAGGTTCAAGTCATAAAAAAATATGTATTGTTGGTAAAGTAATCTGGTAGCTGTTAAGGGCAACACTTTTTGTGCGCCAATGGATCTCCACCAAACAGTACAGGTAGAACTTTACCATAACTATTGTTGGAAAACCATCAAGGAAACATGAGCTAAGATCAGTCCTGGTATCTAGGATTCCCTTCTTACCCCTCAACGATCGGGGCAAATCAGTAGCTCAACCTCCGTCGTCAGCTTTGCTTGAATAAAATTAGCAACCATGTAAACAGGAAATGTAGTTTCATGCTGAGATTTGTAGGAAACGTTGATTTAATGGAAGAAGCCAGGGAAAGAAACCCGCTGCTAACTGATCAAGGACCCAGTGATTACAACCGTTTCGGTTGCAAGGGCCAACCGTTTGTTGTAGTATAGAATCAGGCAAAATGGAAGGCCTCTGAAGCCATACAATAAAAGCACACAAAAAAAGAGTTCAGCCACACTCCTTTCCTGCAGGCCTGTGCCTTTGGATATTTTGCCATACCATATCCATGTTGTTTAGCTTTATCCATGCTTTACTAACAAGAAGCAAATCTCATTTACGGCTTTATTTTGACACTGTTTGAAAAAAATTAATTTTTATTTTATTTTAAATTAATTTTTTTGATGTTTTTATATCATTTTCATGTGATGATCTCAAAAATGATTTTTAAAACATAAAAAACCATTATTTTGATGTATTTTTAAACTAAAAGTACTTTCAAAAACAACCTCAACTTCAACAATACTTGCAAACAGGCACTAAGTATTGCAATGACCCCGATTCTCTTAAAATTGATATACGTATCCTGAAGCATTTGTTTAACGTCCTCTGAGCAAGAGGTTGATGAATTTCTCTCTTTTTTTAGAACAATCCATAATCACTCTTTATGTATGGTTTATCCGATGGTAATGCCAGTTATATTTACTTCCTTGCACCAGACAGGTAGTCTGTTGTTCTATTACCAGTGATTCATTTATATTATTCCAAATTGCCATGAATAACAGCTAAAGATTCTATCAAATCCAAAGCAGTGTACAGACAGCAGCAACACTAATATCACACACGGAAAACAAACTTGCACCAGTAAAGAGAAGGCATGCAGCAAAATGAAGCGGTCCTATTTTCAGTGTCTGATAAAAAAAAAAAGGTACAACATTAAACACGTGGAGGTTTCATCTAAAATAAACCAGTGACCAGCTATTAAATTTCCCCTGCACACAGGTGACAATAAACCGGAGATGCTTACCATGTGGGGGTACATTCTTCATGCCCCATTTTTTGAGGCTTGATTTTCACATCGCTTGTAGTATATGCAAATATTATTAGAGAATGCAACAGAAATGTTAGCAGTACATTTCATGAGGAACATACCAAGTAGTAACCTATTCTAAGACTTCCAGCAGTTTGTTAGCTGAATAAATCGATGCTTTCTGAACCACCCTCCAGTAAATACCCTCCAAGATGTGCAAGTAAGATCCCAATATTGATCAGAGAGCATGTACCTGGCGATCATTTCCAATTAATCCCACACGTGTTGAAGTGCAACTGCTGTCACTTCTCAACAGAGTACGCGTGCCACACTTGGGTTTGGTAGAGCTGGTCTGCATGGCTACAGCATTTTGGTTAGCAGATTGCAGTTCTTCAGTAGCTTGTGACTTTGGGGGGCTCTGATTAGTTGCACGAGAAAGAGAAGATCCACTGCGCTTTACAGCATTCTCAGTTTCATCAGCTGTGCAGATTCGCTCCCTGCAAAAAAGACGGGGCACAAATCAATAAAAATCGTTTGATCAAGTAAACCATGTAGAAAAAGAAGTGTTTCCACCACATTACCTAGGCAAGGATGTCGCATGCTTCCTGTGGTGGGGGCTGTTTCTGTCACTTTTACCATCTCCTTCCTCGAGATGAGCAAATTGTTCCTTAAATCGATCAGCTCCACTGGACAAATCAAATAATATTCAATGACTGCTCTTTGAACAAATAAGGAGAAATCATGGTATTGTCATATGATGCAAAGTTCTAAACTAATGCAACTAATCAAATTAACTTGCTGATAATATTTTCATTTGGAGTTAAGCTTAAAACTGTCTCTCGCACAAACTTTTACTGCATAACATGCCGTGCTGCTTTCTCAGCACACTAGCAATCTTGTTTGGGATCATCATTTTTGTTGAATGCTAATAGTGAAATGGATCCCTCATCTCTATAATGAGGCATCAACTGGACAATACCTAACAAACATACTGCAAGAAAAGAAAGTATCCAGTGTTTTCTTGAAACCCAAAAGGAAATTAAAAGGTGCTTAACTCTCTCTATATAATAATGTTGTCAACATCCTAAGAAAATTGATTAATGTTTTTTTAATAACAGCTACAGCAGGTAAGCTGATCACAAATTTGGGCAAGTATGACTGACTCGAAATAGGGTGTTCCGATGTTTTATGCCCGTGCATTTTCCTTTTTCATTTCATTTCACTGTAATAACATTTTTGTTACTGACCTTGGATACACAAAGTGAGTCTGATCTGTGCCCTGAAGGTGCTCCTTCAGCATCTCTGGATGATACTCCAAAATCTGTTTGATTGAAAATAATATAAATCACAATTCAAAACTAATGAAGTAGGGTACCACCCAAACAAGCAGAGTAGCAACACTGAAGCCAGCATCGCCCAATATTGTCTTACCTCTCTGTAAATTAGCTCTCTTACATCATCTCTTGTCAATTTCCTCCTTTCAAATTCAAACTCAAGTTTTGAAATGGGTTGTCTTGAAGGTTCTTGCTCCTTGTCTGCTAGCCCATCAAAGTACAGATCTTCTAAAGCCTGGAGAGAACAGAAACCAGTATCAGGATGGAAACCATATAAATCTAGATAAAAGGATCGTGAATAAAAGGGGTGATATAAAAAGTTCTACGTTAAACCTTTTTTTTAACTAGTTCTTACCTCTTCAGCAGATGGACGGTCTTTAGGATCAAATGCCAGCAACCGCTCAAGAATACGCAAAGCTGATTGGTCTACATCTGGAAATTTTTTTGAGAAAGGAATTGGCTGTTTTTTCCTCATGCTACTCAAATACTTCCTAGCTTTTTCATTCCCAACCTGCACGTATCACAAAAAAAAAAGGTGATGAGAACAAGGTAACCAGAATCAGGAAAAGCTGGAGTTTCTAAGATAGCAAACAAAATTGATTGGGAAAGGTAACAAACTCGTGCAATTGTATCAGCAGCAGGAGTGCCAAGTAAATCAGTTATGAGTTCCAATTGATGCACCACATTTTTCCCAGGAAACAAGGGTTTCCCCGTCAGCAACTCTGCAAATATGCATCCTATGCTCCAAATATCAATAGCAGGAGTGTACTGCAGAGCACAAATTTTAAGGAAAAATGTCAAACAAAATCTTGAATGCCACCTGAATAATGGTACGGGCAATGCAATTTAGGTCACATCCAGAAGAAGAAGAAAAATGAACCATGGTGCACAAAACATTATTGAGCATTGGGAAATGCTGGATAGCTGATGCAAAATGCAAAAACTGAACCACCACAGTTGATCAACCTGTCATGTCAAACTATAGCTTCAGAAAAACATATCAGGTATCTGACATGATTTTCTTAACCAGATTCAAATTTCACGGATAACAAGCTGCATATTGATATGATAGATGATGTTGGAGGGTTGCAAACTTTGCGGTTTGAACCTGTGGAGGACATCATTCATCCTTTTAATGATATTGAAGGTGGAAGGGGTTCGAATTAAAACCAATTCATCCATATTCTTGTGCTCGACTCAGAAAATCCTCCGCAGATAATTAATTAGCATAGCAAAATGCAAGTGTGAAACCTCCAAAACACTAAGCTGGATCGAAATAATAAAAATCAATGAGTAGACGGAGCAGAACTTAGAAGCTGGATTTCAAAAAGAGCACATACCGCCAATCAATTTTATTTTATTTTTTCACCCATGAATGCAATTATGAACTCAGTAAGAAGGAAGAACAGTTCATATTGACATGCCTTGGAGGAAAACGAGCCGCAGAGTTCAGGGGCACGGTACCATCTAGTTGCCACATAATCCTAAACAAAAATAAAAAATTCCGTAAGCCAACGTCGATACCATAGAGAATATAATTTCACTAATGTTATAATCCACAAACATTACAATTAAGCACTGAAAGGTAAAACCGTGCTTCAAGAAGACACATACAGTCCAGAAAATGGCAGAAGGAGCATTGGTAAATGACACGCGAGCCAGCCCAAAATCACAAAGCTTTACTTTACAATCAGCATTAGCCAGAATATTTCTGGGCTTCAAATCTCGATGAAACACATTTCCTGCAAAAAACAACATGACAAACAAGAGCATTACATCAACAAGAAGTCCGCAATTCATGATGTTCAAAAACCCAAAAAAAGAAAGAAAGAAAGCAATCCTTCTAAAAACCTGTATGTATATATTTGAGACCGCGAAGAAGCTGGTACAGGAAAAACTGATGATGTTCAGGAGTGAGATCGTTATTTAACTTGATAACTTGATGAAGGTCAGACTCCATCAACTCGAACACCACATAAATATCTTTAAACTCCCTTGGAGAAGGAGGGAGCATGATATGTTTGATTTCTACAATATCAGCGTGTTTAAGCAGCCGAAGCAGCTTGATCTCACGTAGAATCCGGGTAGCATCAGAGACATGATCAAAGACATTGTTCATCTTCTTGATAGCAACTCTCTCTCCCGTGTGAGTATCTATGGCAGATGCGACAACGCCATAGCTTCCTTTCCCGACTACTTCTTGAATTTCATACTGGCTTGCTTCCCCATACTCGGTGAAAAAATCTCTGTCAAGCATGATCTGAACAGGCATAAAAAACAAAATTGAACAAGATCAGCAACCTACAAGAGAAATCCCGAATCTAAACTGCGTAAGAAGACAGAGAAAGAGATAGAGGCGTTACCTTGGTTGCTCGACGGTGAGAGAGATAGGGAAAGAAGCAAGCAGGAACATAAATGGGTTTTTTCTCTCTCGAAATTCAACAATCTGTTCTTTGTAACACGAGCAAACGCGTGGACACACTTTTTATAGGAAAGAGCCGAATCATGGGAGATTTTTTAACCCGTCAACAAAAGCCTGTAAAAATTATCATTTTTTAGTAAAGTAACAACTCATGTTTAAAAATAATAATATAATAAATTATCTTTTTATTTATATTTATTTACCTAAACCAATCAAATAAGGATCCGATAAATTATCTGGGAGCAACTTCTCGTTTTTAGAATTTTCTAGATTAAAATAAAACACGAATGAAAAGTCAGGGTATTAATAAAACTATAATCCCATTCCTTTAGATTTTCTGTTTTTTCTCTCTCTTTGGAATTGATGTTTGGTGTTGAATCTTGACCTTTTCTTTGTTGAAAAAACATTTTACATTAATTTTTTTATTTTTAGATGGTTTAAAAAATAAGTCTTTTAAAAATATATTATTTTAATATATTATTAAATTAAAAAATAACCATTCAACGTTATTTTAAAACACGTTTAAGCTTCTTATCTTCATTGAAAAAACATAAAATAATATTTCTGTAGAGTAAAAACATCATAAGAAATACTATTATTCCAGTTCTGACAAGGAGGGTGAGGAAAAGGAGAGAGAAAAACAAGACAGGGATGGATTTTAAATAAAAGAAAGTGAGAGGGCTCCTCGAAAAGCGTACCCTATCTTAGCCATCCCAATTTACACGGACTTTTATAAATTGTACAAAAATATGTGGTCGTAAATTATGGACCGCTGGGTTGGGGGCAGCGAGGGGTCCCGTTCCATGAAGGTGTGGAGGTGGTTGGACCTGCTAAGGCCTCCACCAGATGGAATTATTTTGATTGTGTTCATAACCACCATATACATATTGTGGTCTGCCTCCATTTTGCCTGTCAATTTAGTTCTAGGTGGACATTTTCTCCCTCCCTCGCCGTTACTTTTACGTCACCGTATTGATGCGGATAGATCTGTATTTTCATGTGCACGATAAAATAACTTCGTTGTCGATATCCTTCTGATCAAAATTTGTAAAGCCATTGGCAGGTGCCTTTTCATTTGTTTAATTTCTTATACGTGCCAAAATGATTGAATTAACCCTGTATAGCAATTTAAAAACAATACACAATTAAATACATTCTTTGTGTTGTGAGATCAAATATATTAATATCAGATATCTTGATCAAATATTAATTTATTTAACTAAACATGTAAAATCATTTTGGCAATATGATGAACAAAAAAATATCATAAACAAATTTATTGAATAAAAATAAGTTAAGGGGCAGTTAGTGGGAGTACGGTCGAGGTTGTTTTTTAAAGTATTTTTCGTTCATAAATACATCAAAATGATGTTTTAAAAAAATATTTTTGACATTAACACATGAAAATAGTTTAAAAACACCTAAAATATTTAATTTTTGAAACGCGGTGTCAAACACGTAATTAATCATGGACTAGGGTGAAGTATTTCCTCGTAAGGTAAGTGTATTGTGTTTTATTCTATTTTACTTTGTATTTTCATATCCTTTTTAACGTCGTAATATAAATGAATATTTATTAAAAAATATATATATATCTTAAAAGAAACATTTTAAAAACAATTAAAACGACAAACCATGTTAAGAGGCCTCGATCTCATCTAAAACACAGGGACGATGTCGGTGCATGCCGGTCCGGTCCCCTCTTCCTTCACTGAAACGGGTGAATATATAAATGACGGGTATCGAGGAATAAATAAACCACAACGAAATAAAAATAAAAATGGTTGACATTACCACTTTATAAAGATATTTACAGTGCACACGACTAGCTTTCACCTAATATGATAATGAAGGTGCCGAGGAGAGACCCTAATTATTGGTATTTTTATTTTTATAATTTCTCAAATTCTCCTTACCACTCTAATTAATTTTATTCAATTAAATTATACACGGGCTTCCTGTTCGCTAAGTGGTCTTAAAAATTGACTTTCAAATAATTAAGTTTATCTTATCAATAATCGTGCTCACAAAATTAAAGAAGATGTCACATCTCACAGGTCACCAAACCAAAATCCTAGAGTCAATTGGGATAGATATGTAAATATTCTATTATTTATATTTTTAATTCCTGCACATCAATATGATTCCGAAGCGGCAAAAAACAATTTATTCGATTTTCCAGCCGCACGCAGCGGGAGAAAAAAAGTGGTTATATTTTTCAATCCTTATCTTTGATCCATCGGTGCCAAATGCAAGTTTTTATCAAAGTACTCAAGTATATAAATTGGAATATAGCACGTTGGATCCATGTCATGTGCAATGGCCGAGAGTCTATTGTTATCCAACACACGCACGCACACGCACATATATATGTATTTAAAAAATTTAGTCTGCGAAATATAATTTAAGGGAATGGACTCGAACAGAAATCTATTAAAAAAAACAAATTGTTTTTTTTTTAGGAGAGGGAGAGGGAGAGGGACAAACAAACCAAGTCAAACTTTAGAGTTAGGTACGATAAAAAAAAAAACTCGTTCACGTCTTGTTTGTATTGAAGAAGAATATTTAAAAAAAAAAAGTCTACGTGGAAAATATTTTTGTAAAAAAAATAAAGTGTTTTTTTTTTTATATTTGATGGAATCATGAAAAATATTTTTTAGTATTTAATCATGTCATAGAAAATAATTTAGTAATGTTTTACATTTTATTAAAAGAATAATAACTAAACATGACAAAAATGTCTTTATGTAGGGCATGTTTGGGAGGGCGGTTGCGGTAGCTTTTCAAAGTGCTTTCGTGCCGAAATACATGAAAATGATGTTTTTTTTTATTTTTTAAAAATTATTTTTGACATCAGCACATCAAAATGATCTAAAAACACCTAAACATATTCATTTAAAAAAAAAATGAATTTCAACGGCTTGTGAGTGTTTTCACTGGAACAATTGTGTGATGTTATAACTTATAAGTTATATTTTTTTTTTATCATGGCATTGTATCAGGAGCGCTTGTATGGACTAGCCCTCAAAATCCATACTCTCTGATCATAGTTTGTTTCTCCATTGCTCCCTTACCTCTCTGATGAACAATGGGCCTGTCAAAGAAACTTGGGCCGTGCTCGCGTTCATGCTGAACGGGCATCGACAATCTTTCCAGTGTTCCCAGCCCTCATTTTTCTTCGGGACTTTTAAACGACTCCAGCAAGCTAAAAACAAAATCCATCTCTGTTCACGATGACTTTCCTTCAAGCTCAGTCTTGCATCAACAGCTCCTGATATACCTAACGTCAGCAAAACGTGAAAACAGTTATGAAGTAAAATATTCTGGGATGGAATGCAAGGAGTGCTGTTCTGCTCCTTTCTACTTTTCGTATTTCTATTACCCCGTGCCTGACTGTAATTGAAATGTTTTTATTTCATTTTAATGTTTTTTTATATAAAAATGCATTATAATGATATTTTTTTTAATTTTTCAAAAGTTTATGAAAATAATATAAAAATAAATTATTTAAAATAAAAAATAATAATTTTTTAAAAAAATATTTTTAAAGTTAATCACCCCGAAATCTGTGGCAACCCTTCGTGGACGCTGGGGAAGAGTATAAGAAGAAAAAAGATTAAAACAGCCTTGTTAATAACGACACCTCAAGTTCGAACCTCTGTTTTTAAACTGTTTTTTATTTAAAAATATTAAAATAATATTTTTTTTATTTTTTAATATTATCACATAAAAATGATATAAAAACATCAAAAAAAATTAATTTAAAATAAATAAATAAAAATTATTTAAAAAAAAATGTTTTTAAAAGACAACTTCAAACACCAACAAATATTTTATTAAAAATAAACAGCTGGATCGGAGTATAGGTGAAAAAAGACAAGCCTGCATGTTTACCTTTTCCTTTTTCTTTCTTTAGGCCTACAGTATCATAATAAAAAATAAAACAAAAATGATTAATCCTCCACGAGCATCAGAAACCAAAACTTAATTTCTCTTCGTTTAGGGCATGATTCACTAGAATGAATATCTTCTAACGCCTACCGTACCACCAGTGGAACCACGACAACTATCTCTCGTTGTTTTGAAGTTCAAAAAGCTTATGCACGTCAACTCTTCAGTGTGCAAGCAACTTCCACAAAATTATGAGAATTAATTGAACAAAAAGTTTTGTTACACTTGAGCAGCCATCTAGTTTTGAGATTCTAATTGCACATCCATTTACAGAGAACAGTGTCCTACAAAGTCCAGATTTCATGGAGAAACCACCTACAAAAGCACACGCACACCATCTACCACTTTGAAGATTTACATTTAGCAGCTATTCCATTTTCATTCAAGTAAGGCCTAAACGTCCTCATAACTTCTTCATAAGTTGGCCTCTTGTAGTCCACCGCCTGCGGTCAATCGCTTGCTTGTCTCAGTGAGGATTCAAATGTACATAATATAATGTTATAGCATCTCAGCTGTTTTCTGCACATACCTGCTCGATGACCTCCTCGGGGCTAGCCCATTTCCACTCTGCAAATTCTGGGTCTGCTTCGCCACTTGCTAAGTTGATCTCACTCTCATCTTTTGTTAATCTCATGAGAAACCTGCCATCCAAAACTCATTGTTACTCCTGAAACCATATGCAGGAGCAGCAGAATAGAACATTCCATTTCTCTTAGATACTTTATCATTCCAGCTATTTCAGACACAAGAATAAATCTAGTTGCAATTCGCTTAACAACGCCTGTATGTAATCATAGGACAGAAATAACTGGCTTTTCTCCCTCCATGAGATTCACAAGATCAAATGAAATTCCCAATCATCAGTAACATATTGGGGTTCAGGTTCATTTAATTATAGTTAAATACTCACAAAGATAAAAGGAGATATATAGTGCTAAAGAGGATTGGATTTGGAATCAGAAAAATGAGATGAAAATGTCACGAAAAACTGTGGCAGTGCAGTCATATTGGATACTGCACATTTAATTGCTCCAATTTAAACCGAATGTTATAATCTTTCACAATTGTAGAGTGTGTGTGCTCGACGAGACAGATAAAGAGGTTCACCACTTTTGTGCCTGTCCGTGCCATTCACCTCTCCACAGACGATTCACTTTGGCCTTCACAGCAGGGGGGAAGTCACAAGTCAACCAACTTGGAACCTGTGATTACAGAGCCAAGAAAACAGGAAAGGATCGGTCGTGAACTCAAGATTATAGCTGAAAAAGACGCATTCACAGGAGTACTTGAGAGAGTGTTTATTTCCAGTGCCTCTGTAATCATTATAAAGTTTAACATGAAAACAATAACTAGTTGTCGTTCTGCTAGCAAAGTCGATCACAAACCTCGGCAATAATTTCAGCAGAGACTATCCCTGTTTCTTCCATCAATTCCCTGATGGCTGCAGACTTGGGCTCCTCGCCATCTTCAATGCCCCCCTATTATGGGAAATCACAAAGATGAACACATAAGCATGGCTGAAGGGTGGAAACTAAAGTCGAACAAGAGCTGATGTAAATTCAGAGATGCTGATTTGAAACTAAGGTTGGTTCAAATGAATCCCGTGAATAACCTAGTCAAGTGTCAGGGCCACTCATTATCGGGAAGATACCTGCAAGTAGGCTAATCCTATAGCACCACGTGTTATTTCCATCGCATTTATCAAATAACCTGGATTTGGAACAAAAGTGACGATAGGAGCAGAGATGGGGGGGCAGAAGGTGCCCTCTACTTTATTGAACAATAGAGCGAAGTTCAATGCATTGAGAATATTCTCAGTGAGATCTTGTCCGAATGTAAACCAAAATTGTGATCGGTCGGAACAATCACCTAAGTGATCAAATTAAAAACTAAGTTTGCTTTAACACTATAGAAGAACTGGAATAACAATTTTATTCTTCTATTCACTGAAGAATAGTAGAGGACACGCTCGAGAGCGAGAGCAGAAATAATGAGAAGTTGAACAATCCCTGCGCATTTCTCATGAATTAATTGCTGTTTCAGAAAAATCAAATCCGAATGTGGTATTACCTGAGGCATCTGCCATGCTCCGGGAACATTTAATCTTGAAGCCACAAAAACCTGCAAGTAACAGAGAAATACGATCATGTCCTCTCGTCAGACACCAAATTTCAGAGAGAGAGGGATCATTGGAGGGGGAGAGGGTCAACTAACAGCTAAAAAGTGATCAGTCGTCTGAAAATTGAAATGATTTTCTTTTTTATCATTTGATTAGAAGAAAACAACCCAAGTACTAATCAGCGTATGTTATAAATCAGAAGAGAGAGAAAAGAGGCGATGAGCAGACCAGGTTATCAGAGTTGATGAGACAGACACCAACGTTGGGGCGATATCCAGACGGCAGACCATCCATTCTGTGCCTGCCTTGCCTTTCTGAATTCTGATTGATGATGGTTATCAGTGAAAGTTTTGATGATAGAGAAGAAGCGCAACTACTTACTGCGATTAAATGATTTCTTTTTTATATTCTATCCGGTACAATTAATTTTATATATTTTAAAATTAATAATTATATAAATTTCTAATAATTATAATATAAACAATCACAATACTCAAACTTAAATTACAACGAACAAACTTTTTAATTTCAAGTTATTTAACACTGAAACAGGAACTAGATAGTTGATTAGATGCTTTATTTGCTCAGTGTAATTGAGAGAGAGAGATCAGGGAGATGATAAAAAGGGGTAGGTTTTATGGGAATAAGTGACGCTGACCATGACAATTGGCTGACTCTTTTCATTATTATTATTTATTGTTGGACAGACTGACTGGGAGAAGTTTGAGATTTTGTCCACTCTTCAACTTATCATGCGCACCCCACTTCTCCCCACCCAGGTTTTTTCCGGTAGGGCCATTGTCGATTCATTATTTAAATTGTCTTTCATGTTAGCTCTGGGATGTTAGGCTGTCTCCTTAGTGTAAGCTCGCGCTTCGATTCTTCGATGTCTTTCTCATGGAGTGTTTTTTTTTTTTTTGTGATAACTTTTATTTTTTATTTAATTATATAGAAAAGTTTATTTGGCTAGTTACGTAGTTTGTTGGTCTCGTTTTTCATTATGTTTAAATTTTATTTTTATAAAAGTTAAAACAATATAATTTTTATATTTAAAACCTGTTTTTTTTTATGTAAAAATCTATTTTATAATAGTTTTAACCAAACACATATATCTCAAAACGATAAGCATAACTATCGTGAAAACTGCATTGACATTTTGTGTTAATGTATAATATCATGCATTATTTTTTTTACAGCATTATTTTCAACTAATATAAAAATGGTTGAGATGATAAAAGTATAGAAAATATTGAAAATTTCCAAGTCCAACTAGCATTATTTTTGTTGTAGTTCAGAGCAACAAGCAATTAACTTCAACTTCTTTAAATTTATTTATTTTTCTCAAAATAATATAATTGAAAAGAAAGGGATGGGTACATGACGATTATTGTGAGGGCGGCTACTGTTCATGAAAGCTCAGAGAAGGTGATGGAGGCGCAGGATAGCAAACGGATGACGAGGGTGCTGTGGTCAAATGAGTGAACACGCGGGGAAGAAAACTTGTGAAAAAGCACTAACTGACAAAACGCAAAACAAAAAAAAGTAGTGGGCGAGAGAAGGCGTTGACTTTCAGCAGAGAGAACGACCAAATGTACCACAACAAACGAAATAAGTGGAGCAGCATCTTTTTTTACATGAACCACATTAATCATCATCATCAAGTGGATTATTTTTTTTACTTATTAAATATTGAAAATGGCCGTAGTTGAACAGAGCCTACCTTTTATTTTTTTATTCTCATAACTGGGTCTTTAAATTTTAAACTTTTATAAATCAAATGATTCGCTTACAATATTATTTAGTAGATCAGGCAGCAAATATATATCAAGATACTTGATTGTCTAACATTTAATAATTTAAATAATTAAATTTAAAGTGAATACGTCCCATTATTAAAAAAAAAGTTACTCTATCTTTATCTGGCTATTATTTGGAAAAAAGAAGAGAGTTTAAAATATGCTGGCAGGATGAGCATTGCACAGTGACTGTACATCTATTAATCTGCGTCTTTGGATCTGAGTAAGATACTAAAACACAATTATTTAGTAGATGGACTAGCGGTAAGAGTTTAGAACTAAAAAGTTTATTTTTCTATAATTTCAAGTTTGAGTCTTGTTGGTGTTAGTATGATAGTTATTAAAGACTTATATTATCATTAATTTAAAAACTCGTGAAATTAATTGATGTATACGCAAGCTGACTCGAACGTATATATTAATAATAAAAAATACTAAAACGAAACCTGCTATGTTTAATTTTAGTTTCTTGAAAGTGTTAACTTCGCATGCAGCACCCTTATAAAAAAAAAATTACCAGCCGGATCCAACGTGCCATCTAGTTTATAGAACACGTTATTTGACTTAAGAGCCTGGAAACTTCTGAAAATATATGATCAGGGAGCTTTCACCATAATCATCGATGGCTTAAATGTATTTTTGTAAACTTGGAGAGTCTTCATTCTTTTTAGATGATGGTCTGAAAGGAGAAAAAGATTGACTTTTTTTTCCATGATAGTGGACAAACAAATTTGATAGTGGTAAAAAGCTGTCGCGCCATTGAATTAATTAGAATGTTAGAATTCAATGCATTTAAAAGTTTCATTTGATTTTTTTTTCTTATAAAATATTATAACTTAACGGATAACATAAATTAAGGAAATGCATCACTGTGTCAGTGGTGCAATGACATCAAAAACCAATGCACGAACTACGATTTGATTATTGCATGAAAAAAGATTTGACAAAATTCTTTATGCTGATGATGGATCATGAGATAGCAGATAATATTTTCATGAACATCACCAGAAAGTTCACTATATATTTTGACGATGATTATCCAAAAAGAGGGGTTTTACGAGTTGGGGCATATGTTTATCGTAAGAATTCGAGATAATCGGAGTTTTACCTACTCAATTGAATTCACAAAATATATTTTCTGAAAGATAAAACTCTCACATCAAAAAAAAAAAAATCATGCAATTACTAGACTAATTAGCATCATCATAAATTTATCAATTGAGAAACAAGGTTTTTTTTACTGACTGAGCTGTAATTGATTTCTAGCGGAGTGTGATGAATTTAATATTTTAATAAAACATTTCTTAAATTTGAAAATATGTTTAATGTTTTATGTGCATTTTTCACGCAACTATCTGAATGCACTCTTAAGAAAGAAAAAAAAACAAGAAGAAAAAATACTTCTCCCTGTATTGTTTTTATTGTAGATTTGCATATTTTTTGGCTACACGTGTCTGTTTTAAAGTTTTGTTGGAGTTGTTTTTTATATTATTTTTTTATTCAGAAATACATTAAAATATTATTTTTTAAAAATTAATTTTAAACTATCATATTAAAATAATCTAAAAAAAAAACAATTCATTTAAAAAAAACACTTTTTATCCCTAAATACCTTTGCAGATCCGTCAGTTTTTTTTAAAAAAATATTGATCGGCCAAACACTACGGCCTCGTAGAAAAACAAACCCTTTCCTTTTACATCCACCGATCAGCACCTAAAAAAAACCCCACAATTATTATTACCACCTCGAACAGAGGGTAGGGGTACCATTGCCGAGCGTGGAAGAGCTTGTTTGGGAACACCAAGAATTTGCACAGATTAGATGAATGTTTATTTATTTATTTATTTCACTTTATTTTAATAATTGATGTTATAAATAAATTTAAAAATATTATTTTTATGGCTATAAATATTTTGAAAATAAGTATTATCAAACGCCTTGACACATAACACGTTTAAAGTCTGTATTCAAAAATATGTTTGGAGCTTGTTTATTTTTTGTGCTTTAAAATTGCTTTTAAAAAAATATTTAAAAATATTATTGATATTAATTTAGTATACTGATATCAAAAATAAATTATTATAATTTTAATGTATTTCTAAATAAAAAATATTTTAAAATAATAATCACTAAAGCTCTGTCGTGTAATATATTAAAAGACAGTAAATCATAGTTTCTAAAAAAAGAAAGAGAGGATATAAGATAACTTCAAATTAAAAAAAAAACCGCTTTAACATGCGGGTTAGCAGCTAGTAAATTCGTCGGTGAAAACAATGTTATTGATGATGGCCATGCAGGTAATGGTTATTTTAAATTTTTAATAGTTACTCCTAGCTTTTTATTTTCCCTTTTTTTGGAAGGACTTGTTGCTAAATTATTAAATAGTGCTTGACATTGTAATTTATACTTCAATGACTGGTTAAATTTAAATCACTTACTTGAGCATGGTGTATCAATAAAATATGGTATTTTTTTCTTGGTGCTTGCAAATTATGTTTTCCATTATTGATTTAATATAACCTGTCAAAATCAGTAATTAGACATTACAAATGATAAAAAAAAAAAAAAGCATAATAAATAGATATTACGGGGTGATATTTTTGAAACCTAGTCAACTAATCCAATCTGTATACTACTCTATATTCATCTTGTTTTATTATTTTTAGTTAATTTTTTGTTATCTCTCGATTAAATATTTAGCTAAATAATTAAAATGGAACCAACAATCAATCAGTTTATTATGAAAAACAAATAATTCATCTTTAATAATTGTTATTAATTATCTGCTTATGTAGTTTTCTTTGATTTTTTATCTTATTATGTAAAATTATTTTACTTCACATTACTATTAAACACATAAAATTTTATGATATATTTTTTTTATATTACTTCACAAAATTTTTGACTAGGCTAATTATTTTGGCCAAATGTATAGTATTATTAAAAAAAACTCTTGCTATTTATTTTTTACATTTTAAAAAATTCAGTTCTCTCTGCAGCGGAGTGCACGGCAAATGACATGTATTTTTGAAACTTGGTCAGCCAACCCAACATATATTATCTATATTCATATTGTTTTAATTTTTATAGTTTATAGATTGAACACTTTTTAAAATTTTATGTATAAATATTTTGACTCTTGAATTCTTACTAGTAATTCTCATATTAGATTTATTCAATGTAAAAAAAAACTTGTCTTTTGCAAAGACGGCGGAGTAATTTAAATTCAACAATCATGTACGATATGGAAACTACACATAACATGAATGAAACTATAGTGAATATAGTAAATGTTGTAGATATGTTTCTTAATGTGAATCCATACACGAGCTAATAATATAAACCAAGCATGGCCATATATGTGATATTCACACACACAAAAAAAAAAACTAGTATGACTCGATATATACGACCCACTCGGGTATAAAAATATTTCATAATTATTAGTGTTTTTCTAAATATTGTAGAATCAAAATATAATCTATATTGAAAAATATTTCTTTTAATATCGACGCATTGATATATTGTTTTTTTTTAATACTGAGACGATGACATGTCGAATAAAATAGGGTTAATCTATCTAGCTCCTGATATGAATTTTAAGATTGCAATAACCTTGTAGAAAACAAGTCAAAATAAATCATGAAAATCAGTAGATGATCAACATAATGTCGAAGAACAACATTGAAAAATAATTTAAAAAGGATAACAAAAAACTACACTGGTTAACTTATAAAAATGGCGGTATAGGTCATGAGATCAATATAATTTTATGAAAAATAAGTTTGTTAGAGAATAATATAAATCATATTATGGGGTCTCACCCAACAGCTTAAACTCTTAGGTGAGATAGTTCTTTAACATGATATCGAGCCTTATTAACATGATATCGAGCCTTATTGACTTAGCGGTCACGAGTTCGAATCTCACCATCCCCATTCTGTCTAATAAAAATCAAGCGCAAGGTGATGTGAATCCATGCAAGTTTCAAGCCTAAAAGACTTTCATTTGAGGAGGGTGTTAGAGAGTAATATAAATCATATTCCAAAGTCTCACCTAATAGCTTAAGCTTTCATGATAATTTTTTGACATGATATCAGAGCTTTATTGACTTAGCGGTCAAGATTTCGAATCTCACCGCCCCCATTCTATTTGATAAAAATCAAGCACATGGTAGTGTGGGTTTGTACAAGTTTCAAGCCTAAAGAGATTTTACTTGAGGGGAGGGGGTAAAAAATAATATAAATCATATTCTGAGACCTTACTTAATAGCTTAAGGTTTTAGATGAGATTGTTCCTTAACAGAGTCAATTTAATACATATGAAGTTCAATTTTAAACCACCTCAATGCTAAATGCTAAATAAAAAATAACAATTAAAAAAAAACAATTCATGTCAACCTAGCTAATATATTAAAGTGGCGACATAAGTCAGTAAACCAAAATAACTTAATAAAATGTAATTTACAAAAAAATCATGAAATTTTATTCAAACAAGTTTAGTGTTGGGAAAAAAAAAACTAAGAAGCTAGAGATATTTGATTGGATGTGATGAATCATGTAACATAATGGTTTGCTATGTTTCTATATTTTGTTTCGTATCTTTTGAAATTGTAATGTAATGGGTCATTACAATGGTGATTATTTACTACATTATGCTTAAAAAAAAATCCATGTAATGAACCATCACGTCATCAAGTGTAGTTCACAGATAGCCCTAAGTGTAAAAGCGTTTCTCGGAATAAATACTAGACTTTATTTTATACACACGTGTGTGTGAGGATAAAATTTTTCAATCAGGGATCAATTTATAAAAAAAATATATATATAGACAATGCATAGGCCGTTGACAAGTTGCAACCGGGACATAGACCAGAGGGGTTACCATTCTCGACCTGGCAAAGACAATGTTGAATTGATAGAGTGAAAAGCCACCAACTTTACCGAGAATCAAGTTTGCGTAGGAAGGAGAGAGTGCGGGTTTGATTTAAATAATCAAATTACCCACCAAACCACTCAATCGTTGCTGCGTCAAAAGTGAATAGCAATATATTACTTTACTAATTTCATGAAATCTAAAATTAACAATTATATAAATTTTTAGTGACCATTGGACATGTTTATAATCTTCAAATGACAGGTGGGTGTATAAGAGTGTGCCCTGTTAGAAAAAAAAAAAAGTTTAGAAAAAAATATTTTTTATAATGGTTTGTTTGATAAAATATGTGTCTAGTTGATGTTAAACAAAATATATATCCAAGATATTTTTAAAAAAAAAATGAGATTAAAATTAATGATGATAATGCAATGATCTTAAAAAAATATTTATCAATTTCTGTTTTTTTCTCACGGGGAGAAGGGAGAAGGAAGAAGTTTATTTTAGTAAGTTTAAAAGGTAACATACGTTGAAAAATAACAATTAAAGGGGATAATATTGAGATTTCATGAGCATCAAGGGAAAAACAGCCGAAAAAATAAATAAAGCTAGATGTATAAACAATCTTATTCGGTTAGCATTTTTCTCATTTTACTGACGAAGACTGGATGCATTCGACTGAACTAGAGGTGAATTTAGCTCTGACATGCAAAATTCGGTTCGAGGTCTGGCTGATCTGATCAGCAGCGAAGCAGGCGAGATTTTCTAAGTCGGCGCTCAGGGCCGGAAGATAACGATTAATTACATGAAAATTAGTTTTGTATAAAGAAATATCGATCACATCTAAACCCTTGTATACTTCTTCATGCCATCTTTCTTTTGTTTTTATAAAAGTGGCTATCGATTCTCTGATTAAAAAAAAGGCGAGTAATAAATCAGGTGCAAGTGCACGTGGCCATCGCCGGATCACTTCCCAGGATCGCTTTTGTTGCCATCTGTCCACCACCGACCATCCTTTTTTTTCTATTCAACTTTCGTATGATTTCAGTGGCAGTATGTATCCAGAGATAATAAAGCATGTGACAAATATTCCTTCAAACCACGACAGAATCTAAAATACATCTAACAGGCCTTTTTCGTTTTCTTTCTTTTTATAAGTTGATTGTTAGTGAAGCTTATTTACATGACAATCAATCATCTAAACTACGGAAAATTTAAGAGTAACGAAAAAACTACAAACAATTACGGGATCTGGACAGGGGAAAAGTCGATTATAACAAATCATTAACATGAGATGATAAAAAAGAATTTGAGTATCATCACCAAAATTTTTAAAAGAAATCATTATGCGACTTGATAATTTGGTTAGTGAAAAAAATAGCAAGATTTTGGGTTATTCAACATGACGAAAACCAGGCAGGGTATCGAAGGTCCTATATATGTTGACACAGGATGTGATACCAGTGTTGGAGCACATACAAGTCAGTATCGATCCACATCACAGGTAAACCAGCCATAATGTGGCGGCATAGTTCAAGTGCAGGCCATCTGTCAGACATAACTGGTAGACAACATTCTCATAACCATAACGCTATTATTGGACTGTGATACTGATAGGCTTCCACCTATAATTACAATATGGCAGCCTTTATTCCGTAAATCATAGTAAAATTCACATTGATTTACCTGCTAGCCAAGAAAAGGAAGAACTCCATCCTTCAAGAAATATGCAGCAATTGCAAGTATAATGATGAGTATAATGATCTGCATGCTTGATCCTCCTGCAGCTAAACAAGTAACAAAAGATTCCTTATGCTTAGAAATGAGAGAAGTAGCATGTCAGGAACAAGGGAAATGCCCAAAATGGTTTCCCAATCAATTTTATCATTTTTTAATCTCCATTAACAATCCATCCCCCTTCACGTATCAAACTAGTTCCCTCCCAAAGACCAATTATATGCCTCACTTTTCAAAAACCTTAGGAGTATTAACTGCCTACTTGACCAGTTTAATTCCTTCTCTTTTCCTGTCCAACATTCTAGTTTTCTCTAAACTATCCCTTTTAATAAAATACCCCAAACCATGGGTAAATTATTGGTGAATTACCACAAAATCGCAAGCATGAATAAATATAAAGAGCAAGTTTTGATACAATGGCACTGCATGTAAAAATCATCACTGAAAAGATCACCATATTTGGCAGTGTGCATTTTACTTTCTGAATTCACAGTCCACTAATACCAAACATTCAGTTTACCATATTATTTGGGAAAAGTCATTTCGTGATTGCCCTCAATCAAATTCACAGAGAGATTTTAGTCTGTGACTGAGTTATAAGGTCCATATCCAGCCAATGCAGAGACATTAATGACAAGAAGAAAAATCTGAATCGCAATGTACATACCACTTTTGTTGTCCTCAATTAGTGTCACCCTTGCACTTGAGTCCATAGATGCAGAGACCAAAGCCCTGTATTCAAATAACACATGCTTAGCAGTCAGATGTCACCCCTAGATGAGAGTGACCTGATTAAAATGTTGATTAAAGTGTATGTGTAGACACAATGTTGTCATTTCACCTTGAATCATGAGAGAACGCCAGTGCTGTTACTATGCCAAGATGTGCTTTTCTAATTATTGTTTTGACACGCAAGTTGGTCGAATTTACAAGCAGCACGTCTCCTTGAGTCATACCCCTGTCAATCAATCACAAGAAATTACAATATATCTTAACATCAAGGAGCTAGCTAAATGAGCTCAAGGACTTCTAATTAACAGTGGAGATTCTGTACATTGCAAGCAGCTTTCCATCAGGTGAGACATTGAAGGACGAAACTGGTTCACGGGATACATGCTTTGAGCTCACTCTCTTCCATGAGCTTGTGTTCCAAGTCACAATACTTGCACCCTTGTCTATGTAACACAATAAGTAGGATGATTAATTGAGAACAACAAAGGTCAAAGGGAGCGTGAAAAACTTGGCTTTACTGTATGAATATTCACCTGTTATTGCAGCAATATAGAGAACCTTAGTCTGATCACTACTTTGAGAAAATCTGCACGCGGCAAAAATCTCGTCCTGGAAGTAAAACACAGTAAATCAAATCAGCTCAACACTCATTTGATAGAAATAGAGTAATATATTACAAGTGCCAGCCATGATTGTGAGACCATAAGTAACCTAGATTAATTGAATCATAGATTACTCAAATCTACTTTCAGGTAGGTAATTTGATCAAGGTGTTTTTTTGCTGACACTCAAAATGAAATCAATAATAAGATCGATGACTATGTTAGCATGAAGGTATTGATCACTTTGACATGGAGGGTCAAAGCATTTGCTAGTAAGAAAAGAATTTAGTCAACTAATTATCATTTACAGCTTACATTTTCCTTTGGTAAAGAGGCTACAGCTGTTGATGAAGTTACATCCCAGACTCTACCACGGTCGCGCTGTCCCAGTGAAACCAGAAATTTTCCATCTGGGCTGCAACACAATTAAATAGATTACAAATTCTTCATGCTAAAATCTCTAGGAATAGAATTTTTTTTCCTAATATCATTGCCAACCTGAAACACAAGTCCTTTAAAGATGCATGGGCTTGAGCCTCATTAAGAATAATTTCCATGCTAGGCCACTTGAAAACTCTTAAATTGCCATCCTGTACTGTACCAAAATTAAAGCATCATATAGCATGTTATCTTTAAGAAAGGGATCCCGGCTCTCTTCTACATCATCATCATTAAAAATAAAGACCTAATCGGGGAAATTTTGATACTTCAAGTGGAAGGAGAATGGCCAAATGGCAGGTTATAAAAATTTGATATTGAAAGATGGAGTGGTGGAACGTAACTTAAAGCCTCACAAACTATATCTACATACCAGTCATCTTTAGCAAATAAAATTACAAGTTAGAATGCAATAAAATAATTAGAAGTTGGAATGCAACCATCAAAAACAGTGAAAGTTAAAGGAGAGAATTTTGACACAAAAAGTTATTTTTTTATTGCACCTTTCAATTGATCATATAAACATGTACAAAGTGGGGGTCACTTAAAAACGTGCTTTGTCCACAGCTCAGGACAGTAGCATCTCTTCTAAAAAATGGACACTTCCCTTATTCTTTATTGTTTTTTTTTTAAAAAAAAGTCATAATTGCCTTCTAGACCTAATCAAGGAGGGAAGCCAAAAATCCTATTATTGATCCCCTAAGTGCCACAACCTCTATTTTAGATGGTAGGTGTTGATGCAGCATTCATATTTGGCCAATTTGCTTCATATAATCCCTACCAGGCCTTTTATCAGTTTTAACTTTTGTAAAAAATCAAAGGAAGAATAGTTATTAGCTTCTCATGCTACCGGACTGGGTTGGAAATGCGAAGAACTCTCTACCTCGCCCCCCACAGCAAGTACAGAGCTGTCACTGTTAAAGGCCAATGCTAATTGCTGTCCAACATCTTCTAATTGTGCCAGTACTTTTTTGGATGGTTTAAGGCCCAATTTATGGTCTTCATTATCCTTGACTTCATCCCAGTCAAAAAATCTGCACAGAGAAAACATGGTAATAAACTAACTATCCTTTTGTTTGGTGCAAGGTGGAAGTTTTCTACAAAAAAAAAAAACGACAGGCACAATACACGTATTAGTGAATCAGACCATAATATAAATGCAAACAGCAGCTGTGGTGCATTCGGAACTAATAATCAATGGGTTTTAAAAATAGTCCTGACTAGAAAAGGATCGCCTCATATGCCAGTATATATAACCTCCCAGAAATCATTCAAAGCAGTTAGGTAGATTCTTCTCCGTAACACATTGTTTTGTCTCCTCTAACATAAAAGATAACTAGCAGTGTACTAATTTTTCGGTAAGTATAAAAACACTATCTCTAAGCATTTAAACACATGAAGGTTACCTGGCCATAACACAGAAAATTATAGCTGCCACACTAACTCCTATAAATGCCCAGCCAGCACATAATGTAATAGTAAATGATTACCAATCTCATCAACTGCTTAAAGAAACCCCAACCTGCCTCTGGAAAAAAAACTTTGGTCTTAAAATTGTAAATTGATTAAGAAAAAGTCATGGAAGGATCCAATCTCCCAGTTTTGCACACTGCCATCAGAAGCAGCATTCCTTGATGTTCCATCATTGACCTCCAAACATGAGCTTAGGAACATATCTTTATTTTTCTCATTTTATCCATCACAAACTTGAGGAATTTGGTCTTAAGAGGTGAATTACTACAAAACATCACTGTCAGAGCAAGAAAATTTCCTACTTCCACAATCAACATCAAATCCAGCAAACAAGAGAAATCATTTCAAACTTTTTTGTAACTTTCCAAACACATTAAATTCAAACCCGTTGCTTTCTTAAAATACAAGAGCAACCTATCCTCAAAACAACCACTTTTAAAGGGTTTTTGTCTAAACCCATTTCTCTAGGTGAAACTTACCGTCCTTCCTTATATCCAAATTGAACTATTTATGAACTCAAATCTACGAGCAAAGAATAGGGCGGGGGAAGTTCTGAAATTAAGTGAACTGGGTAGCAACACACAATGATGTTAACTAGAAGCAGGGTTGATTTCAATCAGACATCGGACATCACATCCACATAATAAGCATTCCAGATTATGCAGCACATAAAATTTGAACCTTGAGGTTCATCTTTCAAAAGAGTTTTTGTATCTATGTACATTGGGATTTTATCCAAGTAACAGTTTGTAATATGTATAGCACCAAAGTCTCCTAGTTCTCACCATCATGCATGTAAATCCATCCTCTAAATTATTAGTCTTCTAGTTATGTTTGACTCTTCTTCGTTCCCTGATTACATCAACTCAGCAGTGCTAGAGTAAAATTATATTTGCCTCATTGCACATACGCATTTGGTCATTACTCAATATTCTCATTTCAATTCCATCAGGAAATCATAAATAAAAGATATGGAGCAAAAGTGGCAGTGTTGGTGGTCAGTTTTGTAGATATACTATCTCCAGCAAGGAGGATACCGATGATGCAAGCTATCAGCATAGAATCAGAATAAAACTTTCAGAAAAACAGTGATCTTACTAGTAGAATGACAAGAATCAAAGAAGGACGCCATAAGCTCAAAATAGCAAACTTTAGTAACAACAATCAAGAAATGTACTAAATTGGCAACCTAAGAGAGATGTTGCTCTAGTTCACCATCATCAAATATTTTTTCGACAGCAAAAGCAGTGATTAAAAGAATTTGAGTACCGGCAACTATTGGGGAATGCACATAGGACTCCATCTCCACTGGGGTGAACCGCCATTCTATAGGGTAATTGAGAGCCAAGACCAAGC
This sequence comes from Salix viminalis, assembly GCA_029228465.1. Classification (NCBI taxonomy): domain Eukaryota; kingdom Viridiplantae; phylum Streptophyta; class Magnoliopsida; order Malpighiales; family Salicaceae; genus Salix; species Salix viminalis. The sequence continues at coordinate 7,964,382 of CM055435.1, forward strand.
TTAGCTACCTGCAACGCAACATAGAAATGCATACATCAAAACGATAACAAATATCAAATTAATCAATTCCCAATCTAATCTCGGCTATCTCATTATTATACAGCAGAAATCAATATAATCCAGCTAATATTCCAAGATATAAGCACACTGAGAATTTATATAAAAAAATCAGAGAAATCTTAAACATGACAAACAGATGCAAATCTATCAAAAGAATAGAGCGTACGGGCTCAGAAGAGAGGGAATTGGAGGAGAAATCAAAACAGGAGAGAAGGACGGCGTTGGGAATGCCGCTGCTGCCTTCACCGCCGCCACCGGCCAAAATGACGTAGTATTCATGGGAAGAAGCAGAGGGATCGGGGATCTCCTCCTCCTGCTGCTGATGCTCCTGTTGCTTGGAGGAATCAACGTAATCGTCATGGGATGGTAGGTTGGATCTGAGCTCTTTGTAAGGAAGCCAAGCAGCGGAGTATAAAGGAACGCCGTATTTTTGCAGGCTTTGAGAATCTGCCTCTCTGCTCTTTCCCATCGGTTTCCTTCTGCTGCTCCTACTTCGCAATGCGTTTTTGCGTTTGGGGTGTTCGGTTCGCGTTCTCGTGCGTGAATCTGTTGATCTAGCTCTCGCGTTATTTTTTGTTTTTTAAAAGTATATAAAAAGAATAATTGTTTTTCTTTATTTCAGATTATATATATATATCTTAATACCGATTTTATTAATTAGATATAATAATTTGTAGCATAAAATATTTTTTAATATTAAAAGCTTTGATTAAAAATAATATTAATTTGATTTTTTAATCACATATTAATAAAAAAAACTCACGTGCTTATACAAGAAAAATAATAAATCTCAAAAGTCTATTAAAATCTAATATATAAACACCTAATTCTACTATGATAAAATCATATCGTTGAAAAGATAATAAACCCCATCGAAAAGGACAGCTTCATAAAAGAAAAAAAAAAGGAAAAAAAGAAACAGTCGCAGATATTTTTAAGAGAATTTAAAAAAATATTTTAAATTCTTTGTCCATACATTTCAGAATTTTTTTTATTTTTTTTTTAAATTAAATATTTTTGGAGTTTTTAGATCTTTGATGATATAAAAAAATATATATTATTTTAATATATTTTTAAATAAAAAAATACTTTTAAAAACAACTTCAATAATACTCTCAAACCCGCACGAAGAAGATTTGTGATGATATTACCGTACAAATATTCAAACGGTTGCTCAAGACCAAGAGGCTATTTAGCACTGCATTTCAAAGATATTTTTTTTTAAAAAATGAATATTTTTTATTTTAAATTATAAAAATAATATTTTTAGATCATTTTAATATATTTATAAATAAAAAAATATTTTTAAAAACAATTTCAACTACACTAAACAATCACCAAACAGCCAAGAGGATTAAAGCACAGAAGACGTGAGGGAAAAAACAATAATCTCACTACCTCAGCACTTCACAAGAACACAATTTTTTTTGTCCTCGATCCTTCATAGAGACACTGAGGACTACTTGCATCGGTTTATACACCGGTAGCTTTTATTTTCAGGATGAAAACACCGCTAACTCAAATGATGATACTATGAGCTAGAACTTAAAACATTCATTGTTAGAGCTTTCAAATTATTTATTTTCCTTAATATTTGACGAATGCAGTTGATATTATTGCATCTTCTCCCGTTTATGCAACCTCCATATTTACTGTACTGTTTATGGTTTTTGTAGGAGCTTTTTTAAATAAATCATAAACGGGACTATCAGATGCTATAATTTTATAACATGAAGACAAAAAAATCTTCGAACCAAAATAAACATTAAATAAGCTAAAAAAATATTAAAATTACTGAAAACTCGTGCATCTAAAAGAAAAAAGAAAGAAAGAAAGAAAGGGTCCGTTAGGACACAAGTGCTTATATGATGAATGGTAAATAAGTAAGCAACTACCACGCTGCTTCAACTACCATTCTGCCGGAACCAATTCTTCTGAAGAATTCAATTGGAAGCATGCATCGGCTGTGTTCGTGTTCCAAGTCCTGTTTTTTGTGAAAGAGACGCGCATTTCAAAGCATGCTGGTTTTCCTATTTCTAGCAATATCCTCCTTGATGATGCTAATTTACAGATTCAAGTAATTTAAGATGCAGATTCCAATGTTTTCAAAATTTGAGTTCTAGATAATACTTGTGTCAAGGACTCATCTCGTATAAAATATGATATCAGAGCTTTGTTGACTCAATGGTCATGAGTTCGAATTTCACCACCTCTATTCTATTTGATAAAAATAAGCATAAGGTAATGTAGGTCTATGCAAGTTTCAAGCCCAAAAACGGTTTCACTTGAGGGGAGGTGTTAGAAAATAATATAAATCATATCTGAGATCTCACCTATCAACTTAAATTTTTAGGTGAGATAGTTCCTTAACAGCCTGCAATTATAGCTATTTGAACTTTGATGAACTGCAATACTGTAAGAAACTTTAGCTTAGAAGATGCCTAAGAAATACCAAGCCAAGCATATGCCATTACACTCAAGTTGCTGAAAATAAAAATGATTTTCTTCTCACTTTGCACTACTGATAATAAAACTTCTCTGGATTCTTTCATTGCTACACGTAGCTCGATGATTGGCCCTTCATTGTTGATGAGAGGGCAGCCACAGCTTCTCCAATTGTCAAAAAGAGGGTGCCGGGCCTTGTCATATCACGGTCATTATCGGCCCTCTGCAGTTTTTGCAGCACTTCTCCTACAGGATTCACCAGCACAAGCTGCAATGTCAAGGATAACGAGGTATTAGTTGCAAACAACTAAAACGCGAGACAGTTGAAAAGAAAAGGCAATTTAGAGCTGCTATTTGCTTGCCTCAGTTCCCGTGTTTTCCAGTGTTTTCTTCAAATCCTTCAAGAATGAGACTCCGCTTGTGTCGATGGAGCTGACAGCTGAAACAAGTACAGGGAGGATTTGTGTTTTGTTTAATTTACATGGCTGATAGTATGACTATACTACATTGCAGTCAGGACTTATAGTCAGCCATACAAGGAAATGGTTCAAATGTCAATTAAGAACAAGGAAGAACACAAGATTTTCTGTTCTCAGACTGTTTCAGCATAACAACGCTAATTTCTGCAAAATGTTAGCGGTGGACTTACATGAGAGGTCTAGGATCAGAAAATGAATACTTGACTGTTTCTTTGTGCCTTCTTCAGTTTCATATTCATCTATCCATCTCAGGGTCCTGTTACAGAGTTAAAGGAGAGTTACCCTCAAAATTAAAGGAGAATTATTAGAGTCATGATGGGAAGTGCAGTGTGTTTTATGAGCTCTACTGAATTCACAAACAAACCTTTCTTTGAGGTAGGTTGTATTGGCAAAGTTGATTGGAGCTTCAATTCTCAAAATGACGAAACCAGGGATCCTCATAGCTTCCTTGTAGTGATGAAGATTACGGAATATATCTGTCCCAGGTATGTTTCCAAGAATCACAGTCTTTGGCCTTGTGACTTGAAGAAGGATCTTGAATAGTGATATTCCTACCTGTTCATCAATAGCATGAAAGCAGAAATCACTTTATAGTGTCTCTTCTCAAGAAAATTGGAAAAAGGAAAAGCAACTTTGGCTTTATGCATACAAACATCTTAATTAATAAGCAAGTCCTGTTAACTTTTTCAAGCCTGGACAGGTTTAGTTCTGGTAGCATTATCTAAAACTTGAAAACTCACCGCAATGGCGAGGCCGCTCTCGACAGAGACAAAAATAACACCAAAGAAAGCACACAACATCACAAGAAAATCAAATTTGTCAATCTTCCATATCTGGCAAGCAGCTTGGATGTCTACGAGGCCAATTACTGCTGTTACTATGATGGCACCCAGTACAACATCTGGGGTGTATTGGAATAGAGGCATTAGGAAGAGGAGGGCCATCATAACTGTCACTGACATTATAATGTTAGAAACTGCTGTTTTGGCTCCTGCATTGTGGTTGACAGCAGAACGAGAGAAAGCTCCTGAAATTCAAATATCTGTTATAATACCATAGATTTGTCTTCTATTTTTAAGCACTTGATAGCATGACAGAAAAGAAAGAAAGGATAGTAGACTGTGTATGTTAGCACCTGTTGTGACATAACAGGAAGTGGTGGAGCCAATCACATTCATTAACCCAATTGCCATCATTTCCTTGTTACCATCTACTTGGTAGTTCTTCAAAGCAGCAAAAGTCCTCCCAACTGCTATGCCTTCCTGTTTGAAATAAAGTTCAGCATAAGCAAAAGCATACTAGCTTTTCTGTCTGACAGATGCCGCACGTCCAAGGCAAGGTCAGATTGTATGATCTCTGGTTATGATACTAAATGTTGGCAATCTGCTGCCTTAATAATTTCATTCATCAATGTTGAAAAACTCGACTCTAATCACGGAAAATGTACCAAAGTCAACGAAAATCTATTGCACCTGCCATCCTTATAGCAAGTCTGTTAACTATTCCTTCACCTTAACAACACATTTCATCAAGTGTATCCAAGCAGAAACTAAAGAAGTTTCGGTTCCTATGAAATTTCTGAAAAAAACTGTATTTCAAAAGTGCTAAGCCACTTCTAGCACAGTGTAAAACACCAATAATTATAGAACTCGAAACTTCAACCCATTAGCCAACCCGGCCATACAGCTTAGTTTAAACACAGTGGGTTCAGGATTTTGATTTGGTTGATCCATGTAATGTTAATCCCATTAAACTAGCTAAGGCTTCTAGATAATCTAGCTATTAGCCCAGAAGATATGAAATATAATTGCAAGGAAGATCAGCTCTATCCATGGTTGCTCGTTTAAGTTTCAGAAACCCAGAGTCCAGCTTAGCCGCACAAACACTAAAGATGGTATGAAAATAATTGCAAGAAAGTAAAATAGAAACTCACAGTGAGGGAAATAATGCCAGTAACAAGGCCAGTTTTTACAACCAGTCCAAGGTAGCTTCCATGAAAATGCAACATGTTCCATGAGGGAGGGTTTAGCCCTTCTTGTAACTTTCCAATCTAATAAACAACAAGAGGGAGGGCCTGGCGATAAGCAACATGATTCCATGAAGGGGTGATATGTAACAAAAGGGACTCGAAAAACTTACAACATTGATTCCTTGTCGTTGAGCCTTGAATGCGAAAACCAGGATAGTTGATAGGATCACAGACACGAGAGGGGCTCCGGCTGAAACCCAAAACAGCCGTGGTTTTTTCATGCTCTGTGTGACACACATTCCAACGTAAACAGTCAAACACGGTTTCAAATGCCATTCCTTAATCGAGGATCGTATCTTTCTTTCATTCAGGATACTAATTAAATGCATCGGAATTTTATATCACTGTAAATAAAAGAGAAGGGATGTTTTCCATCCATCTATTTGCGAGACTATCCCATCCATACGATTAGAGGAAAATTATTCACAAACAAATAAATTATACTATTTTTTGTCCCTCCACAGTCCTTTCCTTGGTGTCGATGGAAATCTTATTTCTTTGTTTCTAAATGATATACTGATATTTTTCATCATTTTAAAAGCACATGTTGAATTATTTTTTCCTGGAATCCATTTTATGATTTTAAGCTGTCAAAATGAAACCATCGCATTCAAAGGAGCTTGCTACTTGAAAGCATCGGGCTTCTCCATAGATTTCCGCCTATTATCTAGTCCGTGGGATCCACTTGAGCCCATCACAGAAGTTTGGCTGGCTTATATACCAAAACAGATCTGAACCGGGCCATTTAACACGAGGAGATTTATACAAGAAAAAATATGCATTTATTTTCTTTCGTTTTTTTATTAACTACTTAATTTCTGTTATCTTTTTTTCCACTAATTTTTAATTTCTTTTTGAGAGTAAACAGATGCTATGTACTTAATATTAATAAGTTACATCAAGATAAGAGATGAAGATGGTGGAGAGAATGACATACAACGTGTCTTGCCAGTAGAAGGAACACGAGGAAGCAAAATCCCATCAGTATTGTCTGCCACGACCACTGCAAGAACATCATCCAAATGATCAGGATTACCCAGTCAAGTTTTTATTTAGGGTACTGGGAGTATCATTTAATTACCAGAAAAACTGTCAAGCATGTTGCGCAGGACTTTTTCATTTTATTTTTGTTGGTCTCAATGGGATGGCCTTTCGATCTTTCAGAGTTTAAACATGAAATCTTCAAACAAAATCTCAAGTTTTAGCCCTTGGATTGCCTTCCAGGTCTAGCTTTATGTAGAAATGATGCATATTGAGTGGATAATTAAGACAGGAAGGCCTTAGCTAAGTTTAGCGACTTGTGCAATAACACTCCCCTCAAAGTTTGTTATCAAGTGAATAGTGGGAACCTCGTCTTGCACAAATTAGGAGGGGGTGTTCTTGTTGAAACTATGATTAATGCTTAAACTTTCACCTCCTTTAATTAATTATGTATGATTGTGCTTTGGTGAGGGGTAAACTAACTAATTAGTACCTCATTGGTGTGGTGGAAAACGGAGCTCAAAACAGAAACCAGTTCCATTTGTTTGGTGAAATGAGTGATTCCAAGGAGGCTTTTTAGCTGTTGTAGAGAGACTATGATAGCAGCTCCAGCCATGAATCCAATTAGAGTTGCCTTGGAAAGAAAATCAATAATGAAGCCGAGCCTGCAACCAGTCAGTCCGACACAGAGTTAGTACTTTCTAGAGAAGATTCAGAAGGGAAAAAAAAAACTGAAAGGATAAAAGAAAACTTACCTCAACAATCCTAATGAAGCTTGGAAGAGGCCTGCAAATAAGGTTGAGGAAAAGGCTAGTTGAAGAAACAATAGAGGGTCACTGGTAGGCGATACTTCTTGCCTGAGCATTGATCCCAGTATAAGAGAAGCAATAGAAACAGGTCCTACTGCAAGGTCCCTGGAGCTTCCAAGAACAGCATATACAAGAGGAGGAACAAAGCTTGAATCTGCATATTTTATTCCAGGAAAAGAGAATCCAATCAAACAGTACTGTGTATGAAGAGTGAGGTGGAAAAAAAACAAGGCAGACAGAGCTATATTTTACTCACAAAGACCCACTATGGGAGGTAGACTTGCAAGCTTAGCATAACTGATGCCCTGGAAAGATGTTTAGACAGAAGGGTCAAATTGATGGATAAAGATACTGAATAAAAACAATCTTTTTCAAGATTTAGGAGGGAAAATAAAACAAAACTGGTTACTGACCTGTGGAATGGCTAAGCTGGCAATGGTAAGGCCAGAAACAAAATCAGATTTGAAAAGCTTGAGGCTGTAATTAGGACCCCATTGAAGAATAGGAAAGATATACTGTGCAGCAAGTATCCATTTCTTTTCCAATGGCTGTCCTTTGAATTGCCGCAGAGGGATCATCAGGGAAGAAGGTTTCTTTAAGCCTGCTCTTGAGCTTCTGTATGGTGCTCCTATGGGGTGGCGGGGCAACTTGGTGCACCTCCATAGGAGCTCTTTCTAGGCAATGATCAGGTTGCATGCTATTTCTGGCGCTCGGTTCCATTATAAGGCGAGAGTTCTTGTTTTCATGGTGTGGTTTGTCTGAACAATGTCTCTAGTTTTATGCGAGTCCCGCCCTATCAATCAGATTTCTCCAGACCGCTAACAAACAAAGCACCAGTCACCATGACAGAAAGAAAAGCTATGGAGAGAGAGAGAGAGAGAGAGGGAAGGGTCCGCCTTTGATGAGGCCTTATTAAACTAGCATTCCCCTATTGACCCCACAAACTTTTTTTTGCTTCTTACAAAGATACAAACATTAATCAGTTTCTGTAAATGTTGCAAGTTCACCTTTTCTTGTAGGGCCGTTGCCCTGTTGTCTATTGATATATCTACACGAACACGAAAGAGTTGATTATATTAGAATTTAATTGACAAGAACTAGCATTTATTAAATTAGTACCCCTTTGAACGATCCACAGATGTTCCAAATTTCTAATCCTAAAGGGTCATAACTTTTGACTGGAAAGAATTGCATGCCATGCTATATGCATACAAAAAGTTCAGTAGGAGAACTGTTACTCCTTTTTCTAGAAGGGAATGAAAAGGTGATAAGGTGCTAAGAAAATTGCGGTCCATTCATTAGCGTTTCTGGTTTCAAGAATGGAATCCAGGGGAGCTATCCGCAAATTTATAATTATCATATGATTCATATCTACACACATCTCAAGGGATTTTACTTTTAAGTATATACAGTAATGAAGTTTAGATTACCACCATGAAAAAGGTCATGAGACGTATAGAATTACCACCAAAGGCTACACTGAAACTTAATCCTCACTTTTTTTTGGAAGACACATGGGTGTTTTGACTAGTTTACACGCATTTAGACTAATTTCACGAGTTTTAAAGTTAATGACCAGTTAAAACATCTAGTAACCCTGACTGATATGGAACTCAAACCGGTGATCTCCGAGAAGCAAATTCAGGACCTGACTAGATGAGTCACACCTCTCAAGGTCACTACGATTTGAATTATGTTCCAAGTTTAATCTCGTTTTATTTAAAATCAATGTGCTTGAGCTCAGTAAATTTGATCAATCGTACTGTGCTTAGTGCAGGAGGCTCTAAAATATTCATTTGAAAGCTAGATTCCACTATTTTTTTCGTCCTTTCGGAATAAAAGCTTGAAACCCCAGCCTTCGATAACGACCGTTTGTAGTTTTCTACCTTTTTTAAAAAAAGTTGATGGACATTAGCACAGGTTTTGAGTATTGAGATTCAAGACCTCATTGATCGAGTCTTAAATAAACAGTTTATACCCAAACTCTTGCATTTATGGGAAAAAAAGCTGTAGTTCTATTGAGTTTTGATTCACAGATAAATTTACTCGGAGCACTTTTGCACTTTTTCTTGTTCCTGACGGGATTTAGCTGCAAAATCCCATCAGGCCCTGTTTATTATCGCGATAGCCACCGTTCCTGTGCTTTCTTTAGCTGCGATACAGGTCGAGATTGTATATCTCCTTGGCCCAGAATCCTGCCAGAATATGTCATGTGCCTTACAGCATGAAAGAAATCCCACCATTCCAAGCCGAATGATTATGGGATAAGAAATCAACATGCTACTGATGCCAGACAAACCTTACGCGACAAATAGCTCTTTATGTCACGGAGTAGGGAATCTTCCTTCGGTTTAATTAATTACTCAGCTGGTCACCTTACTGTTTTTCTCGTGTCACGGGAGAGGCTTGAGTAATTTTTGCTGAATGCTGATCAAAGGCAATCACACTACCCCTATCAGGCAAGTTTATACTGTTAAACATGCTTGTTAAGGAATAATATAAATAATATTCTATAATTTTATCTAATAATTTAATTTTTTTAGATAAGATAGTTACTTAACAAGACTAATATCAGAGGAGCTAGTCGGATCAGGTTTCACTTTCGAATCCAATCACCATGGTTTATTCCACTTGTTTATGTTTAATGCTCAAGCTTTTCTATAGGGTTAGATATTGGTAGCTTATCCTCGTGTAAAAATATCTTAAATCACCGAAAAAGTGGCTTTGTCTTTTCAAATCAGCCTTACAGGAGAAGCCCTCTTGCAACTGCTATTTTATAATTATACGTAACGCTATTATTATCTTCGAAGTTGGTATAAGTTAGGCTTTGGATTTCCGAATCTCTTTTATTCTCCCATGCTTCAAGATTCTCTTGCACTTGCTTTGTTATTGCATCTTAAAAGCCTGTTTGGTATTGCTTTTGCTTTTGTGATTGAGGTTTGAAAAAAACAGTTTAAAAAAAAACATTTTTGTTGTGGTTCAAAATAAGTTATGAAGTGTTTGGTTAAAACTGTGGTTGAGTTTGAGGTTGAAAAAAAGTTATTTTGTGTGTTTGGTTATCATGCTTTTTATATTACTTTTAATTAATTTTTAGATTATTTTAATATTAAAAATATGTTTCATATATTAATAAACATATATTATATAAACATTATTTATATTTTAATTAATTGTTAGATTATATATATATATATATACACACACACACACACACACACAGTAGGCCCTCCATTGAATCTGTTGCTTTTCTTGCACCAGTGTTTCAAAACAAATTAAACGTGGGACCCATGTCTTGTACCGGCGTTTTTACAAGTAACCAAACACATGTTTCAACTACTTTTCTCAAACTTCTAGCACCACAGCAATACCAAATGAGCACTAAGAATGATGAGGGTTTTAAGAAATTTAAGGAGATAAAAGAGGAGGAGATTGGAAAAGAAAAAAAGTAATCATTTTTTGTGTGGAAAGGTTTGTCAATGTGACAAGTAAAGTTAAGGGTGCTAGTAAGAGAAAAATAAAGCATGATATTTGTTTGAGGTTAGCGTGAAAAACTATTTAATCTAAAACTTGTAATTTTTAAATATTTATATTATTTTTTAATATATTTTTTTAAATAAAAAAATTGGGCTTTAAACTTGTACAAGTTTACATTATCTTTTATTTAATTTTTATCAAATAGAATAAGGATGATGAGATTTGAATTTATGATTGCTTTAGTCAATAAGACTCTAATATTATATCAAAGAGTCATCTCATCTAAAACAAATTTGGGATTGAAACTTGCACGTGTTTCACTATCTTGTACTTATTTTTTATCAAATAAAATAAGAATGATAGAACTTGAATTTATAATCGCTTAGTCAATAATACTCTAATAAATAAAAAATTAAAAATTAAAAATTATATCATCTAAAAAATCAAAGTTTTTAGATAAGACTCTGATTTATTATTTATATTATTCTCTATCAATCTTTATCTTTTCATTTTTTTTCATCTATACGAACGAACGAAGCAATGCACTCAAGCTCACTTTCTAGCTAGTGTGGCTAGGGGGCATATATTTTGAGTACACTCAACCCGAAATGTGTATGGTTGTGGGTTTGTATGGTTATTTATGGTGTTTATATAGATGTTCCAAAGTCACACACTTGTCAATAATTTATGACTGACACACATCGTGGCCATCGTCACGGGTAACTTGGGATTATTTTTCTTCCATATTTTTTTTATCCAAATCAAGGTGCTTTGCTTTGAGATACAATGACTACACCCTCTTTTTACTTATTTATTTATTTAATTTATTTATTTATTTATTATTATTATTATTACTATTATTATTATTACTATTACTTCTTTCAAAAGGTGATTGGTCGATTTTAAACTATCTTTTGTGACAAAAGAAAATCCCTTTGTACTTGGATGAGAGTGGAGGATATAAGCCATCAATGCGCAGTTTAAGGTACGAGGTAAGAACCTTCTAATTTATTTCATAATTTGCATCGAGCTTAATTATTATTGCCTGCTCATCCTGAACCAGGCTCAAAAAAGTGAAAAACAGGTACTCGTAAATTTGTGGTTGCAAAACCACTAGACGCACTGTATCGCAGCGCGATGAAGGATAATCTGAACAAGTCTTGAGAAAAACTGGCATGTGTTAACAACCTGGAACACAATTTCCTTTGTTCTCAGTATCTGAATAATTCTTTTTTTTTTTTTTTGCAATATGTTCTAATAAATGGAATTCCTTTATCGTAGATTTTGTAATTTTTTAGCAGCTAGCATTCGAGGAACAGCATTTTAATTGAGATTAGAGATTTTTATTTACAGTTTTTCTTTTCAATGGTGGGATAAAAATTCAGAGATAGGAAGATACTTATTGACCGTGCTGCTCGAGGCCCAGTTAAACTTGAAAAAAATCTCCAGCCTTTTTAATTAGTGCGAGAGAGACCGACGAAGACGAGAATATTCAGTGAAGATTATGAAATGGACAGCCACTAAGAAGCTTCACCCGAATAGATCAACATTATCGCAGCAACTCCATGATTAATATTAATTAATATGTTGCAAATAATAACAAAACTATTTCAAAAGATTTTTATATCATTCTAGAAAAACACAACTAATTTTTTTTTATTTATGTATAGCTTTTATCCTTGATATTAAAAAACTAAGACTTCCATTGAGTATCTATATAGTAAATTTTAATTTAAAATAGTAATCAAACAAGTAAAGAATAGTAAACTTACATGCATAAGGTTGAGCCGAGTAAGATTTTTTAAATGTGAAATCATAATTTGTGAACATTTCGACAACTCTTTAATTCTATAATTATCGTTTACTTAGTTGTTATATGATAGCATCCAATGAATATCATGTAATTTTAAAATCAAGCATGGAAAACCCGAATTATTTTTTTGTTTTTTGTGTTTATTCTTCGTTATATTGCGTTCCAACAATGCTAAAAGAAATTTCCAGGCCATGTATCATTGCTCCAACTTGTTGCAGCTCATACAAATGCATGTCTTTCTTCTCGACCACCATCAATTGTTTGTTTCTCTGCCAGAAAAGAAGGGTTTTCCGCGCCTAACTCTACTTTTTCAAATATGGTTGACAGAACAAGGACCGCATCCTCTCTCTCTTCTTTTCGTATTCCATCTTTCATCACTTTGCCATCCAAAACATATGGCCTGCCTTTGCTGTTTCAAAAGGTTTCAACATCTAATTATGGGCAACTGCTACTTTTTATGAACATCCAGGCGCACGCCTACGTTGAGTTTTCAAGGAGGGATGGATCATTTGAGCTAACCACCAGTCAATTTCATCCACACATGCAATGAAGGGATTTGAACACGTAATATCTTGCCTGTATCTTTAATTTCTAATCTGGGAGTGTTTAAAAATGATCAAAATGTAGAAGTGAAGTTTGGGAACTTCTGATTACAGATGCGATTCTTAGATTGGTGGTAAGAAATTGAGGGTTATATACAAATAGACGCAGGCAGGCAGGCAGGAAACAGCCCCATGAGCAGATAGAAGGAGTAGAATAAAGATGAAACAAGTCGAAACATGCTCCTGCTGTAAGAAAAATGGTGACCGAACTAAAACTGAAAAATGGATCTTAGCAATTAGGAATTCCCTGAACTGCTGCTCCTTGGGGTCCCCTGAAATTGTTGATGATGATTTATTACAATAAGAATTCCTGATTTTAATCACCATGGATACACTCAGTCAGCCATATTATGAACATGAAGACATTTTACATTCGAAACTTCTGTAATGAGAATGTCTCCCAAAATATCAGAAGAAAAATTAATTTCGAAAATCTTTAAGAGAATTGGAGGTTGAGAAAAACAAATCAAAATGAAAAACGTACCCAAAGAAATAAAAAAGGTTGAAATACAAAAAACTAAATGACTCTTAAAAAAGTAAAACCTGAGATATAAATGAGAAACCCTCCCCCACCACAAAACTTATATTGTTCCAATTGAAAGTAGAAATTCGCGCCATCGCCACTCTATGGTAAGGTTGTTTTAATTTATCTTTTTATCTCTCCTCTATTTTTCTTTTTAAAAAAAGGTTTTTCATTCTTTTTTCTTTTCTTGATATTTTTTTTTTGTTGATTAACATGGATTTTTTTTTTGTTGATTAACATGGATGTTCCGATTAAATTATACACAAATGGACTAACTTCATTCGGTCTGAAATTAACGAAAGAGTTTTATTTTGATAATCAAGATATCCGGATACAATTAATTTTTAAATTCATTGAACATCCTTCAAGCCTAATAAATAAATAAGATACCGTGAGGTAACATATATGCATGATAGGACTTCAATCCCAGTACAAAAAAAAAAAAGTCTTTTTCACCGCTAAACCAAAACGCTGCTTGCAGAGTTTTTTTTTTTGATAACCGGGGTGTCCGGGTCAGCTTACGCGCACCACAACTAATTCTCGAACTCACTGAACATCCTACAAACTCAATGAGCATGTAAGATACCGCGAGGGTGATAAAAATACATGGTGGAATTTGAATCCTGATACAAAAAAAGTAAATAAATCTCTTAAACTGTTAGGCCAAGATCCACTTGCGCTTGCATAGTTTTTTTTTATTATTATCTGTGTGGTGGTTGTGTAGAACGATTTTTTCGCTACAAAACACATGAGCGGAGAAAAACTAGCATATTTGGTGCATCCCCTACTTTAATATATGTCGACAGGTGGATAAAGTCATACAAAATGTATCTTGGTCACTGGGAGTCAACATTTCCAGCAGCTGTGTCAATGATACTCTATATCATCTAGCCTTTTCTAGAGCTCTGCGGTGGTGCATCATCATGGCAATAATGGGGGTTATTAGGAATACAATGTATGGTGCAGATGTGTTTCAAGATAGGTCAAATCAGCAGCCTCTTTTTTCCTCATCGGCATGGATAGCGAGTACTCTAGCAAATATATTTTCAAACCACACCACCTATCGAAAGTGAATCTCTCCTAAATTATTTTTGAGAAGTTTTACGAGCGGTTTACCCGCGTGATGGGGCAAGGTTTTTTTTATTTATATAAAAAATTAATTATTTTTTATATATATTGTATTTTATTATTTTAATATTTAGTTAGTATAATTATAATTGATAAAATCTATATAATGAAAATGGAAAATGACCCGTATATTTTTTAATTGTAGATAACCTAAGTAAGCTTGTAATTTTTTTTTTAGTTTAATTTTTTCCCCGGTAATATTATATGTAAAATATTAAAAATGAAAATATTGTAAATTTGTTTTTAAGAAATAAACTTAAACAAAAGAGTACCAAATTTAAATTCAAAGGCAAAAAACTTTTATAAGATTTATTAATTATATTATTACATTAAATATATTTAAGAATATTGATATTAATTTTTTTTAACGAAAAAATCTTAGGTCATTTTTTTCCTCTCTCTATATATTTATAGGCAATAATATTCAATAAATTTTTTTTTATGTTATTCGATTAATTCATTATATTATTATATAAAATGTATTTAAGAATACTGATATTAATTTTTTTTATTAAAAAAATCCTAGGTCATGTTTTCTTCTCCCTATATATATTCCTATGCGAAAATATTCAATAAATATTAGAACATATAATTAATGATAGACTAAAAATATTCAAGAAACTTTAACAAAAGATAAAACAAAAAAATAAAATAAAATTAAAAATTAGCATTGCTATTACTGTCAAAGGGACGCCATAAGCTCAAAATAGCAAACTTTAGTAACAACAATCAAGAAATGTACTAAATTGGCAAGCTAAGAGAGATGTTGCTCTAGTTCACCATCATCAAATATTTTTTCGACAGCAAAAGCAGTGATTAAAAGAATTTGAGTACCGGCAACTATTGGGGAATGCACATAGGACTCCATCTCCACTGGGGTGAACCGCCATTCTATAGGGTAATTGAGAGCCAAGACCAAGCTTAGCTACCTGCAACGCAACATAGAAATGCATACATCAAAACAATAACAAATATCAAATTAATCAATTCCCAATCTAATCTCCGCCATCTCATTATTATACAGCAGAAATCAATATAATCCAGCTAATATTCCAAGATATAAGCACACTGAGAATTTATATAAAAAAATCAGAGAAATCTTAAACATGACAAACAGATGCAAATCTATCAAAAGAATAGAGCGTACGGGCTCAGAAGAGAGGGAATTGGAGGAGAAATCAAAACAGGAGAGAAGGACGGCGTTGGGAATGCCGCTGCTGCCTTCACCGCCGCCACCGGCCAAAATGACGTAGTATTCATGGGAAGAAGCAGAGGGATCGGGGATCTCCTCCTCCTGCTGCTGATGCTCCTGTTGCTTGGAGGAATCAACGTAATCGTCATGGGATGGTAGGTTGGATCTGAGCTCTTTGTAAGGAAGCCAAGCAGCAGAGTATAAGGGAACGCCGTATTTTTGCAGGCTTTGAGAATCTGCCTCTCTGCTCTTTCCCATCGGTTTCCTTCTGCTGCTCCTACTTCGCAATGCGTTTTTGCGTTTGGGGTGTTCGGTTCGCGTTCTCGTGCGTGAATCTGTTGATCTAGCTCTCGCGTTATTTTTTGTTTTTTAAAAGTATATAAAAAGAATAATTGTTTTTCTTTATTTCAGATTTTATATATATACTAGATAATTGCCCGCGCGTTGCCGCGGGTATTTTTTTGTATATAATTTAACATAATTAAATCTACAACGATAAATTTATATGATATAAGTAAATAAAAATTATAGATTAAAAGATAAAATGTTTAAAATTTTGAGTTGAGTTTGTCACGTAAGCATAGATTACATTTTTTAGAATATAGGTATTGCGTCATAAACAATCACAAAAGAGCGCGCACTAACATTAGAAAAAAGAGCAAAATATTTGAATAAGAAAAAAACACAAATTACTGAAATCATTATTGTGCAGATAATAAAATTATTAAAATCAATTAATAGAAAGAGCAAATAAAAACAAAAACGGAAAAGGAAGCAATATTAATTTAAAATATTATCACAGTAGCAACATCGGAGTCTTAATATCTAAAATTATTATTGCCGCAAGAATAAAAACAAAAAAATTATTAAATTATACCGAGGGAAAAAAATAAAAAGCATGAACACAACAGCAAGTAAGAAAAAAAAATTAAAAATTATTATTATTATTATAATTATTATGAAAGAATAAATAATCACTATTATTATAATAATAGAATACATAATAACTATTATTATAATATTAATAAAAATCACTATTATTATTATTCTTATTATAATTATTATTATTATGTCAATAATGAAAGAAACATAAATAAATGAAAGACTAAAAACATCCCAGAAACTTTAACAAAAGATAAAAATTTTACAAAAAAAATTATCATTGCTATTACCGGAGAAAAAAAATTATCAAATTATCGGGAGGGAAAAAAAAACAAAAGATTAAGAATAAAAAATAATTAAATCATGATTATTATTATTATTATTATTGTTATTATTATTATTATTATTATTATTATTATTATTATTATTATTATTATTATTATTATTATTATTATTATTATTATTGTGTTAAATACACTTATATATACATGGGCAAAAGTAGAGATTAAAAAAATAAAAGTGTAAGGACTTAAATGAAAATCAAATATAAAGGGCTTAAATTAAAAAATAAAAAGTCAAAGGGCTGAATTGCAAGTTACATTTATTGTCAATTGAAATCAGAGGATAAAATTGCAAAAATCGGAACTTTTGTACCTAATTGATTGAGTTATATACAGCCAATCCGGAAATTGAAAGTATAAGGACCGAAGTGAAACTTTTACATTCAATCAATTAAAATCGGAGGACCCAATCGAAGAAAATCAAAAGTTAAATCAAAGAAATGAGGACAAAAAACGAAATTAAAAGTCCAGGGACCGAAGTGAAACTTTTACATTCAATCAATTAAAATCGGAGGACCCAATCGAAGAAAATCAAAAGTTAAATCAAAGAAATGAGGACAAAAAACGAAATTAAAAGTCCGGGGACCCAGTGAAAAGCTAACAAATATGGGGGGGACTCTCCCGCACATTGGCGATGCGGGAGAAACGTCGGCGGCTTCAGCGACCTCCGCGATCCCACGGACATCCGGTGGCTACACGCACCACCGCGGGAGGAAGACCACGGCTGGCGCTCGTTCATCCTCCGCGAGACAATTTCCGCCACGTATGAGTCCGCGCAGCGCCGCTTTGAATATGGCGTGAGGCGGAAAACCACCCTTGCAGCGCTGGCGCGCATCGCCCTGCAAACGTAATAAAAAATTCGAAAAATAGGGCCAATTACCGTTCCACCCCTGCACCCAATTCATGGTTTTTGTCTTATTAGGGGCTAAAACCGTATTTAGCCATTTCAGAAAATAATAAAAAAAAAGAAAAAAAAAGTTGCGTGACGGACCGGGCCCGGGACCGTCGACCACTTGCACTATGCGCCGGTGCCCTCAGTTGGGAAGCCTGTTTTTGTCCTATTATCAGGGACGAAATCGTCAATACACTGTTCACAAATGAATATTTAAAAAAAAAGAAAATCAAAAGGAAAAGGCGGAATTAGCCCCGCCTCTCAGCCCTTCTTTGCCGCGCGCCCGAGGGCCATTTTCGGGCGCGCACTGTCTAAAGAACAGTGGATTGTGAGGAGGTGCACAGTGCAACTTCCCACACCCTTTATTTGTTTTGTAATATATATATATATATATATATATATATATATATATATATATATATATATATATATATATATATATATATATATATCTTAATACCGATTTTATTAATTAGATATAATAATTTGTAGCATAAAATATTTTTTAATATTAAAAGCTTTGATAAAAAATAATATTAATTTGATTTTTTAATCACATATTAATAAAAAAAACTCACGTGCTTATACAAGAAAAATAATAAATCTCAAAAGTCTATTAAAAAATTTAAAATCTAATATATAAACACCTAATTCTACTATGATAAAATCATATCGTTGAAAAGATAATAAACCCCATCGAAAAGGACAGCTTCATAAAAGAAAGAAAAAAAGGAAAAAAAGAAACAGTCGCAGATATTTTTAAGAGAATTTAAAAAATATTTTAAATTCTTTGTCCATACATTTCAGAATTTTTTTTATTTTTTTTATTTTAAATTAAATATTTTTAGAGTTTTTAGATCTTTGATGATATAAAAAAAAAAAATATATATATATATTTTTAAATAAAAAAATACTTTTAAAAACAACTTCAATAATACTCTCAAACCCGCATGAAGAAGATTTGTGATGATGTTACATGTACAAATATTCAAACGGTTGCTCAAGACTAAGAGGCTATTTAGCACTGCATTTCAAAGATATTTTTTTAAAAAAAAAAATTAAATATTTTTTTATTTTAAATTATAAAAATAATATTTTTAGATCATTTTTAATATATTTATAAATAAAAAAATATTTTTAAAAACAATTTCAACTACACTAACTAAACAATCACCAAACAGCCAAGAGGATTAAAACACAGAAGACGTGAAGGAAAAAACAATAATCTCATTACCTCAGCCCTTCACAAGAACACAAGTTTTTTAGTCCTCGATCCTTCGTAGGGACACTGAGGGATGACTTGCATCGGTTTATACACCGGTAGCTTTTATTTTCAGGATGAAAACACCGCTAACTCAAATGATGATACTATGAGCTAGAACTTAAAACATTCATTGTTAGAGCTTTCAAATTATTTATTTTCCTTAATATTTGATGAATGCAGTTGATATTATTGCATCTTCTCCCGTTTATGCAACCTCCATATTTACTGTACTGTTTATGGTTTTTGTAGGAGCTTTTTTAAATAAATCATAAATGGGACTATCAGATGCTATAATTTTATAACATGAAGACAAAAAAATCTTCGAACCAAAATAAACATTAAATAAGCTAAAAAAATATTAAAATTACTGAAAACTCGTGCATCTAAAAGAAAAAAAAGAAAGAAAGAAAGGGTCCGTTAGGACACAAGTGCTTATATGATGAATGGTAAAAAAGGTAAGCAACTACCACGCTGCTTCAACTACCATTCTGTCGGAACCAATTCTTCTGAAGAATTCAATTGGAAGCATGCATCGGCTGTGTTCGTGTTCCAAGTCCTGTTTTTTTGTGAAAGAGACGCGCATTTCAAAGCATGCTGGTTTTCCTATTTCCGGCAATATCCTCCTTGATGATGCTAATTTACAGATTCAAGTAATTTAAGATGCAGATTCCAATGTTTTCAAAATTTGAGTTCTAGATAATGCTTGTGTCAAGGACTCATCTCATCTAAAATATGATATCAGAGCTTTGTTGATCCAATGGTCATGAGTTTGAATTTTACAATCTCTATTCTATTTGATAAATAAGCACAAGGTAGTGTGAATCTATGCAAAGTTTTAAGCCAAAAAACGGTTTCACTTGAGAGGAGGTGTTAGAGAATAATATAAATCATATTTGGAATCTCACCTATCAACTTAAATTTTTAGGTGAGATAATTCCTTAACAGCCTGCAGTTATAGCTATTTGAACTTTGATGAACTGCAATACTGTAAGAAACTTTAGCTTAGAAGATGCCTAAGAAATACCAAGCCAAGCATATGCCATTACACTCAAGTTGCTGAAAATAAAAATGATTTTCTTCTCACTTTGCACTACTGATACAGTTGATGAGTTTCTTTGTCGAGCAAGAAATCAATCGGGATAAAACTTCTCTGGATCCTTTCATTGCTACACGTAGCTCGATGATTGGCCCTTCATTGTTGATGAGAGGGCAGCCACAGCTTCTCCAACTGTCAAAAAGAGGGTGCCGGGCCTTGTCATATCACGGTCATTATCGGCCCTCTGCAGTTTTTCCAACACTTCTCCTACAGGATTCACCAGCACAAGCTGCAATGTCAAGGATAACGAGGTATTAGCTGCAAACAACTAAAACGCGAGACAGTTGAAAAGAAAAGGCAATTTAGAGCTGCTATTTGCTTGCCTCAGTTCCCGTATTTTCTAGTGTTTTCTTCAAATCCTTCACGAATGACACTCCGCTTGTGTCGATGGAGCTGACAGCTGAAACAAGTACAGGGAGGATTTGTGTTTTGTTTAATTTACATGGCTGATAGTATGACTATACTACATTGCAGTCAGGACTTATAGTCAGCCATACAAGGAAATGGTTCAAATGTCAATTAAGAACAAGGAAGAACACAAGATTTTCTGTTCTTAGACTTTTTCAGCATAACAACGCTAATTTCTGCAAAATGTTAGCGGTGGACTTACATGACAGGTCTAGGATCAGAAAATGAATACTTGACTGTTTCTTTGTGCCTTCTTCAGTTTCATATTCATCTATCCATCTCAGGGTCCTGTTACAGAGTTAAAGGAGAGTTACCCTCAAAATTAAAGGAGAATTATTAGAGTCATGATGGGAAGTGCAGTGTGTTTTATGAGCTCTACTGAATTCACAAACAAACCTTTCTTTGAGGTAGGTTGTATTGGCAAAGTTGATTGGAGATTCAATTCTTATAATGACGAAACCAGGGATCCTCATAGCTTCCTTGTAGTGATGAAGATTACGGAATATATCTGTCCCAGGTATGTTTCCAAGAATCACAGTCTTTGGCCTTGTGACTTGAAGAAGGATCTTGAATAATGATATTCCTACCTGTTCATCAATAGCATGAAAGCAGAAATCACTTTATAGTGTCTCTTCTCAAGAAAATTGGAAAAAGGAAAAGCAACTTTGTCTTTATGCATACAAACATCTTAAATCCTAATCAATAAGCAAGTCCTGTTAACTTTTTCAAGCCTGGACAGGTTTAGTTCTGGTAGAATTATCTAAAACTTGAAAACTCACCGCAATGGCGAGGCCGCTCTCGACAGAGACAAAAATAACACCAAAGAAAGCACACAACATCACAAGAAAATCAAATTTGTCAATCTTCCATATCTGGCAAGCAGCTTGGATGTCTACGAGGCCAATTACTGCTGTTACTATGATGGCACCCAGTACAACATCTGGGGTGTATTGGAATAGAGGCATTAGGAAGAGGAGGGCCATCATAACTGTCACTGACATTATAATGTTAGAAACTGCTGTTTTGGCTCCTGCATTGTGGTTGACAGCAGAACGAGAGAAAGATCCTGAAATTCAAATATCTGTTATAATACCATAGATTTGTCTTCTATTTTTAAGCACTTGATAGCATGACAGAAAAGAAAGAAAGGATAGTAGACTGTGTATGTTAGCACCTGTTGTGACATAACAGGAAGTGGTGGAGCCAATCACATTCATTAACCCAATTGCCATCATTTCCTTGTTACCATCTACTTGGTAGTTCTTCAAAGCAGCAAAAGTCCTCCCAACTGCTATGCCTTCCTGTTTGAAATAAAGTTCAGCATAAGCAAAAGCATACCAGCTTTTCTGTCTGACAGATGCCGCACGTCCAAGGCAAGGTCAGATTTTATGATTTCTGGTTATGATACTAAATGTTGGCAATCTGCTGCCTTAATAATTTCATTCATCCATGTTGAAAAACTCGACTCTAATCACGGCAAATGTACCAAAGTCAACGAAAATCTATTGCACCTGCCATCCTTATAGCAAGTCTGTTAACTATTCCTTCACCTTAACAACACATCATCAAGTGTATCCAAGCAGAAACTAAAGAAGTTTCTGTTCCTATGAAATTTCTGAAAAAAACTGTATTTCAAAAGTGCTAAGCCACTTCTAGCACGGTGTAAAACACCAATAATTATAGAACTCGAAACTTCAACCCATTAGCCAACCCGGCCATAAAGCTTAGTTTAAACACAGTGGGTTCAGTATTTTGATTTGGTTGATCCATGTATTGTTAATCCCATTAAACTAGCTAAGGCTTCTAGATAATCTAGCTATTAGCCCAGAAGATATGAAATATAATTGCAAGGCAGATCAGCTCTATCCATGGTTGCTCGTTTAAGTTTCAGAAACCCAGAGTCCAGCTTAGCCGCACAAACACTAAAGATGGTATGAAAATAATTGCAAGAAAGTAAAATAGAAACTCACAGTGAGGGAAATAATGCCAGTAACAAGGCCAGTTTTTACAACCAGTCCAAGGTAGCTTCCATGAAAATGCAACATGTTCCATGAGGGAGGGTTTAGCCCTTCTTGTAACTTTCCAATCTAATAAACAACGGGAGGGCCTGGCGATAAGCAACATGATTCCATGAAGGGGTGATAACTAACAAAAAGGGACTCGAAAACTTACAACACTGATTCCTTGTCGTTGAGCCTTGAATGCGAAAACCAGGATAGTTGATAGGATCACAGACACGAGAGGGGCTCCGGCTGAAACCCAAAACAGCCGTGGTTTTTTCATGCTCTGTGTGACACAGATTCCAACGTAAACAGTCAAACACGGTTTCAAATGCCATTCCTTAATCGAGGATCGTATCTTTCTTTCATTCAGGATACTAATTAAATGCATCGGAATTTTATATCACTTTAAAGAAAAGAGAAGGAATGTTTTCCATCCATCTATTTGCGAGACTATATCCCATCCATACGATTAGAGGAAAATTATTCACAAACAGATAAATTATACTATTTTTTGTCCCTTCACAGTCCTTTCCTTGGTGTCGATGGAAATCTTATTTCTTTGTTTCTAAATGATATACTGATATTTTTCATCATTTTAAAAGCATATGTTGTAAGAAAAAATTCCTGGAATCCATTTTATGATTTTAAGCTGTCAAAATGAAACCATCGCATTCAAAGGAGCTTGCTACTTGAAAGCATCGGGCTTCTCCATAGATTTCCGCCTATTATCTAGTCCGTGGGATCCACTTGAGCCCATCACAGAAGTTTGGCTGGCTTATATACCAAAACAGATCTGAACCGGGCCATTTAACACGAGGAGATTTATACAAGAAAAAATATGCATTTATTTTCTTTCGTTTTTTTATTAACTACTTAATTTCTTTTATCTTTTTTTCCACTAATTTAATTTCTTTTTGAGAGTAAACAGATGCTATGTACTTAATAAGTTACATCAAGATAAGAGATGAAGATGGTGGAGAGAATGACATACAACGTGTCTTGCCAGTAGAAGGAACACGAGGAAGCAAAATCCCATCAGTATTGTTTGCCACGACCACTGCAAGAACATCATCCAAATGATCAGGATTATCCAGTCAAGTTTTTATTTAGGGTACTGGGAGTATCATTTAATCACCAGAAAAACTGTCAAGCATGTTGCGCAGGACTTTTTCATTTTATGTTTTTGGTCTCATTGGGATGGCCTTTCGATCTTTCAGAGTTTAAACATGAAATCTTTAAATAAAATCTCAGGTTGTAGCCCTTATATTGCCTGCCAGGTCTAATTTTATGTAGTAATGATGCATATTGAGTGGATAATTAAGACAGGAAGGCCTTAGCTAATTTAGCGACTTGTGCAATAACACTCCCCTCAAAGTTTGTTATCAAGTGGATTGATTGCGCTGCAATTATTATGTCGATTGGTAGAATAGTGGGAACCTCGTCTTGCACAAATTAGGAGGGGGTGTTCTGGTTGAAACTATGATTAATGCTTAAACTTTCACCTCCTTTAATTAATTATGTATGTTTGTGCTTTGGCGAGGGGTAAACTAACTAATTAGTACCTCATTGGTGTGGTGGAAAACGGAGCTCAAAACAGAAACCAGTTCCATTTGTTTGGTGAAATGAGTGATTCCAAGGAGGCTTTTTAGTTGTTGTAGAGAGACTATGATAGCAGCTCCAGCCATGAATCCAATTAGAGTTGCCTTGGAAAGAAAATCAATAATGAAGCCGAGCCTGCAACCAGTCAGTCCGACACAGAATTAGTACTTTCTAGAGAAGATTCAGAAGGAAAAAAAAAACCTGAAAGGATAAAAGAAAACTTACCTCAACAATCCTAATGAAGCTTGGAAGAGGCCTGCAAATAAGGTTGAGGAAAAGGCTAGTTGAAGAAACAATAGAGGGTCACTGGTAGGAGATACTTCTTGCCTGAGCATTGATCCCAGTATAAGAGAAGCAATAGAAACAGGTCCTACTGCAAGGTCCCTGGAGCTTCCAAGAACAGCATATACAAGAGGAGGAACAAAGCTTGAATCTGCATATTTTATTCCAGGAAAAGAGAATCCAATCAAACAGTACTGTGTATGAAGAGTGAGGTGAAAAAAAACAAGGCAGACAGAGCTATATTTTACTCACAAAGACCCACTATGGGAGGTAGACTTGCAAGCTTAGCATAACTGATGCCCTGGAAAGATGTTTAGACAGAAGGGTCAAATTGATGGATAAAGATACTGTATAATAACAATCTTTTTCAAGATTTAGGAGGGAAAATAAAATAAAACTGGTTACTGACCTGTGGAATGGCTAAGCTGGCAATGGTAAGGCCAGAAACAAAATCAGATTTGAAAAGCTTGAAGCTGTAATTAGGACCCCATTGAAGAATAGGAAAGATATACTGTGCAGCAAGCATCCATTTCTTTTCCAATGGCTGTCCTTTGAATTGCCGCAGAGGGTCATCAGGGAAGAAGGTTTCTTTAAGTCTGCTCTTGAGCTTCTGTATGGTGCTCCTATGGGGTGGCGGGGCAACTTGGTGCACCTCCATAGGAGCTTTTTCTAGGCAATGATCAGTTTGCATGCTATTGCTGGAGCTCGGTTCCATTATAAGGCGAGAGTTCTTGTTTTCATGGTGTGGTTTGTCTTAACAATGTCTCTAGTTCACCTTTCCTTGTAGGGCCGTTGCCCTGTTGTCTATTGATATATCTACACGAACACGAAGAGTTGATTATATTAGAATTTAATTGACAAGAACTAGCATTTATTAAATTTTTAGTACCCCTGTGAACGATCCACAGATGTTCCAAATTTCTAATCCTAAAGGGTCATAACTTTTGACTGGAAAGAATTGCATGCCATGCTATATGTATACAAAAAGTTCGGTAGGAGAACTGTTACTCCTTTTTCTAGAAGGGAATGAAAAGGTGATAAGGTGCTAAGAAACTTGCGGTCCATTCATTAGCGTTCTGGTTTCAAGAATGGAATGCAGGGGAGCTATCCGCAAACTTATAATTATCATATGGTTCATATCTACACACATCTCAAGGGATTTTACTTTTAAGTATATACAGTAATGAAGTTTAGATTACCACCATAAAAAAGGTCATGAGACGTATAGAATTACCACCAAAGGCTACACTGAAACTTAATCCTCAAATTGTTTTTGGACAAACATGAGTGTTTTGACTAGTTTACGCGCACCTCGATTAATCTCACGAGTTTTAAAGTTAATGACCAATTAAAACCTCTAGCACCCTTGACTGATGTGGAACTCAAACTGGTGACCTCCGAAAAGCAAATTCATAACTTGACTAGATGAGTCACACCCCTCAAGGTTATTAATCCTCTTGCTAATTAACCAACCCATATTAGAGGCTACAGCTCATTAGTGTTTGCTTAAGAGCACTACGATTTGAATTATGTTCCAAGTTTAATCTCGTTTTATTTAAAATCAATGTGCTTGAGCTCAGTAAATTTGATCAATCGTACTGTTTCTAGTGCAGGAGGCTCTAAAATATTCATTTGAAAGCTAGATTCCACTATTTTTTTTCTTCCTTTCGGAATAAAAGCTTGAAACCCCAGCCTTCGATAACGACCACTTGTAGTTTTCTACCTTTTTTTAAATAAAAGTTGATGGACATTAGCTCAGGTTTTGAGTATTGAGATTTAACGCCTCATTGGTCGAGTCTTAAATAAACAGTCTATACCCAAACTCTTGCATTTATGAGGAAAAAAAAGCTGTAGTTCTATTGAGTTTTGATTCACAGATAAATTTACTCGGAGCACTTTTGCACTTGTTCTTGTTCCTGACGGGATTTAGCTGCAAAATCCCATCAGGCCCTGTTTATTATCGCGATAGCCACCGTTCCTGTGCTTTCTTTAGCTGCGATACAGGTTGAGATTGTATATCTCCTTGGCCCAGAATCCTGCCAGAATATGTCATGTGCCTTGCAGCATGAAAGAAATCCCACCATTCCAAGCCGAATGATTATGGAATAAGAAATCAACATGCTACTGATGCCAGACAAACCTTACGCGACAAATAGCTCTTTATGTCACGGAGTAGGGAATCTTCCTTCAGTTTCATGGGTATGTTTGGTATTGCGGTTGCTGTTGTGATTGAGGTTGAAAAAAAGCAGTTTCAAAAAAGTGTTTTTACTGCGGTTCAAAATAAACAGTGAAGTGTTTGGTTAAAATTATGGTTGAGTGTGAGGTTGAAAAAAAACAGTTTTGTGTGTTTGGTTGTGAGTGTGTTAGAGTGTGGTTGCGGTTGCTTTTGAAAGTGTTTTTTATTTAGAAATACATCAAAATGATATTTTTTTATTTTTTAAAAATTATTTTTGACATCAGCACATGAAAAGATCTAACAACACCGAAAAATAAAAAATTAAATTAAAAAATAAAAATAAAAATTTTCAAATTTTTCAAAAGCATTTCTGAAACGTAATGTCAAATAGGACCATAGGTTATATGTAGATATTTAAAAAAAATATAACGGATGATATAACTAAAAACACAGATCTTTGAAATAAATGGTTTGTAATAAGATCAATAAAATACCAGAGATAAAACTTGGTTAAATCAAGGCTTAACCGAGCTCAAATCTTCAAATTAACCAGGCTAGTTTTGATTTACTATTCATTCATGAATAATATTTTTTTATTTGTATTTTTCTATATATATTTTTAGATATCTTCCAAGCTATATGAGTGGTTGTGGTCTATTTGCGTACAAGAGCAACTTGTGCCATCATACTGGACTTGCTTTCCAAAATATCCCTTTTATCCTGTGATGCCAGGCTGCTGCTATTCCTTGATAAGGCAAGTTTGTTCGGGCGTCTGAACAAAACGAAAAAATAAAGTTGATGAAAATTAGCTTGTTGTCGGTGAAAAAAAACTACTTGAAGCTGCTTTGTTGAAAACGCTGGTTGGAACGCGTTTCATGGTGGGCCATGTCACTATTTGCATGGTTTGGTTTTCGTTTTGTTAATTACCAAACGGGCAGCATATAACTTTTTTTGAAACGTGGTTCACACCACAAAACCAAACGGGCACTAATTACCCAGCTGGTCAACTTACTATTTATCTCGTGTCATAGGAGAGGCTTGAGTAATTTTTGCTGAATCCTAATACTGAATACTGATCAAAGGCAATCACACTACCCTTATCAGGCAAGTTTATACTGTTAAACAGACTTGTTAAAGAATAATATAAATCATATTCTAGAATTTTATCCAAGGAGTCGGATCAGGTTTCACTTTCGAATCCAATCACCATGGTTTATTCCACTTGTTTATGTTTAATGCTCAAGCTTTTCTATAGGGTTAGATATTGGTAGCTTATCCTCGTGTAAAAATATCTTAAATCACCGAAAAAGTGGCTTTGCCTTTTCAAATCAGCCTTACAGGAGAAGCCCTCTTGCAAGTTGCAACTGCTATTTTATAATTATACGTAACGCTATTATTATCTTCGAAGCTGGTATGAATAATCACCTTGTGAACCTCGACTGTGACAAGAGAGATAAGTTAGGCTTTGGATTTCCGAATCTCTTTTATTCTCCCATTCTTCAAGATTCTCTTGCACTTGCTTTGTTCTTGGATCTTAAGAATGATGAGGGTCTTAGGAAATTTAAGGATATAAAAGAGGAGGAGATTGGAAAAGAAAAAAAGTAATCATTTTGTGTGTGGAAAGGTTCGTCAATGTGACACGTAAAGTTAAGGTGCTAGTAAGAGAAAAATAAAGCATGAGATTTGTTTGAGGTTAGCGTGAAAAACTATTTAATCTATGACTTGTAATTTTTAAATATTTATATTATTTTTTTTAAAATAAAAATATTTTGGCTTTAAACTTGTACAAGTTTACATTATTTTTTATTTAATTTTTATTAAATAGAATAGGAGTGATGAGATTCAAATTTATGATCGTATAGTCAATAAGACTCTAATATCATATCAAAGAATTATCTCATCTAAAAAAAAATGGGATTGAAACTTGCACCTGTTTCACTATCTTGTACTTTTTTTTTATCAAATAAAATAAGAATGATAGAACTTAAATTTATAATCGCTTAATATTACTCTAATAAATAAAAAATAAAAAATTATATCATCTAGAAAATCAAAGTTTTTAAATGAGACTCTGATTTATTATTTATATTATTATTTATCAATCTTTATCTTTTCATTTTTCTCATCTATAACAACGAAGCAATGCACTCAAGCTCACTTTCTAGCTAGTGTGGCTAGGGGCCATTTATCTTGAGTACACTCAACCCGAAATGTGTATGGTTGTGGGTTTGTATGGTTATCTATGGTGTTTATATAGATGTTCGAAAGTCACACACTTGTCAATAATTTGATGACTGCTGGCTAATGCCGCCACCAAACACCCATCGTGGCCATCGTCACGGGTAACTTGGGATTATTTTCTTCCATATTTTTTTTTCCATATCAAGGTGCTTTGCTTTGAGATACAATGACTACACCCTCTTTTATTTATTTATTTATTTATTTATTTATTTATTTATTTATTATTATTATTATTATTATTATTATTTCCTCTTTCAAAAGGTTATTGGTCGATTTTAAACTATCTTTTGTGACAAAAGAAAATCCCTTTGTACTTGGATGAGAGTGGAGGATATAAGCCATCAATGCGGGTACGAGGGAAGAACCTTCTGATTAATTTCATAATTTGCACCAAGCTTAATTATTATTGCCTGCTCATCCTGAACCAGGCTCAAAAAAGTGAAAAACAGGTACTCGTAATTTGTGGTTGCAAAACCACTAGACGCACGTATCGCAGCGCGATGTAGGATAATCTGAGCAAGTCTTGAGAAAAACTGGCACGTGTTAACAACCTGGAACACAATTTCCTTTGTTCTCAGTATCTGAATAATTCTTTTTGCAATATGTTCTAATTAATGGAAATCCTTTATCGTAGATTTTGCTAGCATTCGAGGAACAGCATATTAATTGAGATTAGAGGTTTTTATTTACAGTTTTTCTTTTCAATGGTGGGATAAAATTTAGAGATGGGAAGATACTTATTGACTGTGCTGCTCGAGGAACAGTTAGGGCCTGTTTGGGAGTGTTGTTGCGGTAGCTTTTCAAAGTGTTTATCGTGCTGAAATACATTAAAATGATGTTTTTTTTTTAATTTTTAAAAATTATTTTTGAAATCGGCACATCAAAATAATGTAAAACACACAAAAATATATTCATTTAAAATAAATAAAAAATAAAAAAAAATCAAATTTTGGCCAAAAACTGGTGGGATCCCAATGCCAAACAGGCACTTAAACTTTAAAAATCTCCGGCCTTTTTAATTAGTGCGAGAGAGACCGACGAAGACGTGAATATTCAGTGAAGATTAATGGACAGCCACTAAGAAGCTTCACCCGAATAGATCAACATTATCGCAGCAACTCTATGATTAATATTAATTAATATGCTGTAAATAATAACAAAACTATTTCAAAAGATTTTTATATCATTCTAAAAAACACAGCTTGTTTTTTTTTTATTTAAATATAGCTTTTATCCTTGACATTAAAAAACTAAGACTTCCATTGAGTATCTATATAGTAAATTTTAATGTGAAATAGTAATCAAACAAGCAAAGAATAGTAGACTTAAGGTTGAGCCGAGTAAGAAAAAAATCTTCGGTTTTAATTTTTTTATTTTTAATATTAAATTGTTTTCCATAACTATTAAATGTGAAATCATAATTTGTGAACATTTCGACAACTCTTTAATTCTATAATTATTGTTTACTTAGTTGTTATATGATAGCATCCAATGAATATCATGTAATTTTAAAATCAAGCATAGAAAACCCGAATTATTTATTTGTTTTTTGTTTTTGTTATTCGTTATATTGCGTTCCAACAATGCTAAAAGTGTTGGGAAAAATACTCAATAATAGGGAACCAATTTAGCGGATTATCAATCAAGTCCCAAACTTTTTTCCCTCTTTGTGCAATCAAATTATAGGATCAAACAATCAACAATATAATGCAAATAACCAAACACATCAACACCAAGATTTTTACGTGGAAAACCCAATGCGGGAAAAAACCACGGAATCGTAGGCCACTTAAAACTTCCACTATCACAAATAATGGGTTCACAATATTCTTCCTTAGATTCAACTAAGGGCTACAACATATATCATCAAGAACAACCTATTCTTGGAATACAACAAGATTAAAGAGAACAAAGTTTGAGAAAAGGCTCACAATATTGACAGCCACGTTTTCTGTCAAAACAGACAACTTCCACAACTTCAATCTTCAATCCAACTGCCAAAATGAAGACTAATGTGTCTAAAAGCCTCTGTCCAAATCTCAGCTCGATCCAACGGTTAACGAACTGGAAATCAAAGAAAGAAGATGCACTGTTCAGCAGCCATCACTTTCTCTTTTCTCCCTCATTTTACTCTTTTTGTCTCTTGTTAAATATAAAATCCTAATGCCACATTTAAGTGACGTAAATGGTGCGGGACCACATAACAAAAAGAAATTTCCAGGCCATGTATCATTGCTCCAACTTGCTGCAGCTCATGCAAAGGCATGAAAGACTTGTCTTTCTTCTCGACCACCATCAGTTGTTTGTTTCTCTGCCAGAAAAGAAGGGTCTTCGGCGCCTAGCTCTACTGTTTCAAATATGGTTGACAGAACAAGGACCGCATCCTCTCTCTCTTCTTTTCGTATTCCATCTTTCATCACTTTGCCATCCAAAACATATGGCCTGCCTTTGCTGTTTCAAAAGGTTTTCAACATCTAATCAAAGACAACTGCTACTTTTTATGAACATCCAGGCGCACGCCTACGTTATGTTTTCAAGGAGGGATGGATCATTTGAGCTAACCACCAGTCAATTTCATCCACACATGCAATGAAGGGATTTGAACACGTAATATCTTGCCTGTATCTTTAATTTCTAATCTGGGAGTGTTTTTAAATGATCAAAATGTAGAAGTGAAGTTTGGGAACTTCTGATTACAGAAGCGATTCTTAGATAGGTGGTAAGAAATTGAGGATTATATACACACAGACGCAGGCAGGCAGTAAACAGCCCCGCGAGCAGATAGAAGGAGTAGAATAAAGATGAAACATGCTCCTGCTGTAAGAAAAATGGTGATCGAACTAAAACTGAAAAATGGATCTTAACAATTAGGAATTCCCTGAACTGCTGCTCCTTGGGGTCCCCTGAAATTGTTGATGATGATTTATTACAATAAGAATTCCTGATTAACATTGATGTTCCGATTAAATTATGTTAACCTGCATCCCCAAGCAGTTACTATGAGCTAGAATGACTGTGTGGCTTACCGGGAGAAAGATAAAGACAAAAGGCAGATCGCTTCGGGATCAAGGGTATCTCAATTCTTCTTTTCATCTTTAAGAATTCCGTCGACACTAATCAAAGTCAGAGGCAGGCCCCTGGGGTTGAAAAGCTTAATTATACACAAATTGACTAACTTCATTGGGTCTGAAATTAACGAAGAGTTTTATTTTGATAATCGAGGTGTCTGGATACAACTAATTTTTAAATTCACTGAACAATCTTCAAGTCCAATAAATAAATAAGATAACCAGTCTTTTTCACCACTAGACCAAAACGCTGCTTGCAGAGTTTTCTTTTTATTATCTGTGGTGGTTGTGTAGAACGATTTTTTCGCTACAAACACATAAGTGGAGAAAAAATAGCATATTTGCTGCATCCCCTACTTTAATATATGTCGACAGGTGGATAAAGTCATCCAAAATGTATCTTGGTCACTGGGAGTCAACATCTCCAGCAGCTGTGTCAATGATTCTCTAATATCATCTAGCCTTTTCTAGAGCTCTGTGGTGGTGCATCATCATGGCAATAATGGGGGTTTTAAGAGTTCAATGTATGGTGCAGATGTGTTTCAAGATAGGTCAAATCACCGGCCTCTTTTTTCCTCAGCGGCATGGATAGCGAGTACTCTAGCAAGTATATTTTCAAACCACACTTCACCTATCGAAAGTGAATCTCTCCTCAATTATTTTTGAGAAGTTGATTCGTGTCTGAAATAATATATTCATGAAAAATACTAATCTTATCTCCATTAAAATTTGAATTTTTAATAATATTATAAGAAACAAATCTAGTTATTGCATGCTAGCTAGACTGGTTGTTTGAGAAACCACTTTAAAAAAAAATCAAAATTTTGAATTTTTTATTTTGCTTTAAATAAATATTTTTTAGATTATTTTGATGTGATGGTGAAAACTAATTTTTAAATGAAAAATAGTTTAAAAAACAATCCTAATAACACTTTAAAAATAGTAATGATTTACAAACTTTCATTTTAGTACTACAATTATAAAAAAAAAAAAGAAAAAAAACCTCCTAGCAGATTAAGTTTTGATTATTCCATTTTCCTGGATTTTCACTTTTGTATGGAAAGAAAAGGTTTGGTTTCTCCATGGAACGTCACCGCTTCACACCATGGAACGTCTTCACTCTATAGTCTATACCGTGGACTTGCCCGGGTACCAGAATCTTATCAGACATTCTGTAGTGTACAGTATAATTTAATTAATTTAGTAATTATACTAGCCATAACTAGTCAAGAATGTGGGCGTGCCGGAGTGGTTATCGGGCATGACTAGAAATCATGTGGGCTCTGCCCGCGCAGGTTCGAATCCTGCCGCTCACGCTTCAGTAGTTTTCTTTATTATTACGTTTCTTTTTCTTTTCCCCTCAGGATTATATTCCTTTAAGGAATTAAAAGCAGGTTGAGAGTGCAAATCATCCAACACTTTTGATCTTATCTTGAATCGATTTATATGCATTTTCTTATCTCAACGTGGGCCTTTTATTCACTATCCATGAACGAACTGGTCTCAACAGTCACTATTGAGTTAAATGAACATAATGTGGTTATAAAATAGTGAGCATTTAATCGATTATAAATAATAATTTATATGCCTCAATATTCAGCTTTCATTGATGAAATGCGAGTCACCTAGTACATACCTTTTCTTTTATTGTTAATATGGGTGTTTCAACCCAATTTACGTGTATCTCAATTAATCTAATTGACCCTGAAATTAACAATCATGTAAGTGTTTTTAGTAGTTATAATATCAACAATCACACAGTTCGAACCTAATATTAAATGAAAAACAAACCTCTAAATATCAAGTTTGTATTACTAGATAGCCTAATAAATAGTTAATTTAATGCATACTTATTACTATTGCTAGTGGTTATGAAAAAAATATTACAAATAAATAGAAAAGAATGTTTTTTAAGGAAAAAAAAATGAAGCCTAAAAGGCCTGATCCACTCGACCCGGGCGAGCAAGGAGTCTGCTGGCCTGGTTAGATCAGGCAATTGGACATGCACTGGGATGCAACCCGACTACAAGAAAAAATTGGACTTTTCTTTTCTTTCTTTCTTACATTTTTTTCTCTATTTTTTTAATTGTGCAGATATTTTCTTATACAAAATATTATAGGTCTCTATTTTTTTAATTGTGCATATATATTTTCTTATACAAATAATTATAGATTATTTAACTTTCACATAATCTCATAAATTCTACATGTCTGCATGCCATTTTTTTCTCTCGAGAAAAAGACACAATGAAACAGACATTATTCTCTAAATCTATTAATGTCATAATACATGTCTTACAGTCTCTACGAGTCAATTTGCCCGCTCCGCTGGGCTTTTTTATCTATGTAGAAAATTGATTGAGTTTATAAATGTTGTATTTTGTTATTTTAATATTTACTGAGTAAAATTTTAATTGATAAAATCTGTTAGAAACAGGTGTTTTTTCAACTAAAAAATGATTGAATATTGCTACAACTAAAACTCTTTTGATAAAATCCATTAGAAATGATTTTTTTTTATATGAAGGAAATTGATTGTAAAATTTATTGCTCATATTATGATATTAAAAATATTTTAGAATAATAATAAATAGGTCTCACATATTTATAAGAAAAATATAATCATTATTATTATTTTGAATGTCTTATCTATAATAATAAGAAATTTCAACACCTAATAGTATTAAAAAAATAAAACACTAAATAAATGAAAAAAAATTTTTTTTTAATAAATATTAATAGATTTTAAAAAAAAATGAAATGAAGAATAAAAAAAAGAGAAAATAGAAGATATCATTTTTGAAATGACTACCAACAAAATTAAAATGTAAACATAAAAGAAAATAACTTTAATAACAGTAGAAATAATAAAAATTGTTGAGACCATAATTATTGTTAGAGACAAAAATTTCCATCAATTTTTTTATTTTTATAATATTATATTAAAAGTATTTCAGAACAATGATATTATTGTTTTTTTACAAAAAGCAATATATGTATACATAAATAATTAGTCTAACATATTTAAAAGAAAATAAAACTTACAAATAATAATTATCATTATTTTGAATGTTTTATCTATAATAATTAGAAAATTCAATACCTAATAATATTAACAAAAAATAAATATGATTATATTTAAAGAAATTATTTAACTTGAAGAATAAAAAAAAGAGAAATAATAACAAATATTGTTTTTAAAATGATTACCAAACACAATTTAAAATTTAAAAATGAAAAAAAAATCTTAATAAGAGAGGAATAAAAAAATAGAAACAAAAACTAAGAGCATGTATATATATGGACAGAAATAAGAATTATGTAAGAAATATAAAAAAAGAATTTTTTTTCAAATGGTAATGAACAATGAAAATCACAATTGAAATAATTTTGTTTTTCTTTTTTATTGATTTTTCAAGTCAAATAAAATTTTCAAATCTAATAATATTTATTGTTTTTTTTTCATTCATTTTAATTTGTTTTTTTTTAAATATTATTAGATGTTGAAATTTCTAATTATTGTAGATAAGGCATTGAAAATAATGACAATAATAATTCGTAAGTTTTTTTCTTTATAAATATGTTACACTAATTATAGATTTTGCTATTTATTTCATATTAGTGCATTTAAAATAATGATAATAACTATTTGTGATTTTTTCTCTGATAAATATGTTAGACTAATTATATATTTTGCTATTTATTTAATATCAACACCTTAAATATATATATATATATATATATATATATATATATATATATATATATATATTCATCACTTTTTGGAATTGCGATCTCTTTTAGGTATTCTAGAAAATAACAATAATTATCGTGATGCGCGTAAGCTGATCCGGTAACCTCGGTTAAGAAAAAAAATGTATAAGTGGCAAATCAAAATAGGAATAAAAAAAATTAAAAAAAAGTGAATCCGAAGATTAGTCGTGGTGCACGTAAGTTGGCCTGGACACCTCAGTTATCAAAAAAAAATTCTTGTTTTTTGTAAAACAAAAAACAACAACCAGCTAGTAAAAAATAATCAATTTTTTTACATAAAAACCTTTTTTCTTTTAAAAAAAAGTTCTTAAAAAAAAACAAATCAAATTTGAAAAAAAAAACAATCAGTTATTAAGAAAAAACTTTTTTAAACAAAAAAACCCCTTTTTGAAAAAAAAATTAGTTATTAAAAACAGAAAATATTGTTTTTTGTAAAAAAAAAAAAAAAAAACAAC
This sequence comes from Salix viminalis, assembly GCA_029228465.1. Lineage (NCBI taxonomy): Eukaryota > Viridiplantae > Streptophyta > Magnoliopsida > Malpighiales > Salicaceae > Salix > Salix viminalis. Next base: position 8,000,398 of record CM055435.1, read on the forward strand.
CCGTTATAAAAAAAATCATTTGTTTTTAACAAAAAAACATTTTTTTAAAAAAAACAAACAGTTCTTTAAAAAAAAATCAAATTTGTAAAAAGAAAAAACAACAACCAGTTATTAAAAAAAAACTTTTTTTTAACAAAAAAAAAACAGTTTTAAAAAAAAGAAAAAACGACATCAGATTGGTAAGAAAAAAAAAGTTCTTAAAAAAACAAAAAAAAAAGAAAAACGAAATGAGATTGGTAAACGAAATCAGTGTCCGAGCGGTTTCGAACTTCGCATGCATGATGTTGGCGTACGCGACCAACCCGCTTCGGCCAAAGCTATTTATTTATCAATATCACCATAAAAAATAGATAAAGAAGACCTGTTTAAAAAAAAAAAAGGTGGACGAACTCACTCGCCGCACGGCCGAAAAATGGCCAGTCCACAGTGATTTATCTCTACATCTACAGTAAAATGCGAGCTCTTTTTGCTATTGTATAATTAATAATTTTGAAAAAACACAACCACTTGGATTAGAGATAGTTGAGGGATAGTTTGGTATCTTAAAAAACTATCCAAAAAAGAAAGAATAATATATATATATATATATATATATATATATATATATATATATATATATATATATATATATATATATATTTGATCTTTATTTTTTTTAGATGCAAGGAAACTTTCATTATCTGAAAACACACTTTGCGGTTCCAAGTAAACAGGTAAAGCTTTTATTGTTTCAGGTTTTTACAAAATATACAAGTTCTGACTTGAATTCAAGAACTGCTGTGCAAATTATAAATCATTTGTTATAACATCACACCACATGAGGAGTTTAATCTTTACTTGCTTATTCTTAAATCAGCAAACACTCAAAACAAACTTAAGAGTCTTCGTTTCGCAAAGTATTTCTTGTAAGGATTTGTTGGATAACATAATTGAGATTTTGTTCTGATTTGAAGTTTAACATATTCTGGATCTAGATCCATGTTTTTTACTGTAAGAATCTACATGTGTTTCTGAAAATATACGAGGACCAAAAACTTTTCAATCGATGACTGATTTGTAAGATTGTATTAAATATGAGGATTAAGATAGTTTTTTAAAATAAAAATGAACAGAAAATCTATTTTTTTATCTGGGACAACAAGCCATGGAACAGGCATTGCTCTGCCGGGTCGGTTGTGGAATGACTCTTTAACACATATGGGCCGGGTACTGAGCAAAACCTTTTCGACTCATTTCCATCCCCCAGTCCTAACTCCTAACCCATACTGGAAACAAAGATGCCCGTAATTAATGGCTCGAAGCCCTCCAATTAAAACCCTGACAAAACCCTAGGACTTAAGTCTAGAACCTTCTGTTTCTCTCTAGAGAAACTTGATCCCCGACTCCTTCCCCTTCCCCTTCCTGCAATCCCTCTTGTTTTAAAAGGAGACACCCAGAACCGCTGCTTCACTCTTTCACTTTGCCAAAACAGTATTTTAACAAAAGAAAATAGAATGGCAAGGCGCTTGATTCCTACGCTCAACCGCGTCCTGGTGGAGAAAATCGTCCCTCCCTCCAAAACCACTGCTGGAATTCTCCTACCCGAGACATCTACGAAGGTATCTCACTCACTTTTGCTCTCCTTTTCTTTTTTTTATCTGTATTTCTGCATGAATCTGTTTCCTCTTTACATTTAAGATTAGAATTGAATTTGGGTGGTGGTGATTTATCTGGGATGAAAACAGCTGAACTCGGGGAAAGTGATATCCGTGGGTCCTGGGTTAAGGAGCTCTGAAGGGAACACTATCCCTCCAGCCGTGAAGGAAGGTGACACTGTGCTTTTGCCTTCATATGGGGGTACCGAAGTCAAGCTTGGTGAAAAGGAGTAAGGGCTTTATCTATATTGATTTAATTTTTGTGTATGATATTCTTTTAATGGTCTGACTATCTACGTATTTATTTATTTTTGCTGTTGCTGGGTCTGTGTTGGTGGCTTTTTTTTTCTTTTGCAGGTATGTTTTGTACAGGGACGAGGATATTTTGGGCACTTTGCATGAGTAGTAATTGGTTGCTGTCCATTAAAATGGATTTTTGTGTTTTGGGAACTATATTTAGGTTTTTGGGGTTGAGGCCCTGGTTTCTATGGATGTAACTGTTAACAGATTGTTTTTTTTTAAACTGAATCAAAGTTTTTCTACTTTGGAATTTGAGGATTGCTATTATCTGTCTCTGTTTCTGGGGGGTTTCCCCTTGTTTTTGCATTAGTTTTGTCTTTTAACTAGCTTGAAACAAAACCATTTGGAATAAGTACGAGACTGATTTAAGTTTTGGTTATTTTGACGAGTTCATGGTGGAAATGGCTCTGAGATTTTGCTTTAGAGTATGTCGTTGATATTGTCAGCATAGGTTCTGGTGTCTTCAAAACAATCAGCATTACCTTACTGATTAGAGCAAATGGGTCGGTGGATGAGTGGATAGGTTGGTCTATACGTTTATGCTATATACTCTAAACAATGGTTGAAATGTTAAAATGTCATTGAATTGGTGTTTACACAGTTGATTGTTTTCAACTCTAACGATTGATCATTCCAGTATCGTACCTCGCTGACATTTGTGGATGTAACTCGATTTAAATAACTGGATTGTATCTCTTAGATGCTAGTTTGGCTGCGAAAATGCTTGGTAAGATCATTGTTCTTTGTATTCTCATTGTTGCTTTGAGGAATTTAGTTTGGTGTGTGTGATATGAGATGCTAAGTGAGGTTTAGATCTATGCATTATGGCCGGAAAGGAGATCGTTAGAAGATTTAAGCTGTGATGAGTTAATTATACCGAGAGATTTTGACAATAAAGGCTTTACTTAGTGTCAATGGAGAGTCGGAGACTCAGTTGAAAACATGATTTCTCCTTTGAAATTTAGATCTGCGACTCCCAGACAACCAGTTCTAAGATATGGATCTTGAAATTTCGAGATTTTTGCATTTTCAAGTTGGCAGAACGGGTGGGTGGTCATGGACTCATGGTTATGAAATATTGCTTCTACTCCTAGTTATAAAACCACCTGGACAGGCCTGACGACTGGGATCTTGTTAACCCAGATTGTTTTGATTTTATAACTGTGATTTTAATTGCCATATGATCAGTAACCATTTTGAAGAAGGAATACTCGATGGTGATGATCGGCATATGCCTGACATTGCAATCAAAGGGTGATGAATTTGATCTAGGGAAAGTGTTGGCGCGATGCACATCTCGCAGACCGGTGTTAATTCTACTCTGTAGTCTACTGCTCCCTTTTATTTTTCTTCTCCTTCTCCTTTTCATTTCCCTTTTTCTATTTTATTTTAACAGCTGTTTGGTTGCTTTCAAATCTGTATGATGGATCAAAGTTTCATAATGATTGTCAAGCACTGGCTACACAAGAAATCAAGTTAGAAGGTTTTTTGTTGTCAGTTTTTTTTATAAAAAAAATTCATGCTTAAACTTTTTTTTATTACCCAAGTCAATTAAATTATACGATAAAACATTTAAGTTTAAATTTATCTATGATTTAATTATAAATTTATGCTAGATAAGTATATGGGTTGAAAGTTTTTTTTCATGTCAATTTCATAAAAAATAAAATTTCAATTGCTTCCTCAAAAAAGTTATTTTACTAATTGATTGGTTCTCCTTAGCCTACCAAATTGATTTGATTATATAAAAAAGTTATTGGATTGTATTAAAATAATTTCTATATAGTTTACTTTTTTAATCTTGTATAGATAAGAGATTAGGACTGAAAATTTTTAAAGTTAACCCTCCAAATCAGATTTAATAAATATATTAAATGATTTATTTATTTTATAAGAAAAGGAAGTTTTAATTTAGCGTGAGGGTGTAAGCTAGTAATTTACAAAATCATTTTGAGGCCCAAAATTCCAATCTACAAGGTTGACCCCTCTATTACGGTTCTCCCATCCATGTCGGTGTGTGCCTGCATCCCCTGAGGCTGTGATTGAGGAGAAACACAGGGAAGACAACTGGAAAACCTTTGGTTACGTTTTTTATTGAATGTTTGATAGGGAAGACAACTGGAAAACCTTTGGTTACGTTTTTTATTGAATGTTTGATAGTGATGAGATTGTTTTTAAAAATAATTTTTATTTAAAATTATATTAAAATAATATATTTTTTATTTTTTAAAATTATTTTTGACATTAATACATGAAAATAAAAATGATCTACAAAGTAAATATATATTATTTATATATATATATATATTAAACAATATCATAATAGCATATATATATATATATATTAAACAATATCATAATAGCTCCGCAACAATACAGTGAGTAAGGGCAATGTATAGGCTAGCCGCGCAATTAATTATTTGATTGGGAAATTTCAGTAACCATAACGTGACTCACTGCCCTGATTTGCTACGAGAGGTGCTACTTTCGGTGGAAAATTTCATGCGTTGCGTTTTTTTTTCCCCAGGAGTGGTAAGGATATCTCTAGGATAGTTTGCGCGTCAATGAAAAACTAAAATATTTTTATTTGATTGGTCTAATGAATTTAAAACTCTATTGAATTCTTGTAACTTAAAAGAAAAACAAATTATATAAAAAAATTATGCTCATACAAAGTGCTTTTTAACTAACGATAGTGTTAGTTATATATTTAATCTAAACCCTCATTCTTCCATATATTTATTTTTACTCTCGGTTATTTTTGTTGTTTTTGGAACGTGCATGTCCAAGATAATTTACACGTGCCTCGATTAATTTCATGAACATTAAAACTAATGACAAGTTAAAATCTCTAATCACCTTGAATAATATGATACTTAAAATGATCTATAAGAAACAAATTTAGGGTCTAATCGATGATCCACATTTCTCATGGTTTTTAGCTGCTGCTAGAAGAGTTTGTTTGCTTAATTCTCTCCTTTCTATTTTAGTAACGGCTTGTCCTCAAATGGAAATAAAATGATCTCATCGATTTAGATTTTAAGGTTGGAATTTGGAAAATAAAACCAAGGATTCCAATCCAATCCGTTTTGGCGTGGAATGTCTTATGAAAGGGTGTTCTTAAATATTATGACATGATCTTAAAAAACTTGTGATTTGTATAACAGATCTAAAAATCAAATTAAAATATTTATTTTTTATAAACAAATTAAACAATTAAAATTTTATTTAATTATCTAGATCTATAAAATATATTTTTTAATAAATAAAAAGATTTCCTCATTTTCCAAAAAAAAAAGTCTTATCAAAGGGAAGACGAGGAAATTAGCTGGCCACATGTCTTTTTTGTGCTGGGCGTTTCGGAGAGCTGGCAATGAAGTGGAGGTCTGGTCACTGGCGGAGCACGTGCGGGGAGTGAGAACCCAACTTGCCTGTCCTGCAAATCGAAGTGTCCCTCTTATAGTTTTTTGCTCTGCAACTTTTTAATGTAAGAAAAAACAGGTAGACCTGCAAATCTGTGAAATAAAGCAATCACAGGTCAACAGGACAAGAAAAGAGCAGTTAGATAAAATTAAATAATTAACTTTAAGTGGGTGCCATCACTGACAAAAGTACAAAACTGCAGTGCTGTGTTTTTTAGATGATAAAAGTGTTTTCTTTTAAATTATTAATTTTTATTTTAATTATTATCTTTTAATGTTTTTAAATTATTTTGTGTTGATTTTAAAATTATTTTTTGATAAATATAAAGTATATTATTTTAATTTATTTTTAAATAAAAAAAAATACTTTAAAAAACAACTATTGATATAATTTCAAAAACCTCAATATCCATGCAGGAAAATATTAAATAACTATTAGAAGCTCCTGGATTTAGAGTTATTCAAGTTTTTCAGCCAGTTGTGAAAATAACAGAGTGTCATCCTGAATGAGTTTGCTTCCAATGATTTTAAAAACTCCATGCATTATTTTCAATTCACATGCTTGTGATGCCTGTGGTATGATTAAAATAAAAAGGCACCATTTGCAAGGTTGTAATATTCTCCGACTTGAATGTTTGTGTTTATCCTGTTTGTCATTATATTTTTAAAGTGTTTTTTTTTAAAAAAATGATTTTTTTTATTTTTTATTTTAAATTAAAAAATAGTGTTTTTGTTTTTTTTATATATATTGATGTCAAAAATAATTTTTTAAAAATAAAAAAACATTATTTTATTCATTTTTCTTAACAAAAAACACTTTCATCTCAACCTCAAAAGTTAACATCCTTTTAATTCTGTCTTCCAATACAAGGTGATCGTATCAGGCTATTAAAGCACAAAGCAGTCTCCTACGAATTGCTATTTCCACGAGATTAAGATTCTCGTCTTAGCAGTCATCTTTGAGTTTAAGAAACTGTCTAATTTTGTACAATACTCTTCAAAACATTCTATGTTTGGAAATGAATTAAAATAATATTTTTATATTGTTTTTAAATTTATTTTTAACATGAAAACATAAAAGAAACATATAAAATATTATTTTTAAAAACATTTCTAAAACAAAATAAATAAATAAATTACCAGAGTATAACTGAAGATAGAAAAAGAACTACAAAACGGGAAGGGAACATGGACGTTGTGATGATGGTTGAAGAGAGCGAGGTGTGCTTTTGTTTTGGGCTAGCAGACACGAAGGAGAAAGCAACCACCAACGCGCCGGCGACGCCACGCAACCGTGCCTCGTCAAGGCACGTGCTTCCCTTCTCAAATAATGGGGCATTGATAGCTTATGATTACTTGCACTACAAGTGCTTTCCTGTCCTTTTTCTTCCTGATTTCGTTGTTGATTGATGCAGCCTTGCCGAAGCTAAGAGAAAAAAAAAGAAGCAGCCTCACGCAAATTACAAATACCTTTCATGTGGTTAATTAATTGTAAAGAGGTACAGATAAAAATAATAAAAGTCGAGAATAAAATGCATTAGGTATCGTCCCTTTTTAAAAAAATAATCAAGAGAAATATAAAAGGTGTTCTCGATCAATTAGACACGTGGGATGTTAGTATCAAATGTAGGGTGATGAAATTTTATTGAAATGATATTGTTTTTTTATTTATCATAAAAGTATATTTGGATGTTCATACAATGACTGAATTTTTTATTTTTTAAATAATTTCAAGAAAATATGTTTTTATATTGATCGAGCAAAAATAAATTCCTATGTTCAAGATTCAAACTAAAAAATAAATTAACTTGATTATCTTTATCCTTTATTTAAAATCTATTTCATTTACGTTTTTTTTGTTTTGTTCATTTTATAGGATATGTCAGAGGGGTTCAAATTTACAAACAATTTTCCTTAAAAAACAAGTGCAGACACAAAACAACAACACTTGTTCTCTATGCTAGAAATAAGTTTTTATAATTTTTTTTAAAAAATAATTTTATTTTTTATTTTTTTCATATCAGTATAATAAAATTATAAATTATTATTATTTTCAAAACAAATATATTTTCAAAAAACATAAGAAACAAAAAAACACCACACTATGTTAATATCCTCAAGTCAATTTTGCTGCCAACATTCATATTTGTTTCATAAACATAAGGGGGGGAGAGAGAGAGAGAGAGAGAGGGATGTATTCTAAATACAAATAAAAATTTTATAGATTTGGATGTAAATGTTTTTTCATTATTTATCTCTCTTTTTAAAGTAAAATTATAAAATTAACATTATTAATTATTCCAGGATATTCTAAAAATTTCCTATCAGAAAAGAGGTCAAGTGCTGTTTAAAGTTAACGTTAAAGCATCATTTAAATTTTAAAACAAGGAAATAGCGAAAAGAGAGAAAACAACATCGATCAAATTAGAGTGAGCAATACGTATTATATTTCTCATCGAGAACAACAGCGTTTGCAAGCCGTTCTCGATTCCCACCATTAGAATAATAATAAAAAAACACATCCCTTCAATGCACAATCTCTCCCCACCACCACGTGCTCTCTCACACTCTCTCTCTCTCTCCTTCTAAAATCATCACAGACAAGAGAGAGAGGTGGGAGAGAAATCAAGAGAGAAACCAGAGGGAGAGGGAGTAATTCAAAGTTCAAACACAGAGATGAATGACGACACGTCGTAGGAAAGAACAAGTAATCAAAACGACGAAGATCCAAATCGAATTACTACTGCAACTCTACTAAATGCACGCGTACAATAGAATACCTAGCAGCGGCCACACAACACCCTCACCGCCCCAATCGCCGCTCCGTTCACCTAGGCACCGTCTCGGAGGTGGAGGAGGAGGCCGGTCCAAGTCTGGCCGGTTCACCCCTTCCTCCTACCAGCCAGGAAAGTCCCTCGCGCACCGCCTCGCTTGGTTCCTCCTCTCTTCCCTCCTCCGCCGCCAGGGGTTTTTCCTTTTCGCTCCTCTCATTTATATTTCTGGTATGCTGTTGTACATGGGAACGGTGTCGTTCGATGTTGGCCCTATAATTGCCCATAAGCCTGCTCCTGGTTCGGTTTATCGGAGCCCCCAGATTTATGAGAAGCTTCGACCGGAAATGGATGCCGATAATTCTTCAGCTGATGCGGTGCGTTTTTTTTTTATTTCTTTCTTTATTTTTTTGTTATGATTTGGAAAGTTGGGATCTTGCAGTAGAAACTGTTTGGCACCGCATGAATTTTAAATTAGAATCAAAGTTTGATTTGACTATCTAAATTTTTAATTATCACCTAATTTTGTTTCATTTACAAAACGGAGCAGCTTGAAGTTGTTGGCTCCAATTTGTGATATGTAGCAATTTCTATAGAATCGGATAGAGCCTATATTTGAGAAATGCATTATTGTAGTTCCAAGTGCCTTGTATATATTTGTGCTTGGCTGCTTGCTACGGCTATCTAGAGAATCACTCCTGCATTGGTTTTTGTGTTCATGGCTTACTCTTTTCTCATGTTAGTTTGTCCGTTTTGATAAGAAATTGAATTCCTTGTAGCTATCAACTATATGGAAAAAATCGTATAGAAGTGGTGAGTGGAGACAGTGCATAAAGAAGTCTTCTGAAGGTATGGATTATGTTGAGGAGCTTCATTATGCTGTATCATGATCAGCTGGTCTTTGGATTGTAGTGCTGCAAATAGTATGCAAGGTTCTAGTTGATGCAATTGTTTGATATAAACCTTTTATCAATATCAATTAATTTTAGCTTGCTTTAGTTTTATGCCTCTCTGCTGTACGAGATACTTGGATTTGGATTTTTTTTGTGGCAGAAATACAGTTTCCCTGATATGATGTAATTATATGTCAATGAAGCTTTGTTGCATTTGTTTGAACAGTAGCTGTATTGTGTGCACTTGTGTGTGGCATTTGTTTCTGTTTATGCTTGCATCATTCTTGTGTGGATAGAGAGAAGGTACATGAGCATGAAAAAAGGCTGTCTAAATATAAAGGTCACAGTTTTTTTGAGCTGATGTTTTTAATAGGATATGCTGCATAGGAATGAGATTGACTTCTCACTGTCTATACTTCCGCATTGCAATTCAGTGCCTACTTTCTTCTGTCAAAAGAAGCTGGGCCTCATTGAAATGGTCATTCTGGTATTTATATGGTTAATGATCATAAGTTGTGCTATTACTGGCATAATATTATTTTACTATATTCAAGTCATTGCCACTATTTTTCCGGCTCACCATTGCAAAGATGTCATCTGGTTTTGCATCACGAATACCTGTTCTTGTGGTCACTTTTACTACTATGAAACAGCAGAAAACTAGTGCTACCCTTGTCATTTTAATACAGGACTGTATTTATTGTAGCTCCCAACTTTAACAACCTGTTTGAGTTTCATTATCATTCAGCAAATTTCTTATGTAATAGAATATCAGGGGGATTCTTTATAATGCTTAGAGATAAATAATATGTTTTCCTCACTATAAATACTTGCTATCTTTGTAATCATGTTTTCCTTTTCTTTAATTTTTTTTTGTTTCCTGCATGTTTCTTGTCCAAGTGCTGGTCATGTTTGCCTTCTGTTTTTGGAGTTTCAGTTTTGTGGTTGTTTCATGATAGGCTTACCTGAATCAAATGGTTACATCTATGTTGAAGCTAATGGTGGCCTGAATCAGCAAAGAACTTCGGTTGGTTTCATTCTTTCTTTTTGCTTATTTCATAGTCATAAATGTTCATGATTTTCTTAATATGCAAGCTACTTGTTCATTTAACAAATTGTCGATTTTGTATTCTCAACACAATTGTTGCGGATCCTTGTAGATATGCAATGCGGTTGCTGTGGCGGGCTTTCTTAATGCAACTCTCCTCCTTCCTAACTTTCATTATCATAGCATCTGGAGAGATCCTAGGTTTGTCAACACCTGTTCTTCAGTAATCTTTTGGGACCATATGCCTAATAATGTCATGATAGAGAAAAAAAGTACAAAATTTATTGGTTTGACTTGTGAACTGACCTACTGAAGTAACTTATAGGAATACCACGTCATATGCTGTGTACTATTGTAAAAGGCCTCTGTAAATTAACTATTGCATTCTGCATACACATGCTCGGATTTCCCAATTTGGTCAATACCATAAGAAGCTGCTTAGCTTACTGCTTAAATGCACACTAAAATCAAATAAACTCACAACAGCTCATGCTCATTTGATACCTGTCAACATTTTATCAGCCAAAATATATTATAAAAACTATTTCCTTTACTCTATATGAGCTGAAAAACTCTTATTAGGACACTAATTCTGCACTAGAGTTTCCATTAGATTATCTATTAGACACTCTACCTTCCCTGGGCCTGTTGATTGTGGTTGATTGTTTCATGTGCAGGTCATGTTAGATAGTATGAGTTTTCTGCTGGAGATAATTTACAATCTATGAAGTCATACAAATAATGGATTATTTGGTTTAGTCATTTGGATTTTAATATCTAAACATTGTATAGCAATGGTTCTTTCATGCATGTTACATATGCTAGTCAGATATTCTCGAATACTTTTTGAGAGCTCCCCTTTGCACCTTCTCTGTAAGACCTGCCATAAAAGTTGGCCATGATAGAATCAATTTCAAATCACTCAGACTTGGCTTCTAAGAAGGTATAGGTCGGGTGATTTTTTGTTTTGGGGCATTTTCATTGATAAACAAATCAAATGCATATTCGTTTGCTTTGAAAAATTAGCTTGAGGGTTGACTGGATTAGCAAACAGTTGCATGCTTACATTAAAGCTTTGGAGCTGTCCACTTTCTTCATTTGACCCTAGCTGTCGTTTCAACACTTTAGGCAAGAATTCAGATAGCAGTTAGGTCCTACTTGTAATAAGACCAAGCTATGGTGGATAGTTGTAGATGATGCAACTTTACTAGATATGTCAGGTTTGATCAAAGTGATATTTTGATGTAGGTTGCAGTTAACTGCCATGATGTTCCAAATGCATTATTGAAAAGTTTGGGCCTGATTGATGTGCTATCTATTCCCAATTTTTTCTTCCATGTGGACTAGATTTCATGGCAGATGTCTACTGCTATGGGCATTTTGTTGGGTAATCGGAAACTACTTTACCACCTTTTCCTTGTATCTTTGGTATTCAACCAATCACAGCTGTGAAACTTAAGTTTTGATTGACAGAAATAAAATGCTTTGGTCTATTTTAAATATGTTCAAAAGAAATTACAAATGGGTAGTTTGGTTGGATGATCTATCATGATAGATGATTTTGATCTTCAAACTGGTTTGTGTTGTGGTTACTAGCTTGTTGTGTTTGTACCTTTATGTGGGAGATTCCAAGCTGGTTGTCTAGTGGTTGCTAGATGTTCCCACCCTATGGCATGTTACCTCTTGAAAAACATGCTTCTGGAGATTGATATTTCGTGAGAAATATTTAAGTTGATTTCTCATTGTTAGATATGCTTTCTGCAAGGTGTGCATTTGATTTGAGAGATTCCTTTGTCTATCTTCTACCTTTTTCATTGAACTAGATCATGAATGAGAGAGATACATATGTAAATTATCCATGATCTAAAATTTCCATTTGAGAAAAAGAGCAGTTTTTAAGTTGGGCAAACAAATTGATGATTTTTATTAATTTTTTGTGCTTCTTGATTGGGTTGTGAACAAAGCACAACATTATCTACAGGTGAAATCCTTTTTTTTATTTCACAGTTTATGAGAAATTTGTGTAAATAATAATATTTTGTTCTAAAGAGACATGTTTTCATAGAGACCAAAGTGGCTGAGACAGGGTTTTACTTGTGCAGCAAATTCGAAGACATATATGACGTGGACTATTTTATCAGAACACTGGAAAACATAGTAAGGGTGGTTGATAAGATTCCTGAATATCTTATGGAGCGTTATGATAACAACATGACTAATGTCCAGAACTTCAGAGTAAAAGCATGGGCACCTGTTCAGTATTACAGGGATGTTGTCCTTCCAAGGCTACTAGAAGAAAGGTGAGTGGTAAAGCTGCAATGTTATTTGTTCCAACATAGATTTCCCACTTTCAACTTCCCTACTGCGTGTTTCATCTAAACAGTCATTCTGGGAGTCCCTCATTTCATTCTATGTTTCAATTTGTGCTGATAACCCATACCATCCATTTATGCCTTAAAATGTGGTTCTGGGCAGCCCCTGTGGTGGTTACACAAATAAGTTTTGGACTTGGTATTTATTTATGAATGATTGTCAAGGCCAAATTAATCTAATATGTCGTTATTAATTGATGGCTTTCTTTGTTCAAATTAATCTAATCTGTCTTGATTATTTGATCACTTCTTTCTTGTATTGCTCTATAACAGTTTATTTCACTCTGTAAAAGAGAATCACATCTTAACAATGAAACTGTCTGCATCACATATGCATTCATAAAGAACGTCATATATATTAGAAAAAAAATGAATTTTCTTCTAGAGAACTAGTTTTTTTGTTTCTGGTTTTGATGGTATTTCTACGCCACAATGATGTCTTTCTTTGGAATGACACTGGCACATTCTGATGGTGTTTCACGAGTCCCACCGTGTCTATTACTGATGATTGCTTAATATATTGCAGTCAGTTTTTATGATTGTTAATTTGAAGCACTGATTTTTGAAGACCATCTCAGGGTCATAAGGATTTCTCCTTTTGCAAATCGCTTATCATTTGACGTTCCTCCAGTTGTCCAACGGCTTAGATGTTTGGCAAATTATGAAGCTTTAAGGTTCTCAAATCCCATATTAACTATGGGAGAAACATTGGTAGCAAGAATGAAAGAACGCAGCGCAAGCCATGGTGGAAAGTATGTTTCTGTTCATCTTCGCTTTGAAGAGGTTAGTTATTAAATTAGCAGTTTCGATGCTAGTGTTGCTTACTATTACAACCAACAATGTTTTGTATTTTTTGGTTGAAATCTTAAATTGGTGGCAAATGCCCATTTGCAGGACATGGTTGCTTTCTCTTGCTGTGTATTTGATGGTGGAGAGCAGGAAGCTAAAGACATGAAGGAAGCGAGGGAAAGAGGTTGGAAAGGAAAATTTACAAAGCCTGGTCGAACTATACGACCTGGGGCAATTAGGCTCAATGGGAAGTGTCCCCTTACTCCTTTAGAGGTAATATACACTCATATTCTGTTACTCCATCCCATTGAAAAGCAACACTCTAAATTCCACGCGCTCTCATCACATGAACTTTATGGTCAAGTAGGTGTAAAATACTCATGCTTGACACTTAGGTAGAAACCATTGTGCATGCTAATCATTGCCATTTTTTTCTTATCTTAAAGTAAATCCTTGTCGAGACATTCTAAAGTAAACTGGAAATATTTCAGCTGTTTTTTTGTCACTATCCTAGAAGTTGGTGGATAAGTAGGTGCATATGTTCTTCTAGCTGAGATGATTGGGAAATGGGTTCGGTCTTACAACTTAGGAAGCACAAACAGCTTTCAACAAGTCTTCAAGTAATTGCACTGTGTATGGCCTAAGAAACTGTGGTTCCATAACCTCACACTCTCTTGAGCTATCATGCAAAATCGTTTATTTTGTCACTATTAGTTTAAATTTAAAGTCCAAAGGAAAGCAGGTATTGACCCAACCATGAAGCACCAGTGAATGCATATGAAACATTCTGATCGCTTTCTTACCTTAAATTGAGACTTCTCAACATAATGTGTCAATAAAACTTCCATCTGTTAACATCATAACTGTATAGCCTCTTGTACATGTGCCTGTAAGTTTGTGGATTTGGTTTAGTTTTCTTATAGCATGATATTTTTTAAACCTTCTCAGGTTGGATTGATGCTTAGGGGCATGGGTTTTGATAAAAACACGTATATCTTTTTGGCCTCTGGAAAGATTTACAACTCTGAAAAATACATGGCCCCACTGTTGGAAATGTTTCCGAATCTGTTAACTAAAGACATGCTGGCATTGGACAAGGAACTTGATCCATTCAAGGTCTGTATGGTTTGTGGTTTTCTCTCTTCCATCTTTCAGATCCGATTAAGTGCCATTGATTTGACTTGAGTTGCTGCTTCCAGAATTATTCTTCCAGGATGGCTGCAATAGACTACACTGTGTGTCTTCACAGTGAGGTATTTGTGACAACTCAGGGTGGCAACTTCCCCCATTTTTTGATGGGTCATAGAAGATTCTTGTATGGTGGACACTCAAAGACAATCAGGCCAGACAAGCGAAAGTTAGCTTTGCTCTTTGATAATCCAAAAGTCGGGTATGGATTTATGTTGCTTCACAGTTAGCATCCTTGAGTTTGACTTTGACCCAGATTTACTAGTACTAAAATGATCGGATAAAGAATTGAAGGGGACTGGAGTCTGGACATGTTTGGTTGTTCAGAATGCTCATTGTTGTACAGAAGCAATCACCAACTTTTTTGTATTTCCTCTTTCTGTGCAGATGGAAGAGCTTCAAGCGACACATGATGAATATGCGGTCTCACAGCGATTCTAAAGGATTTGAACTCAAAAGGCCAAATGACTCCGTATATTCCTTCCCATGCCCAGATTGCATGTGCCGTGTGAACAGAACAGAAGATTCAAGATCATCGTCGGTTACATGATCTGCTTCTAGATAGATTTTGGTGGTTCTTTCTTCTACGGGTATTTATGTGGACACATCCTGCAGCTGACTCCAATTTTTGCATCTCGTGATTCATTCATTTTTTCCCCTTCCCACATGGTGGGAGGGCATACACTTCAATTTAGGGAGCTTCAAGGATTTAATGGAGTTCGCATTCGTCAGATTATTTCCCGGGATTTGAAATGGGGCAACTGCAACTTTTTGTACATGATGCCAGATGACACAGACTACATATTCTTTCTCCGCAGGAATTACCCCGGGTATTAACTGAGCATTGCTATCATACATACTGCCGCAGCTGCTGTATCTAACAAAGCTGTACAACGGCTAGTCAGATTCTTTTGTACCCTGGTTTTCTCGTTGCTTGTAAATTAGTTGAAATTTGATAGACGTGTAAGACCCCTAGAAAAAGGACACGAATTCTGTACTGTTGTGAAAATTCAGGGTATCATTTTTTTCGTAGCTTGATTGTTCCTTTCATATAAGCTGATTGTTTTTCTTGCTTTGCCCCTCGGCTGTTCGTTCAGTGAAATCCTGTTTCTTGGAAAGATTTGAAGGGAAGCTATCAATGGCTGATCTTTTGCTTTGACGTTTTTGGGCAACTAAGTTAGTTTCTGCGCCCGGCCACTTGACCATTGTCCCGCAATTGAATATTTTGAAAATAAAAATGATATGGAATGTCATTTTGGTCGGCCAAAATGTTTAGGCATGAACATGTTTTCCTCGATTGAGTGATCGACAATTCCGAACTCTAGTGGGAAATGTATTTTATTGTAAACTGCTCCTGTTTGGATGATTCATCGAAAACTCAATTAGAAAAGGATTTAATCTTGTTCTGTGAAAATTGGTTCAATTAGAAAAGGATTTAATTTTGGTCTAGGAGCAAAATTGTCCCTTGTTAAGCAAATAATTACAGCTATTAAATAGTTATTAGATATATTTTTCCCTCCTTTTTTTTTTATTTGTTTAACAACAACAACAACAAAAAAAAAAAACATAAATACAGATTGTAACTGCAAACCACTACGTTTTATCGAAACTGTCTGCCAGTTGTCAAGTGGTTTATTTGAGAATATACTAAAAAATATTTCTATTTTTTAAGACTTATTTTTTATATTAGTGCATGAGAATATATATAAAAAATATCCAATTTTTCTTTTTAAAATGACCACAATTCTAAACACTCCTCCGATATATATATATATATAAACAGGAATGCTAACAAGGAATTTCGTGATTCCTATAGTACATTCTTTACAAGCCGTTTCCCATATTCACCTGCAGCCTTTAAGACATCAACCGGGTCTTCTTCCTCACCTGCTTTCTCTTGATCTCGCTTCTGGGAGAAGTAAACAGAGGGATAAGGTGAAAGCTTTCAACAAGACTTCTATGCCGCTCTAGAACAGATTATATCATCATAGGACAGTGTTAGAGGATATTTTGAATGACATTCCATTATACCTTTGAACAAGGTCTCTTCCCATGCAAGTAGAATAAAATAATACCATTTAATCAATTCAAGTCTCAATTTTTCCAATCTGACCTTTCAAATCGAGAAAATCTTGCATATTAGACTTGAAAATCCAGGAGCAAGAATCCGTTTTGGTTTGCCTTCTAGATGTTTGATAAAATTCGTTTTGGGACTGATCTAAATGAGAGGGGCGGCTGTTGGCTACTAGCCATGCCGCGCGAGAGGGAGGGACGGTGGTGTTGTTATTTGATTTTGCTGGGACGAAGGGAGGAGGGTAAGCTGTGATTTTTTAGAGATTTCTCATTACATGGATGAAAAGGGGAGCGAGGAAAAATATTTTTATGTTGCGGGCATGGATTTTTTTCATTATACCATACACTATTTCTTTTTTTTTTTCCTTCTAAGAGCAAGTCCAATGGTAAGAGTCATTTTTAAGAGTTAAATCTGTAAAATGACTCTTGAATAGTGTTTATATGGTTTTTTTGTTGATGTGTGCTCCAATGGTAAGAACTATTTTTTTAAATATTATTTTAAATATAGTTCAATTATTTTATATATAGTTTAATTATGCAATTAATTATACAATTAATAGGAGTAAATTATATAATTAAATAATTGCTTCTAAAAAACCTTCCAACAATATAATTATTAATTTAATTTTTTACTTTCTTGTTGAGGTATTTTTAAATAAAAATAAAAATAAATATTTTTGATATATTTACATTTTATATATATATATATATATATATATATATATATATATATAACAGGAACACACATGAATTATATATATATATATATATATATATATATATATATATATATAATTCTGGAGCACACACGTGGCTCCAATTTTTGAAGCCAAAATTTTGGCTTCTTTGCATCTGAGCTGCTACAAGTAGCAGCTCAAGCAAGCAAAGCCAATTTTGGCTTTGCAAATGACACTCCTGGAGTGCCGAAAATTACTAAAAATTGCTAAAATATTCATTTTTTATTTATAGCTCTCCATATAGCATTGCCGTTGGACTTGCCCTAAGAGCAAGTCCAACCGTGAGGTATTTGAAGAGCCAAAAACTAAAAAATATCCTTTTAGCTCTTTTGATCAATTTTTTTCTACCCCAACGGAGCAGCCATTTTAAGAGCTAAAATGGCTGCTCCGTGTCTCAGGAGCTATTTGTAGCATCCTCCAGATGAAAAGCCATAAATTATAAATTAGTTTTTTATTTCATATGATAGAGAGAGAGGCAGGGGGTGGGGCGCTGGGATACTCTTTAGGTTAGGTTTTTTATTTTAAATTTGATTTTTTATTTAAATATAATTAAAAAATTAATAATTATAATATGGATTTTTTAAAAGTAGTTATTTAATTATATAAATTACTTATATTAATTGTAAGAAAATTGTTTTTAATTAGCTTTAAATATATTTTATCATATTATAAAATTATTTTTAATTCAGTTTGTTTTTTAAAGTTCTTCTAACACTCAACGATAATAAAATTGAAATTTTTACGGATTTTTATAATATTTTAAAATTTAAAATGTTGCGTGGTTTTTTATTTTAAATTTATTTTTTTAATTTCAATTAAATTAAAAAATTAATAATTATATTGTTAAAGGATTTTTTAAAAATAATTATTTAATTATATAACCTACTCTTATTAATTGCATAATTAAACTACATACAAAATAATTGCACTATATTTAAAAATGATATCTTATGTTTCTCGTAAAACCTGGGTTCTCGTAAAATTGATATCTTGTGCATCTAATAATGCACAAGATTGTGTTCTAAACTACAATAACTTGTGAGAGTTCTTGCTGTATGGAAGGTAACATTCTTTTCTTTTCTTTTTCTGAATTTGGTAATTGAAAATGGCCACTAAGGCAGTATCTCTTCGATTATATATGATTTTAAGTGCATGAAGTAATGCAAGCAAGATGATTATTCACGGCAACCGGGTGTTGGAGGTGAAGTATAGCGCCACACCAGGATAATTCATTTCAGAATACTGGACCAAAAACATGCACGGGACTGTGGCTGGCTCTGGAAGATGCAACTACGTACAATATATATATGGTTGCCAGGGGGCCATTCCTGGATCTCACAAAAGTAACGCCCTTTCTTCCATTTCGCTTCAGTCTTGCAAGAAGAATAAGCCTGTTTGAAATTTTATTTTTTTCCCTCCTCTGTGTTCTTTTAAGATGGCCTGGTCAGAACGTTTCTCAGAGGCGAAGACGGGCCGGGTGTGCTCTGATCAGCCTTCCCCATCTTATGAGCAAAACGATTTTGTGCCTATAGAAGTGAGAGCTGGTACTATTGTTCTCATTCATGGTGATCTTATCCACCAAAGAAATGGGAAATATATATTGCATATATTCATTTACCATTCAATGGTTTTTTAAAAATTAATTTCCTCTAAAGCTGATGATCCCAAAGCACACCCTTTTCCTTTCCTTTTTATGTGTTGGGTACAGTTTTGAGAATTAGTACTACTCGAAATCAAGGCATGCCTGCAGCTTGCATGATGATATGGGGGATACAGATGGCTGTGAATGGGCGGCGACAGAGAACTGATGAGTAAAGGAATATGGTTTTTGTTTCCTGTTCCTTATTAGCAGCTTCATATTCTAATTTGAAACCCTAAATGTGCCCTGTTTACCTTCTGACATCATCTCTCTGCCCCTTAATTAGTCTGGTTCTTTTACGTTGTAAGACTATCGACAAGAACAACGCCAGAACTGTGAGTACTTGAGTCACTGTAGTTTTCAAGTGTGAGGATCAAGAATCTAGGTTGCCTCATTGATGCCGGCCGGAGGACATGCTAGCTAGGTTTAAAAAAGAGAGGGAGAGGAACCGTTGGAGCAAAAAAGGCATGCAGGCAAGGCAGCTGGCAGTACCGGCCAGCCTCCTTATTCTCGGCCGGCCGGAGTAAATTCAATGCTTGCATGTTAATAGACTGCGTACCTCAAAGATTTTTTTCAAGATTTTGACCGACCCTCCATCGTTAACACGCAGTACTCTATCTCTCGAGCGTACGATAGTACTCTTCACTGTTCTTTTTCCGCCCTCTTTTTTCCCGTTTTCTGCCTTTTCAGCCTTGCACCAGACATCGATCAGCGACAAAAACCTGCAACAGCTTGTGGGTAGCCCCCCACCCCTTCCCCGCTCAGCAAATGATGATCGATGGTCTTTGGGTGAACGAGCTCCATGCAAGTTGTTTTCTCTTATGACTGTGTTAGTTGAAGCTGTGAATTATAAGAAGACAGCGTGGATTTTTAAGAAAGGGAGGAAAAGTACAGACCAATTTGACCATTGGTGAGCCCTCGAAACTTTTCATTTTTTTATTTTTATGAGAAGGCCAATTAGATAGATATATTGGGCTAAACATATCTTTCGCGACGTTCTAATTCCACAGCACGCAATGCAAAAGAAAAGGAAAGAAAGAAAACAGGCTTCCACAGCTTCCTGAAAACGAGATGGAGCCATCCATGTCAATCAATCAACTCCAAAATAAAATCTCGTTGTTATTTAGGGGACAACCAGCGATATGCCAGCGCGATGTTTTGATTTTTTTTTATCTATATAAAAAATTGATTGATTTTATGTGTATTGTAATTTGTTATTTTAATATTTAATCAGTAAAATTATAATTGATAAAATCTGTTAAAAACAGATGTTTTTTCCCTATCAAAAAGTGATTGAATGTTGCTATTGTCAAAACTCTTTTGATAAAATTTGTTAAAAAATATTTTTTTCTATGTAGAAAACTGATTGTAAAATTTATTGCTTATATTATTATATTAAAAATATTTTAGAATAATAATAAATAGGTTATATATATATATATATATATGAAGGTGTTGATATTAAATAAATATCAAAATATATAATTAGTCTAAAAAAATATTACAAATAATCATTATCATTATTTTGAATGTCTTATCTATAATAATAAGAAATTTTAAGACCTAACAATATTAACAGCAAAGCAACTACAAATCTAAATAAATGACCATATAAAAATTTTTATTAGATTATAAAAAAATATTTGTATGAAAGAATAAAAAAAATAAAATCATATTTGAAATGATCACGAACAGAAATTAAAATGTAAATATCACAAAAAATAACTTTATTAGCATTGGAAAATAATAAAAAATTGATGAGACCATAATTATTGTTAGAGAAAAAAATTCCATATTTTTTTTACTTTTATATTATTATATTAAAAGTATTTGAGAACAACCATATTAATTTTGTTTTCACAAAAAACCCTAGGTCATTTATATATATTAAAGCTCTAATATTAAATAAATATCAAAATATATAATTAGTCTGATATATTTAAAAGAAAATAAAGCTCACAAATAATCATTATTATTATATATTTTGAATGTTTTATCTGTAATAATTACAAAATTCAATACCTAACAATATTAACAAAAAACTAAATATTATTATATTTAAAGAAATCACTTAATTTGAAGAATAAAAAAAAGAGAAATAATAACAAACATTATTTCATTAAACATTTGGACATTAAATAAAAAAAACTTAATAACATTGGAAATTAAAAAAAATTGGAAAGAAAAACTAAGAGCATATACATATAAACATGAACAGAAATAGGAATCATGTAAGAAATATGTATAAAAAATAAAGGAAACTAAAATAAAATCCAAGATTACAAAGTATAAGGGATAAAAAAAAACATATGTAATAAATTTAATTAAAAGGATGAAATTGAAATAAATCCAAACATTGAAATTAAAATTTTTAAAGCAAAACCGAAAAATTAAAAGAATCAGGACTGAAATGAAACTGAAATTTGAAGGATATAATTCATTTATATAGAAGGATAAAATTGAAAGAAATCAAAATTTGATACCGAAAAATATTAAGGATTTATAATAAATTTGCATGGAAGGATAAAATTGAAATAAATCAAAACTTTGATACCAAAAATATTAAGGATTCCAGACCAATATGCAAAATTAAAAGACTGAGGACCTAATTGAAATGACAATATATAATCAATTTGAATTGAAGGACGAAGTTGAAATAAATCAAAACCTATTAAGGGCCAAAAAACAAATTCTACTGTTCAGGGACTGAAATGAAATTTGCCAAGAAGCAGCTATGATGACTTCATCAGGTGCAGGCAGGAGAGGGAAATGGGGGGGGGGGGAATTCAAACGACCATTGACACGTCTCTGAACACCACACAGTCACACGCGCCGCACCAAGTGGAAGAGAACATGCCTGAAAATTATTCTAGACACTGGTTGGGTATTTTTGGATGCCGGAGTCAACCGCACACGCCGTCCAAAACACGCGTGAGCGCGGAAACGGACGGCGTGTCAACAATAAATCGGCATACAAAAGAAAAAAAAAGGTTAATTATTGGATCCCTCCTCCCTCCAACACTTAGTTTTTGTCCTTTTAGAGGGACAAAACAATTATTGCACTGTTCCATGAATTATTAAATTAAAAAAAAATGGGCCAAACGAACTGGACTGGACCGGTCCGAAAACGGTCAATAACCATTGAGCCCCTCAGACCAGCGGTGTTTTTTATCGTTTTCGGGGGACAGATTCGTTAATACATTGTTTCATTATAAAAAAAAAGAATTTGTTTGTTTGTATGTTTTCTTTTGAAATTAATTTATTTTTAATATTTTTATATTATTTTGATTTTTGATGTGTTGATATTAAAAATAAATTTTAAAAAATAAAAAATATAGCATTTTAAAATATTAAAAAACCACACACAGCCAATATATATACAAGCAGCTCTAAACCCGATTAACCAACACGCATATATCTACAGTGAGTCTAGATTCAAGGTCTCTTTCACATCCATCTACTACAAGAAATCTTGTCAAGAAAACGCCTCTACAGGAAAAATTGGAGGTCTAGCTCGGTTTAACCAACACGGTCCACATGACTAGGGCACCATCTCAAACAATACTAAAAGATGTCCTAATCCTACAGTTGTTCTGTGGATCATGTGAGCAGAAAGAACAGCCTCCCAATCTCCTAGCTACTAGAAAACAAACGTGAACATATGAATCACATTACATTTGCAGCAAAGCAATTAAGAGCTGTATTGTAGTCACATGGGTTAGCTGCTGTTTCCTTTCAGTTCTTCAGAGGAAGAAACTCAAAAAACTGGCCATTAGCACCATTACCATCATCACTACAAAGTGGAAACAGCTGAAGAGTTTGAATTTCCCTGATTTCATCATCATGATTTGCATGAGCTGTTGTCTTGGCGGGTTTAAGCAGCGAAATGTGCTCTTCAAGGCTTAAGAATTTTGACGCTGCTGTGCTCACGGCGCTAGTACTCAAGTGGTGGCGGACGGGAGTAGAGGAAGACATATCCATATTTTTCCACACGGCATGCATACCAAGACTGCTACTTTTCATCTGCTGTAATTCCCTCTCTTGAAATTCTGGCCACCCATATGTTCTACTTTTTGCTGGTCCATTCACTGAAACAGGTCCCTTAAGAAAGTACAAAAGTAATAAATAAAAACTCAAGTGCATTCTTATAATGTAGTCCAGGAATTTCTGAGCTCTTGCACATGATAACAGGGAATGCAGCTTTCGAGCATCTTCCGTTCAGACATGCAAAAGCTTTTTAACTTGCCTTTGACATCGTGATCAAATAATTGTTATTTCACTTTTTGAGTGTATCTCTACTCGATCTAACCATTGGGAACAGATAACATAGGACAAATTAAGATGATGCACAAACCTCTACATGATCAGTACTGCAGTTTGAATAATGAGGTACCAAGTTGTTCGTTTGATCAAGTTCAAGAACTGTCCACCTCGGACCTATTAACAAGTGAAACAAGTCAAAGAAAATGTTATCTCAAAGAGTCAAGCAAGAGAAGAGATTGAATCACACGAGTAAATTTCTGCAAAACCAAAAAAAGCAGCAATCAGTAAAACAAGAGAGAAGAAGGGGCAAAAACATTTTCACGTACTCTCTATCTTTTTTTATGAAAGACCACCAAGATTACAAGAATATTAAACATTTCTGCTAGTTACACACCACCATATATATAATATACCTGTTTCTTTCAGGGTATTCAAGCTTTCATGACCAGTACTGTTACTGTGTTTTTGTTGTACTTGACGGCGACGACGTTTTTTTCTTTCTCTTGCCTTGTGGTTTTGAAACCAGTAAAACACGTTCTTCCCTTCAATCTTCCCAAACCTTCGAAGCTGTGAAGTTATTTGTTGGATTTGGTCGGTCGTTGGAGTTCGAATTCCGCACCTGTACTTCTCTTCCAGTGCTAGTAGCTGCGCTGCTGTTGGGTTCCATCTCGAATTTCTCGTTTCTTCTGCTTGCTCTTTGAGTTTTCCCCTGCTTTGCTCACTTGTTTTGCCTGCATGCGCCGATCGATATTAATTATACATGTGCACATGTATACGTACGT
Source organism: Salix viminalis (assembly GCA_029228465.1). Lineage (NCBI taxonomy): Eukaryota > Viridiplantae > Streptophyta > Magnoliopsida > Malpighiales > Salicaceae > Salix > Salix viminalis. Next base: position 8,024,309 of record CM055435.1, read on the forward strand.
ACAACTTAGCTGCTTCTTAAAAGAGTGCTAGATAAATGTTGCAGGCATACCGAGATGATGTTTTAGTCCTACATTTGTGAGAGGAGTTGCGGCAGTGTTGGGTTTTGGGTTGAAGAAATCGTCCATGCGAGGCTCATTGCTGTCACCGCCATTTATCATCAGCATGGTGAAGAAGGTGGCTGCCGATAATTAGTTGCCCTGATTCTCTCTCTCTCCCCCGGCCCGTTTGGCCTGGAAGCTCGATCGATGTATTTAATTAAGGAATGATCTCCTTATAGGCTGCACTGGCAACAATAAAGGGAGATGAAGAAATGGAGAAACTTAAAAACGAGGCATTCTGGTTTAACCCCAGAGAAAATTAAAGGGCAGTACTTCTTCTTCTTCTTTTTTGGTTGCGAGAGGACAGTGTGTTGAGCATGCCCTCACAAAAAAAGCACTACACGCTGATAGAGAGAGGAGGGTGAGGGAGGACAAAACGGAGGGCTGCATAAATCTGTGAGATATTGGGAGACGAGCCGAGCCAAAAAAAATATATTTATCAAGTCAACATTCTCTTAGCATGGGTAATTAAGGCTAATGACTGTCCCGTGAACAATTTAAAAGATATTTAAAAATAGTATTTCTAATTAGTAATTAGTTTTCAGTATTAAGACTAGTACCTTTTTCAGTTGGAATATATCTCGAGATAGAGATTATTCACGTCGTAATTAGTAGATTAAGGCAGATTTTACTTTTTTATAATATAATATGAGGTCTAAACATTAACAAAAACACTAAACGGCATCGGTCATTCACTATTCATTACTGTTGCTCAAGACTCATGTGCACTGTGTATTGGCAATTTCGCCCGAAGCTTCACGGGTGCACCTCTGCCTTTTTTTTCTACAGTGTATTGGCGAAAAAAAAGCTCCCGAAAAAGACAAAAAACACCGCCGGTTTCAGGGGCTCTGAGGTAATTGGCCATTCCGGTCCGGTCGGGCGGTTTTTTTTTAATATTTCTTCAAACAGTGCAGTCACCGATTTTAGCCCTCAAAAACCACAAAATAACGCACAGGGTGTGAGGGGCGAAACGGTAATTAGCTAATTTTTTATTCTTTTTCGCTCCGGATTACTATTGGCGTGTCCCATCACGCGCCATCCATTTCCGCGCGCGCGCGTGTTTCGGGCAGCGCGTGCTACATCATACAGGCATCCAAAAATGATCAATCGGCGTCTAGAACGATGTTTCGCCATGCGCTCTTCCACATGGGGCGGCGTGTATACATGTGGTTCCTAGGTACGTGTCAATGGGCGTTTGAATTTCCCCCCCTCGTTTCTCTCTCCTCATGAGTAAGCTGACGTCAGCGAAGCAGTGTTTTTGGCAAAGTTCATTTCAGTCCCTGCACGCCCGAATATGTTGTTCTGGCCCTTATTGCAACTATATAAGTTTTGATTTGTTTCAATTGCGTCCGGATTGTCTGTAAATAGCTCAATAAATTTGGTACACAAGTTTTGATTTTTTTCAAATTTGTCCTTTGATTTAAATTGATAATAAATGTGGTTTCTATTTCAGCCCTTGGACTTTTAATTTTTCAATTTAATCCCTTTATATTTGATTTTCATTTCAGCCCTTATACTTTTATTTTTTTATGTTTCAAGAATAATCCCTACTTTTGTCCATGTATATATAAGTGTACTTAGCACAATAATAATAATAATAATAATAATAATAATAATAATAATAATAATAATAATAATAATTTAATTGTTTTTTCTTGCTTACTCTTTTTGTTAATGTTTTGCTTTTTTTCTCCATATAATTTAATGATTTTTATTGTTTTGACAATAATGGCAATGATATTTATTTTTTTTCCTTTTGTTAAAGTTTGTAGGATATTTTTAGTCTTTCATTAATTATATGTTCTAATATTTATTGTATATTATCTCATAGGAATATATATAGGGAGAAGAAAACATGACCTAGGATTTTCTTGAATCAAAAAAAATTAATATCAGTATTCTTAAATACATTTAATATAATCATATAATAAATAAATCGAATAACATAAAAAAAAATTTGTCTTCGAATTTTAATTTTGTACTTAACACAATAATAATAATAATAATAATAATAATAATAATAATAATAATAATAATAATTTAATTGTTTTTCTTGCTTACTCTTTTGTTAATGTTTTTTTTCTCCGTATAATTTAATAATTTTTATTGTTTTGACAGTAATGGTAATGATATTTTTTTTTCTTTTGTTAAAGTTTCTAGGATATTTTTAGTCTTTCATTAATTATATGTTCTAATATTTATTGGATATTATCTCATAGGAATATATATAGGGAGAAGAAAACATGACCTAGGATTTTTTGAATAAAAAAAATTAATATCAGTATTCTTAAATACATTTAATATAATCATATAATGAATAAATCGGATAACATAAAAAAAATACAAATTTACTTAGGTTATCTACAATTAAAAAATATACGGATCACTTTTCCATTTTGATTACATAGATTTTATCAATTATAATTATACTAACTAAATATTAAAATATTAAAATATAATACATATAAAAGCAATCAATTTTCTACATAAATAAATAAAAAAAAATCGTCGCATCGCGCGGGTATACCGCTTGTCGATGTCTAAAGAGGAAACACGCACTTAATTATATAATTCAAATTATGTTGGGCCTGATCTGAATAGGGAAAAAAAGGAACGATGAGGAGGAGGAGGAGGAGGAGGAGGAGGAGCTTTACTATCAGAAAATAAGAACTGATATACTAATCATCATTATCAGCAATGGTGTATCTTTTCACGAAGCTCCTAGTTAATTTTAGAATAAAAACATGTTTTAGATCGATCGGGTTGGAAAAAATAAATTTTATCTCGATACATAAATTAATAATAAAAAAAAACATATTACTTTGTTCCGATTATGCCTGCCCACACTTGCATGACGGTTTCGAATAGCCGGTGCATGCTAATGAGATGAAGATGATGGATGATCGGATCCGGGTCCAGCCGGAGATGAAACAGTTTCCATCTGCCATTTCAAGCGTGGATGAGTTATCTGAAAACCGATATGGAACTGATTTCTCAGTAGACAGAGTGCTACATTGCTGAGCGTTTATGATTTCGAAACCATCATTTTGAGCAACCAAAGATAGAAACCAAGCCGACCTTTATAAAATCGCACAATCTTTATCATATCTTCGTGACTTCTATTTTGCCAACTACTGAAAAAAAAATCTTACAGTAGCAAAACAGTTTTTGTAATGGAATTTAGGGACCATCTCATGATAAAATCGGTGATTTTTAATACAAGATTACAATGAATAAGAGAATAAGCCTTAATTTCTAAATACAAAAGTGTTTATTATTAATTGTATACGATAAATGTTCTGAAAATAAGCGTATAAATGCTTAAAGAATATGAAAAATATGTAACATTTACATAGGTGGTTCTAAGAGTATGTATAACTTTTGCACTTTGTCATGTTACTTAGATGGAGGGCTTGAAACGTTTTTTTCTTTTCTTCTAGTAGCATTATGATAATTATATATCAATTGCATAATATTAATGAAGCAAAAATATCTCTTGTATAATATTAATATTGATGGAAATATGTTTGACCCTTCAAAGATTTTTATTCACTTAGACATATAAAGAAATGATCATTATTGACTTCTAATACTTTATGTTAAAAGAAATAAGAATAAATAAACAAATACTTATGATCCAATATGAAATCCTACAAAAATTATCAACTTTATATATATACTAGCAAATTGCCCGCGCGTTGCCGCGGGTATTTTTTTTGTATATAATTTACAATTTTGAGTTGAGTTTGTCACGTAAGCATAGATTACATCTTTTATAATATAGGTATTGCGTCATAAACGATAACAAAAGAGCGCACACTAACATTAGAAAAAAGAGCAAAATATTTGAATAAGAAAAAAAAACTTACTTAAATCATTATTGTGCAGATAATAAAAGTATAAAAATCAATTAATAAAAAGAGCAAAAAAAAACAAAGGGAAAAGGAAGCAATATTAATTTAAAATATTATAACAATAGGAACATCGGAGTCTTAACATTTAAAAATTATTATTGCCGCTAGAATAAAAAACAAAAAAAACATTATTAAATTATACCCGAGGGAAAAAAAATAAAAAAGCATGAACAAAAACAGACAAGCAAGAAAAACCAATTAAAAAAAATTATTATTATCATTATTATTATTATTATTATTATTATGAAAGAATAAATAATCACTATTATTATAATAATAGAATACATAATCACTATTATTATAATATTAATAATAATCACTATTATTATTCTTATAATTATTATTATTATGTTAATAATGAAAGAAACAAAAATAAATGAAAGACTAAAAACATCCTATAAACTTTAACAAAAGATTTAAAAAAAAACAATTATTGCTATGACTGTAAAAAAAAAAATGAAATTATCCGGAGGGAAAAAGAACATTAAAGAAAGAGCAAGCACACAAAACAATTTAATTATTATTATTATTATTATTATTATTATTATTATTATTATTATTATTATTATTATTATTATTATTATTATTAGTATTAGTATTAGTATTATTATTATTATTAGTATTATTATTATTATTATTATTATTATTATTATGTTAATAATGAAAGGGAACAAACAATGAAAGACTAAAAACATGCAAGAAATTTTAACAAAAGATAAAAAAACAAAAATTATTATTATTGCTATAAACGGCAGAAAAAAAATTGTCATCAAATTACCGGGAGAAAGGAAAAAAACAGAGAAGTGTAAGAACAAAAAATAATTAAGTCATTATTATTATTATTATTATTATTATTATTATTATTATTATTATTATTATTATTACTACTACTACTATTACTATTATTATTATTATTATTATTATTATTATTATTATTATTATTACTACTATTATTATTATTATTATCATCATTATTATTATTGTGTTAAATACACTTTTATATATACATGGACAAAAGTAGGGATTATTTTAGAAATATAAAAAAATAAAAGTATAAGGACTTAACTGAAAACTCAAATATCAAGGGCTGAAATTAAAAAAATTAAAAGTCAAAGGGCTGAAATGCAAATTACATTTATTCTAAATTGAAATCGAGAGGACAAAACTGCAAAAATCGAACTTTTGTACCGAATTGATTGAGTTATATACAGACCAATCCGAAATTGAAAGTAGAAGGACCGAAGTGAAACTTTGACATTCAATCAATTGAAATCGGAGGACCCAATCGAACAAAAATTAAAACTTCTATAGCAGAAAATTAGGACCAAAAAGCGAAATTAAAAGTAGAGGGACCGAAGTGAAAATTCAAAATAAATGGGGGACTCTCCTGCACATTGACGTGCAGGAGAGAGAGAAAACGTGGTCGGCGGCTTCAACCGGCCTCCGCCGCGTCCACGGACATGTGGTGGTTACACGCACCACCGCGGGAGGAAGAACACACTGCGGCAGCATCGTTACGTCCTCCGGGAAGACAATTTCCAGCCACCGGATGAGGCTGCAACGCCACCCTAACAGTGCGTGAGGCGGAAAACCGATTGGCAGCGTGTGCCTCCACACTAACGAGCGTCGATTATAAAATTCGAAAAATAGGGTCAATTACCGTTATAACCCTGCACCCAATTCATGGTTTTTGTCTTATTAGGGGCTAAAACCGTATTTAGCCATTTCCGAAAATAATAAAAAATTAGAAAGTTGCGGCCGGACCCGGGACCGGGCCGGTCCGACCATGTACTAATGCGTCGGTGCCCTCGAGCCCGGGATGCCTGTTTTTTGTCCTATTACAGGGGGACGAAACCGTCAATACACTGTTCACAAATGAATATTTTAAAAAAAGAAAAAAAGAAAATCAAGCTGGAAAAACGAGAATAGCCCCCGTGATGCCGACTCTTCAGTCGCCAGCTACCGAGGGGCCGGCTTTGACGCGTAATCGTAGCAATGAATAGTTTTTATCGAGAGGCGCTACAGTGCAAAACCCCACGCCTTTTATTTGTATTGTAATATATATATATATATATATATATATATATATATATATATATTAGAATATGAGATTATTCCAAACTTAAGAATTATAGGTGTGCCATCTTGTCAGACTCGTATATTTAGGCTCAATGAGTAGTTGAAACAAAAGTATTTTGGGTCTAGTATTTCTCTAGATCCATTTACACTTGAGCTCGGTATATGTCTAAACCTAAATGTGTTGAGTTCAACATCTTATTAGATTTATATGGACTTTGGCTTTTAAATGTAATTGAAGGTTTGACATTTTATCAAACTCATATGCAATTGAACTTAGCATGTAGTTAAATCTAAAGATCTTGGGTTGTCGATCTTGTTAAATTCATATACACTTAGATCTAGTAAAATAACTTAACTTAATAATATTGAGTTAGACATCTTATCAAACTTATATATATTTGGGACTCAATGTGTAATTACACTCAAAGATATTGGGTTTACTATCTCGTTAGACTCGTATGTGCTTCAACTCAATACAAAATAAACCCAAGAGTGTTGAGTCAACTATCTTGTCATACATATATATATTTAGACTCAACAGATAACTAAATAGCTGAATTCAAGAAGGTTAGGCTTATAAAGTATGTCCAACTCATATAACCAAATATCAAACCTACATATATTAAATTATTACCCTGTATTTGTTAATTTTAATCATAAACTTGTAAGTAAACATATCACCAACATAAAATACATTGATGCATCAATTTTATTACGAGTCTTGTACAAATTAAGTGACTCTTTTAGAAAAGTGATTGAGGTTACTTTTAAAAGTGATTTTTAGTTTAAAATATATCAAAATAATATTTTTTTTTATTTTTTAAAAAATTATTTTTAACATCAGCACATGAAAATGATTTCAAAACATCAAAAAAATTAATTTTCAAATAAAAAATAAAAACAAAAAAATCATTTAAAAAATTCATTGTTTGAAAAGAAGTGAGAAACATCATTTTCAAGTTAAAAAATAAGAATCATGTCTCCCTATTATTAGATTTGAATCAACCACAGTGCCTACTACCTAGCTAACCTCCAGCACTACGTCCGTATGGCTCAAGCTACATGCTACAATCGTTATAAACTTATAATTGCTTCTAAAACTTCATCGTGTCTTGTGCAATCTGTTCATGATTTCAGTTCTTATCCACTCATTGCTGCTAACTGCACAAATTTAGAATCCAGGCAGCACTTACTATATATTATTATATATAGGGCTACTCCACAAATTCTGTGTAGCCTGATGCTCCAGCAGCAGCAGCACACTGCATGAAACTCTCTCGCGACCCATGAAAGGTCTATTTGTTCAGAAATTAAAGAAACAAATACTTCTTTATCGAACACAAATCGAAAAACGAAGCAGATTATGCACTGATATATCCATGCATGTCCCCAGCAGTTACTCTCTGTCACTTGCTCCCAGGATCTATTTACCTTCAGCTGTGTCATCATAATTAGACCGGACGATGCAGATTTTACAGGCATATATGTGTTTTGTACCCCTAGGAGACATTTTTTTGAACTATAATCATATTAATTAATTGCTAGGATGTGTCAGCGTGCATGGTAAACTCAGAGAAATAAAAATCAATTACAAGAAATATGACCATTTTGGATAATCCATGTGTTGAACATGCACGTTGACAGTCATGATCAAATCAAACATGTCAAGCTAAGGTGAGACATTCATGCCTACATGAATCTAAAGCAGATGAAGCAATTGAGTTAAAAATATATCTGATAGATAATAGCAATTGATAGCTGGGTTCTGCATTTATTTAATCTAAACAGATGAAGCAATTCTCTCTTTCATACTGCTGATCGTGATATATAAACAGAAAATGGAAATGCCACACATCTCTGATTAGCATATCAGATTAATAGCTCTTGTGCTGAATAAATACAGCAACTGCTTTTCTTTTTAGATCCTGGGAATGGCTACATGAAACTAGCTTGGAAGAAATTACAAAACCCAACGATAGTTGGATCGTTGAGCTGCTAGACGCTAACTGAAAACAGCAAATCTATCCCTTCCTCTCCTTACCTGGTTGAAGAAAGGCAAAAAATTTATACCCATCCTGGTGTTTGAGAAGCTGGAGCCCAATGGATAAATGAATCATGTGAAAGTGATCTGAGATATATACACTACTTTAGAAGCTTGTTACAGGTGCCAACACAAATAGCTGCAGCCAGATGCCAACCAGCATGAAGGAAAGGGAGTACTGGGAAAGCAATCATCAGCGATGAAAAGAACAACCCCTAACAACGATGACATCTTATGCAAATTATGTGTCATCCTTAGATCTGGATCTTTTAATGCCCTTTTTGCAAATGCTACCTAAAATGAATAATTCAAGGGAAATCCAGTTATTAGCAATACGAATGTAACCATGAAAAACTGACATACCCAATTAAGGAGTTCAAATTGCCACCAATGAAGGAAATGAATATATTAATCTTGGTGAATATAGCAGTGAGTCCACGCTGACTTTTGATTCAAGTTTTCATTGGTCACCTCATTGGCTTCAGCAATATAGACGTTCCATGCACTTAGCAGGGCACTGGTATTCAAACTATGTGGTTCGTTTAGTAATTTAATATTTTCTTGAAATCGTTGTTATAACTGAGCTGACCAAAGCATGAAGGAAAAATAAATGCCAGTCTACTATGTAAATTCATTTTCAGCAATTATATAGGTTTCTAGCTCTTCAGCAATGGAAACTGTTATTGGCATCATCATTTTAGTCACAACATTAGTGGACCAAGGCAAACTGAACTCTAATCACCTTTTTAAGAGGTAAGAAATGAGGTATATTACCTCCATCATCCCTGTATGAATAGCTGAGACCATCAGAGGTTGGATAGGCAATAATGCTGCAGATGCAGCCATCAAAAACTTTGGGTTCTCATTTCTTAGGGCCCTTGACAAACACTGCAAAAGATAATTCAGTTATAAAATTCATGCCCATTTAGCTCAAATACTTAAAGAAAAAGTAGGAGAGAAAGCATTACTTGTTAGCAAAGGATTAGCTAAAACAAACAGCACAGCAGAGCTTCAATAAAAAAGTTCTATTTGCAGTTACTTTGTCTAAGTGCGTTCAAAGAGATTTCCTTGCAAGCTTGTTTCTACTTTGAGGTCAGAAACTGGAGTTAAATTGTGTTGCTAGAGTAAATTTTAAGGGTCTTCTTTGATTCTTCTTTTATCTGGTTAGTGGTCAAGGTATCCTCAGATGAGCTTTTGTGCTCCGGGACTATGTCTAGGTGGCACTTGACAACTCACTAGGCATGCTATCCACATCTGGTCTATTGTGTTCAAGAGAAATTACTTTTTCAAGACCTCTAATTCATCAAACCCAAGATGGTAACAAATGCAAGTCGTGGATTTGATCTGGACCTTTTGCAAGAGGAAGAAAGTGACAAACAAGCGATGGGGCCACCAGGAAGGAAAACGAACTCCCTTCCGGCTAATGAAGATACTACTCCACTATGCCAGAGGAATTTCTATAACAGAGAAGGGAAAGTATAATCTACAATCTAGACACCCTTAAGGATGAAGAATAGAGAGAATATTTCTACAGCAATTGGACAAGAGAGGTTATAAGAACATTGCAAGATCAGTGTGCATGTGTGAAATTAAACATAACACTTTTTCAGGGGTGCAACCTATTTAAGTAGTCAAAAAACAGGCATATAGAACACGAGCATCTGAAACATGGAAGACATGAATGCTAAAAGGCAATAAAGAAAAGAATAGGATTTGAAGTGCACTCATTCATAAGAAGATGTATATAGCAATATGGGGGTAATCTGAGGAGATGAGAGGTGTGGGTGTGAGGTGAGGTGACTGATGGCTTTCATGAAATGAAAATCAAGATTTTGTAGATTCATAACTAGAGTATTCAAACATGTCATAAGACAAGTATATGACTGAATTCGGAACACAAAAGGAGGGGAAGAAAAGATGAAAAGTACACTCAATATATGAGGATACCAGGGATTACACTTGGTGGCCCAGTTGCCTAATATAGCACAAAACCGAATCAAACATAATGCAAAGCCACTTAATCATTGCCATCGTCATTGTTGTTGTTGAACTTAACACTGAAAAAAAGGTGCTAAACCAGATACATGAGTGGTCAGAACTGAGAAGTATCACATGTAGTTCTACAGATAAAATTCCAGTTCAGCATATATATTCAAATCTACACATGCCTATAACCTTGATAGTATAGTTCTGCTAAAATGTGAGTTAATTTGGACAACATACTACTGTCGTTGTGGCTATCATTGTATAGTCAAACCATCTCAAATACTTCCTCAGCTTTCCTCTTGAAGAATGATACAAACTTGAGGCAACCCCAACTCCAATTAATGAGTTAGCATACATCTTGGTATTCAAGTTCTTCCTGTGAATACAATAGTGAAAAGAATCAGAAAAGGATATGTTTATAAAGCATCTCCCAGAAAAATATTACTACCTTGGAGCCTGGATACCGAGAACAATAAAAGGAAGAGAAGTAATCACATTGGCAACTGTTTCAGCAAGATGTTGATCACCTAGTGAAAGCATTATGCATTAGAACACATAATAAATGCAATACATGAATTACCAAGCTTAAAAAAGTTTGTATTTATTAATGTAATACCGTGAATACAGCCCTGGATAGGCCTCAAACATCCTGGTCTTTGCTGCCATACTCTCCTGGAGAAGAAATAAAAGACAAGTTGTTGGTGGCAGGATTTCACCATTTTAACAGTTTTATAACTTTGAAGACCTGGGTATATCTTATTGTGGGGATAAACAAATTTTACATTGGTGCTACTGATAATTTAGCTGTGAAACTTATTTTACATTGACTGAAAGGTTTCACACTTACTGCATCAACAGCAGCTGATTCAATCCATTGCCTGAACTTTCACAGGTTGATTGGGGGAAGTCCTCCTGTTGATTGATCTCTTTCAAAGCAAATGGAGAATGAGGGACAACACGGATGCCATGCACACCCTCTAGGGTGTTACCGGGATTGAATGTACTCTGGTGACTCATAATGTCAAAGTATGATTGCCAGCAAGATTGCTGGCATCAAAAGGGAAAATTGAATATTCGTACCAGTTTCTGCACCAAAACAGAACATGAATTCATTACAAAGCGCAAACGTACTCGGGTCTATCAGAAATTAAACTACCCCTTATTTGTTTGCAAGTGTCCTTGGAAGCAGAGATATCAAGGTTGTTCAAGGAAAGAGAATAATATTGAGCTGATTATATAACCAGACAGAACAGGAAAATAAAGCTCAGAACTTGTGTATTCTACATGAGCAGCTACAACAGAGAGGGCACATCTATTAACCATTGCACTATATGTAGTAAACAAAGAAAAAGTATTTGAATAGTATTTGGACAGCCTTCACAACTGCGACCTAGCTTCTAATAGAATCTGTAGAAAGCACTAAAATCTTGGAGTCCAGTCCCCCTTTCATCATGTTTAAGGAGATTATTGGTTGGGAATGGTCATAACTGCCTGCCTACCATTGCAAGGAACATATTGCATAACTCAGGTCTTGGAGCAAAGAAATGATCTCTAACTAAATGGGTCAATTTTATTTTTTTCAATCTTTTTGCTCCATCCTAGGACATATTTTCAAAAAGATTCTAAGAAATTAAAACTCACTACCCTATTTCAACCTAGATCATTTTTTCTCACATTACTCTACCTTTCACTCACCACATCAATATTCTATACACATTCATTTATAGGCCCATTGTTTTACACGGACGTGTCATCTCATACTATTTTTTCCGACCTACCATAATTAGCATAACCTTCACCTTCATAAGAATTTCATCATTTGATTAGGAGGAAGCTGCAAAAGCACTCAAAAAATCTAACCAAGAAGAGATTTGTCATGAACAAATGAAAATAATGAGGGGCGAAAGCAAGTACTCTTGGCCACAAAATTCACTAAAATCAGCAGGGAGATTATGGAGCCAATTAGCAAGCATATGTGAGAAACTGTATAAGAATCAAGATTGGTGTGACATTCATCTAAATGTTAATGAAATCCAAGATTTATGAATGCTATTCTTATTGGAATGGGTCGGACCCAAACTCATGACGTCTTATTCAGTCGCGAGAATTCCAAAATTTTACTCAAGAAAACTCTAAACCTGCATCTAGCAGAACCCCTCTAGTGTCTCACCGGTTCCTTGATCAAGAAGTATTTAATGCAGGACTTAATTAACAAACCCTATTTTTCCTGAAGAAAAGAGAAGCAAGGCCCTTTCTTAACTGGTTTCATAAAAGAGAGAAAAACCCAACATTGACAGCGGGTCCTGAGAGTATCAAACTAAGCACGACCGACACAAACAAGCACAACTATTTTAGAGCCTCGATTGATTAGAACATAAACATAAACATAAACACATGCAGAAACAAAAGGACTTAAACAAACAGGTATATAATTGTGGTGTGGAGAGAGAGATACCCCAGAAGATGTGCGTGTTGAGTAAACTTATAAGGAGGAAAGCGGGAGGGGCTGAGTGTTTATAAGGAGGAGGAGAGGACACGGCGGAAGGGGGAGTTGATTTGGGAAGGTGAGTTGAAAAGTGGGCACTTCTTCTTCTGTTCTTTGATCAAGAAAAAAGGAAGGAGAAGGGAATATTAGGGGGAGATGCGCATGAACCACACGAATCTTCCTCCTCCTAGTATTTCTACTTTGCGCATATTCCACCTCGCTAGCATATTCAAGGAAAAAGAAAAGGTTATTTGGTGAAACCAAATTAATAATTTGGTTTTTTTGGATAATATAAATATAGTATTTTTTATATTTATATTCCAAAAAAAATATTTACAAAAATAATTTTATTTTAATATATATAATATTAATATAACTATTTATTAATAATAAATAACTAATACAAGTACAATCCAACCATTTTTTACATAGAAATATGTTAAATAATTTTTTTGTTTTTTATCAAATATGCAAGAATAGTTTTCAACTTACAAATATTATTTTAATTTTTCAATATAGTTATCTTGAAGCTATAAAAATAAAAAAAATAAAAACTAAAAAAATTTATGTTTTCCGTTTAGATTTTTACTTTTGCCTGCCTATACCATCGTTGTTGGCTCATCTCTCTTTTCTTTTTCTGCCCTTAATTTTGTTTTTTGACAAAAGATTATAATTTGTAATGGCCTAGATCTTCTCTGTCCAGCAAACACGCCAGACACTCGATTATCAGTTATTGATTTCGTTAAATACCGTTGATTAAAATTGAATTGAGTCTGAAATGAATTCCAATATCGAAAAGATATGAATTATTTATTATTTATTAAAGTTAATTACATTAGTTTTTTACTTAAAAATATTTTTTTATTTTTATTATCAATACACTACAATAATTTGAAAATCATAAAAAAAAATTATAATAGTTTTTTTATGTTTTAAAAGTTATATTTAAAAAAAAAAGATAACATGATATCCAAATCAGCATTGTTCTTACAACACGTATCTCTATTACTGGAACGTGAACCCATCTCACCTGACAAAATTACTCGGTTCATGACAATTAAGCAAAGCCTGAACATGTAGATTACGCAAATTATTATTATTGGTGATTAAAATTATGCTAAGTAGCATTCCTAGTTCTTATCTAAAACTGATTTTTATATATTGCAAAGTTTACGTTACTGAGTCTCTTTAGAAGCTTCTTCCGAGTCCAGATTTAGATTATTTTTTTGTTTGTTTTTGAAGTAATGTTACACTGTTTCTAATTATTATTTCTCAAATATTTTTTAAAAAATAATATACATTTTTATTTTTAAAAAATTACTGTTGACACAAATATCATCAAAATAATTTAATAAAACCAAAATTTAAAGTAATAAACTATTATTTAAAAAAGTACTTTTAAAACATTATTAACAAAAGAGCTAAAACAGCTCGGACTTCTACTGTTCACCAAGACTAAAATCACTGTGGACTCGCAATTTCTTTCAGTGTTTCGCGTGTGTATGTATTCTTCTTTTTTTGTTTAATATCTGCCGCCCCCTCACTGTAATATAAATACAGAAATCTCAACTTTTCCTAAACCTAGCCGCCCCCCTCCCTCAACATTCTGCATTGTAAAATAAACCTAGTCGCCGCCCCTTTTTCTCTCAACTAATAGCTTCCCTTCAACCTTCCGAATTCAGAAAGGAAATCAGATATCAATGTGTCCGAACTTGGCCGAGTTGCAGGTGCATAAGAGGTCATGTTTCTCGGTCAAGTCTCGTGGCGGTGACGAGTACTGAGAACCAAATAAGTGGTGAAGGGACCAAGGAGGATGAAATTATCCGGGAGGCTCCGATCTGCTGAGATCTTGAAGCTCATCACGGGCTTTAGCTCCCTCCCACGGCTGGCCGTGGCGTGTCGTGCTTATCCCGGGAGCAAGTCTCATCGGAAGTGACGAGATCCTTATCCCGGGAGCATATATAACTTTGTCGACCCCTTCATCTCAAGCGTTGTCGGGTTTTCGCACTGCTAACATCGATGTCCCAACAGCAAAAAATAAAATGAAATAAATCCGAGACTGTAGAATAGATACTTATTTTTGATGCGTCGATAGAGCGAAGAAGAAACCGGCAAGTCTTTTTTCCTTCAGATTTTTTTTGATGGGGGGATGAGAAATCGGAGATCGTCATGGCCGATAGAGGCCAGAGAGAGATCGTGAGCTTCTAATACCCGGTCGCTGACTCTCCCGACCTTGATATCGCTTCCAAACCTTCCTCCTCCTCCTCCGCCTCCTCATCGCATCACTTTCGGGAGCGCTGAGGTTTGACTAATTTCCTTTCTCCTTTTGCCTTCTAGGTTTTTTTTTTCTTATTTAGAAAAATAACGATTGTAATTGAAACATCAATTCTGCTAATTATGAGTTTAGTTTACGCTTAATAATTCAATTTAACGCTTCATTTTCCAGCTCGATTTGATTTTATAGTTGAGGAATTAAGTTTTCAATTATTAAGTATTGACACTGAATGTGATATTATGATTAATTGAGAAGAAGAAAAAATTATGGTGTTGATTTTTCACTGTTGTATTTCTTTGAATTTTTTTTTCTCGGTTAGGAAATGCTTGGGGTAACTAAGACATTACCATGTTCCAAGTGAACCTGAGGTTTGGTTTTTCCAATTCACATCTAAAACAAAGTTCATGCTTTCTATGAGTTTATGTTTGATTTTTCATTTCCTCCACCATCTATTTTGCGTTGTTGTCAAGTTTACAGAAACTTTCTTGATGTGGGTTATGTGTGTCTTTCAGTGTCAATTTATAAAGTTACAGTCTTTTTTTTTTTAATTATGGGGTTTGAAGGGAATTAGAGAAGATAAACTGTTTAGTTCATAAAATTGAAAAGTTTGGTTTTTCTGGGTTTAACAAGTGGTGTTGGCGAGGAAGATGGGTTTCAAAATATGGCTTTTGTTTTTGACTGAATTTATCAACAAGAATTTGGCTTTTTTGAGTGATAGTTTGCACAAAAATGCAGTTTCTTTTCTTTTTTTTCTTCTGTTTAATTGTCGTGAAATATAGGAGATGAGAAACAAAACCAAAATTTTTAATCTTTGTGTATGTATTTTCTTGGCCCTGGAAATGGAAATTGAAGTCCACTAATTTTTTTGCTCACGAAGGTGTTGAGAAAGCCTCTCGAAGATTATAGGCATGAGGGTTGGAATCAACCGTTGAGCAGAAACCAAACAAAGCTTCAAAGACAACAAACTCCATCTCTTCCTATTCAACTTCCAGCCACAGCTGATCTTCCCTCCTGCACTGGTAAACAAAAGCGCTCTCACTAATTATTTATAGTTAGGCTTTCCCTCATAGTGATCTTTTATGCCAAGTCCTGTTTTATTCATCAGAGTCGCTATCATTGCTTCTTTTTAGAGTGATAACCAAACTTGGTCAAGTCATGCATTGTAACTTCAATCTATCAATAACAACGGTTCATCACTTCTCCAATTTATCTCTTACGTGTAGAATCGCGGCAATAATGGTGGATCGCGAGTATCCCAAACTACAACTTCACTGGGGACTGATTACAAGCCATTGAATTGTCGGGGTAAACTCTCCTATCGGTGGCATTTTTTTTGATAGATATTTCTCCTTATCATTTTCATTAGTATTTTGAGCTAAAATAGTATGTTTCCTTCTCTCTCTTTTTAACAGCATGTTCAGGATTCGTCAAAATCAGAATCTTCATTCCAAGATTCTAGCCATGGCTTTTGCGTTGTTGTCGAGTTTACAAAAACTTTCTTGATGTGGGTTATGTGTGTCTTTCAGTGTCGATTTATAAAGTTACAGTCTTTTCTTTTGTTTTTAATTATGGGGTTTGAAGGGAATTAGAGAAGATAAGCTGTTTAGTTCATAAAATTGAAAAGTTCGGTTTTTCTGGGTTTAACAAGTGGTGTTGGTGAGGAAGATGGGTTTCAAAATATGGCTTTTGTTTTTGACTGAATTTATCAACAGGAATTTGGCTTTTTTTAGTGATAGTTTGCACAAAAATGCAGTTTCTTTTCTTTTTTTTCTTCTGTTTAATTGCCGTGAAATATAGGAGACGAGAAACAAAACCAAAATTTTGAATCTTTGTGTATGTATTTTCTTGGCCCTGGAAATGGAAATTGAAGTCCAATAATTTTTTTGCTCACGAAGGTGTTGAGAAAGCCTCTCGAAGATTATAGGCCTGTGTTTTGTGTTGTGAGTTGCTAGCTTTTAGATGCATCACATGTAATAACTTATGATTTCTTTATGGAATAAAACGAAAACATATTTTGTTTTGTTAATGCTTTTCTTTTCATCGACCTGTTAGACAAGCATCTGGTTTGCATTTGGTGTTCCAAAAAAAATAATTTAAAAAATAATATAAAAAAACACGTGTTTTATATTATCTTATTTGGTGATCCATAGAAGGTGGTCGAGCAGATCCTAATTGTCCAATAATGGAGGTCGAGTTTTGAACGGGAGATGGAAAAGACCGAGCAGAGCATGGGTGAAAAATCCGAGTCAATTCATTGAGTATCAAGATACACTAATCCCTTTTAAGATTGGAAATCACATCGGTCATCCCATCCGTGATTGGGAGTTTGGTTGACCTAATCTGTGCCAAGTGGTGTGCTTCTCATTGCATCACTTTTCTCTTAACAAGCTCACACATGCTTTGTTTGACTGGAATAAAATTGTGTCTGGCAATATCTTTAAGCGCAAGAAGATTATATTGGCCAGGCTTAATGGCATTTAGAGGTACTATCTCTCAACCCAAATCATTTTCCATCCAAAATTGTGTCTGCCTTTTTCTTTTCTTTACAATTCTATAATTTATTTTCTTTTATTTATTTATTTAGGATCTTGGTATATCATCCCAGCTTATGATTTCATTCATTTGCTTCTGTATTTCTGATCATTTGTTGCTTTCGCGATTGAATCGATTTTTTTTCTTTGGTTTGGGTAGTTATATTGGATTAAATTTATTTGGATTTTTTATATCTTAATTCGAAAGGTTTGGTTAAAATGGGACAGCGACTTGCATTTTTTATTGTTTTTATTAGATTGTATTCAAA
This sequence comes from Salix viminalis, assembly GCA_029228465.1. Taxonomy (NCBI): domain Eukaryota; kingdom Viridiplantae; phylum Streptophyta; class Magnoliopsida; order Malpighiales; family Salicaceae; genus Salix; species Salix viminalis. The sequence continues at coordinate 8,041,988 of CM055435.1, forward strand.
GTTTATCAATTAAATGCTCACTTAATAAGCATGTAAAGTTGTGTTATATCCTCAATTTGTTTCGTCTGTGGTAAGCTTCTACAATCAGTTGGTCATTCTTTCCCGGTTATTATGTTTCAGGGGAAAAGCTGGATCGACGTATGTCAAGCTGGGACAGTGTCATTTGAAGGTGCCCGTGTATGATTGAATTAGGCACTGAATTTTTTGAAATATCACTTCTTTTCTGGGACAGTGTCATTTGAAGGTGCCCGTGTATGATTGAATTAGGCACTGAATTTTTTTAAATCTCACTTCTTTTCCTGACATTGTTATTATTAAAAAATATTTTACAGTTGGATAACAAATATGAAGCTGCGTCGGCTTATGTTGATGCCGCTCATTGTTACAAGAAAACATCCACTACTGGTATGCACCGGTTCTTGCTTTCCTATACAATTATTCTGGTCAATGCATGAATGAATTGCAAATATAACTCATGTCATTGTTGGTTCATTGCAAATATAACTCATGTCCTTGCAAATATAACTCCTAACATTGAAGTGTAAAATGATGATTAATCAGTTCCTTTCAATTTTCACAATTACATTCTATTTGAATAAAAGAAAAAATGTGAATCCATTGGTCTTTAATTGATGTGTTCATGTTTTGTTTGAGTCACTGTGAGCAAGTATTTAATTAAAGTACAACTGTGCTTATATTGATGATTTTCCTCCTTAATAGGAAAGCCCATCGGAATGCATCTCTTGGGTGGAGCTTCTCTTAACATGCCACGGTTAATGCATCACTTGGGTGACTGTCTCTTCATTCAACATCTAATTAATTTGTTCTTGCATTCAATTAATGGGTTTCACCTTCGTGTGCCTGCAGATCAATTAAGCATGGATTTGAAATCACTTGGGAATTTCGCCTGCTGCAATTTTCGCACTTCTGTTAGATAAAAACCTGGGCAAAATCAGCCAGCCCTTTGGATGTCTTACAGACATAAAATCGATGGCATGACCCAATTTCGAGTGTGGAGAAAAAAAACAAAAAAGGTATGTTATGTGATCTCTTCCGAGTGGGTTGATATGGCTTCCATGCTTTTTGATTTGGTTTTTAAAAGCATTTCTAGGCAATTTCTTATTCCATGATCATGCTTTATTTTTATTATGCGTTTGATCTCACTTCACCGCAAGTTCACCCCTCCCATCCATGGAGAATTTTAACGAATAAATTATAAATTAATCTTTCCAATTTTGCAGAATCCAAGAGTTATTGCAGAGAGCTAGAGATTGTTTGAGACAACCAACTGTTTACAAAAAGGTATGTTATATGATCTCTTCCGAGTGGGTTAATATGGCTTCCATGTTTTTGTTGTGAATCGAGTATGAGTATGAGACATTGAAGTGTAAAATGATGCTCATTCAGTCCCTTTTAGTTTTCAGAAATACATTTCATTTGAACAAAAGAAATTCGTTAGTCTTAATTGCTATATGATTTTACCCCTTAATCGGAAAGCCCATCGAAATGCATCTCTTGGGTGGGGCTTCTCTTGACATGCCATGGTTAATGCATCACTTGATTGATTGTCTCTTTATTTAGCATCTAATTAATGTGTATCACTATTTTGCTTAATGCCCCCAACGCATGGATCTTATCAATTAAGGCTAGATTTGGCAGATTGAGAATTTTGCTTGCTGCAACTTTCACGCACCTATTCAATCAGGCCCTTACCAAAATCAGGCTGCCACTTTTGATATCTTACAGACATGAAATCGACTGACGTAACTCCTTTGGCAGAAATATTTATGTGTTTCGGATCTTTGCTTAGAGTCATCTTTGGCAAAGCGGTAAAAAAAAATGGGGATCAACACGACCCGACCAATTACTTCTCTTTTGGTCCTCACCATTGAATTCTCGGGCAATTCAGTTTATGCTTTGGCTTTCAGGTATTCATCTCTGCTCCCTTTATTTCCCTCTGCATTTAAAGTTTGGTCATTTACTATGTGCCTTCATATTAATAATCCCTTGCTTTGCCAAATTTACCATCTCTTTTTGCTCGGTTTCCTCTTCAATACCGACTGTGATTTCAGTTGTTGTGCTTTGGGTCGTGTTTTCTTGCTTTGTTGTTGGTTGTGCAGTTATTGTTGCTTTTACCTTGCTTCCAGTTATTGTTGCTGTTGGAGTCATTGAGTTCTCTAAATTTATTGTTGCTTTTCCTTTGATTAACAAAATACTGCTATACCCATATCACATATTCGTATCTTTTTATCTGTCTTGCATGCAGTCTCTATACCACGAAAATAAAAATGATAAAAAATGCAAACTAATCCACGAGGAGTGGGTTTTGCTCAACTGTTAATAGAAAATGAAAAAAGATGATGAATAGCAGGCACCATGTAAACTTACTTGACTGTGATGTTACACCGTTCACGGGGTTTTTTTCCTCCCCCTGCTAATATTACTTTATGAACATTTCATTTTTATTTCCAGGCATTCCAATGACTGTCAACAAAGATGTATGGAAAAAATGACTTTTTATTCAGGGACAAACACTTGCAGGAAATAGATGGAAACAAATCATTGCATCTACATCAGTTCCCTTGCATATCTATACTTCAACATGAAAATAAACATAGCTTTCTAATAAGTCCTCACAGCCTTACCTGCTCTGCAGCACCTTCTCGGCTGCAGTTGCTGAGTTCTCTAAAATTGTTGATTTTGCTTCCTCTTCACATGTCATTTTGCATGCAATAAAAAGCATTGATTGCTTCAGTTCAGTTTCTTCCATCACTTCCGTTGTTGTTGATTCCAGCTATAGTTGTTGCTGCAATTATTGTTTTGTTGTGTGTAAACTATATTTTCCTGTATCCCCATTTACTTGCGATCGACATGAATGAATTGTAGTGAGTTCTGTTTGTTGAATATTACCATTTTATAATCTAAAGGCATATGCGAGCTTTCTGACCGTGAATGCTAAATTGCTAATGCCTAAGATTTATTCTAAACCACCATGTCACTAATGGTTGGCATTTAATATTCAAAACAAAAACAGGGCAGTGAAAGAAGACGGAAGTGCTGTGACAATAGTTGGTCTGTAACTCCCCCGGCATTCATATCCGTGCTCCCTTCTAATGGCTCTGTCTTGGACAAACTGAAGCCTTACTTGGAGAGTGGAAAGGTGAGGCCGGTGCTAGATCTCAAGGGTCCATTCCCATTTTCTCAAACTGCGGAGGCATTTTCCTATCTCGAAACTAGCAGGGCTCTTGAAAATATATATATATATACTATATATATAAATCTTTAATCCTCTATGTATTGGGATACTGGTGGATTGTCTTTATAATAAAGGTCCTTTAGTGTGCTTATGGATTA